>CM027119.1:54686658-55157448 GCA_015476505.1 Urochloa ruziziensis | reverse complement strand
GGGCGTCCGTACGCACAACATTTCAGCTGGAATGGGCCAGAACAAAATTTCAAGTCCAGTGGATTTCACATATGTTTTAACTCTAGTACATGATCCTATGTTGAAATATCCTAATTTTATCTTATACAGCTCCGTCCGAATATATGTTTAAAATTTTGACTTTCAGTCACGGAGAAAGGTACTGTCTGATTCCTGGAACATGACCCTTAATATCTCAATGACTAGTTGATATTTGCAGCCATCAATTATGACCCCTCCAATTCACTAGGACCTCTAGATATCGTCAATTCTTTATCTGCGTTTGCATCCAAGAGCTATAGTTAGTCCATGAGGAATATTTGATTTAATAAGAGTATCTTTTTAGATGCTGGAGAACAAGGAATGGGAATAAACCGACCAAAATCATATCTTATGCCTCTCTATGGAAAGAATATGCTATAGGGACTAGTATTCTTACTGGGACTGTTATCTGGTGTGTCATCATTGTTGTCCCTATTTTGTGAGGTGAAAATGGGAGTAAGGTAAATTTTGTCCAATAAAGCGAAAGATGTTGTGCTGCAAAAGAGAAATTGAAGTACACTGGAGTGAGAAGAAGCACTTGCTCTTTTGTAATAGATTGATGTAATCAATCAATAACTAAAGGTTCTTCATGTAAAAAAACAAACAAGTGGGAGCAACATTTCAATAATAAGAGCTGATTAGTTCACCTTCTGCTTAGATCTCTAAGTTTTGATTTAAATTTGCTTGAAGTGGATGCTCCTTCATCATAATTTTGTCCCATGTAACCAATGTCGTTGCCATTAGAATTCTCCTACATTTATCAAGCAAGCCAATTATAATACATACAAACCACCAGTCACTCATATATAAAAATATGAATACAAGTTAAAACTTGAACATATGACCTTCAACAACATCAACGGTTCTCTTGTAAGCACAAAAATGAAACCACTCCTTGGTGATTACAAGTAGGGCACACTTTGTTAGAGGACAACTACAAGCGGGGACATACAAAGAACGCAATGTGACCATGTGGGTATACCTTTTCTAGTATCAATTGACATTAAGGTTACAATGCAGCGCAAAGGAATAAAATTGTTTTATTATTATTACAAACTGCAAAAGAACTTACATCATATAGATGGTGATAACGGTTGCTGTCTCCAACTACTTGTAGGGCTTCAAGCATCGTTCCAGTTGAGCCTCCAATGAGAAGTACCTTAAATATTACCATGCAAGAGTTATTTATGGCCCGTATGGAGGTTCTTGGTAGGAATTTTGAAATAATTCCACAAGAATCAATTTAGTTTGAATCAAGCAAAAATCTTGCATTTAAGAAAAGGCCTTGTGATGTGGTAGGATCACAAAATTAAGAGGCATAACATCCAATCATTTCCATACGAACATTCTTTTGTTCATTTTAATATATTATGGAAAGAATTACATCCAGCAACTTACAGTTAGAACAACAATAGACGTGGTAGCAGTGAAAATTGTCTCGCCGTGTCCATTAGGAAGATCATGAACAGACTGAAGAGCGAGGGCAAAAGCCATAGCTCCTCTAAGCCCTAGATAAGCAAAACATCAGTGTTTAGAAGCATGAAAAATACGATGAGAAAGTTTATGGCAGATTCATCAAAAGAGAACATGTTTTATGGCACACATACCACTATACCAAAGAGCCTGCTGATATTGCCTTGGTATTTGGCAATTTGGTGGTCGTGCCAAATTCAATATGTATGCACAAGAGAAGACATTTGCAGCCCTTCAAAATGAAAGGATATGAGAAACTGACATTGTAATATTGCGATGCCGCTAAACATAGAGAAAATAAAAAGTATTTTCAAAAGTTCAGCGATGACACATAACCCAAACCAAAGCAGAGAATGGAAGAAATATTTCAATCAGCCATATACCTTGCAAGTAGTATGAAGATCTGCATATCGATGACAAATAAGAGATTAAGGAAGCAACGTCATGGAAACAATGAAATAGTGTGTAGAGTAGAGGTTTAGTGGTTTAATCCAATGGAAGGATACAATTGAGAAAAATATGAATGCAATATGTGACCAGCTTTGATGTTCCATTGCAATATCAAATCCCATGTATATGAACCTGCATAGAAGCACAACAACTCATCATCTAGATTTGTTTGCATATGCAAGATGAAACATAGTAAGGCTTACACGAAAGCTTCTGCTAGTGATGAAAGGAGATGGAAAAAACGAGCTGTAAAACGCTGAGAATCTTCTGATAAATTTGAGAATGTGTATCTCTTCATCACCTGGAAGTAAACTTCTTAGCAAGCAATCTAGTAAGTTAAAATCGGTTACTGCCCTTGAATATTGTAGTTACAAACTCAAAAGATGAATAGAAACGTTTCTGAATCAAACGAGATTCAAGGAAATAATATGAGAGGTGAACTTACGATACCAGTGAAGAGGATAGAAACAATACCGGATAGACCAATGCCTTCAGCTAGCATGTACCTAGTACAAATGGTGGTAACTAATAGAGACCTTTAAAGAAACATAAAACTAAAAGAAGTTCAAAGGCTTACGAGAAGTATGGGAAAAGAACAAACAAGCAACTCTCCAGATTATGAAGGCTGAAAATCATATACAATTTAGTTGTCTGTGTAATCAGCACCTATTTTGACAAATTACGTATGCCTGCTTTTACTTACTTCTCAACGCCCAATGCTGCATACTTGAAGAGGTTCGACGAGTTAAGGAGAAGAAATGTTGAGATATGACATGACAAAAGTACAAAAAACTGCATTTATATGGTGTAAAATTTCTTGAGAATAGAAGTTGTGGAATTTTAATTTGGGGGAAGTTTAAGTTGTACTGCTGATTTTTACAGTATACAAGCCCTCGGTCCTGTTAGGGGAGTTTCAATGTTCTTCCACTAAAAAGATCAATCTCTTCATTAGTGTCACTGTTGAGCCAGGCTTCAGAAAGAAACCAAAACTCTCATAGCTTTTATGACTAATCCTGTTTGTTTTTATGAAGTAACGTTAGATAAAGGATATGAGAGCAGAAATGAGTCCAACACCAATGCCTGCATGAGAAAAATATCAATAAAATATAAAATAAGAAGCAATATACAAATACTAGTATTTACAGGCAATCATAAAATTATTAAATATTAAATATAGAATAATCTCAATAATATGATTAAAGAGTTATACAATACCTGATGACATTGATCCAACAAAGTTTTCAAGAAACCTTAGAATAACAAGGAAAAAGTTTTGTCCAGAAGGATGTGTCCTCAAAGTTGCCATAGTCCTGAAAGCTAAAGATATTTAACATAGGATTATTTGAAGATTAAAAAATATGAAAGGCGTATGTCTACATCCGCACCTGTACAATGATATAGCCACCTTAATTGACAGACCGCAAAAGGCAGAGAGAATTATGTAAGCATGAGTAGAATTAATTTTACAAAGGGTATTAAGTAAGGAAAAGTTTCTGCATACAGCATCATTTAGAACTGATTCTCCGAAAACCAGTGCATAGAGGTTTGTATCAGTGCCAAGTTCCTACAATTCCATAAACAATATGTAATTGTTTCTTTCAAGATAGCAAGAGATGTGAGCAATATGTACTCATTTGAGTCAACATAGAGTAAAGAGTCACGCATTCTTTTGAGTACTATTTGAGAAGTAGTGGCAAAAACCTGAAATATAGACAAAACTGTAACAGGATCAGTTGCTGACACAAGAGCCCCAAACATCATACACTCAACCAATGGGAGCCTATAGATAATGTATAATAACCCACCAAGGTATCTGCCACACGAAGTGAAAATTTGATTACTTTTCATATTACCGATGGAAGAAATAGAAGGGAATATGTATAACCGCAATAGAAATAGTTCTTACACTAGAAGACCTGTAACAATTGAGGCAATGAAGGTCCCCAGGATTGCAAATGTTATGATAGCACCAAAGTTCGAAAAGAATGGTTTCTATAAAGAAATATATATTAGTGTGATGAACTGCGTTGAATGCTAGGCAATTAAGAGGCTTAAGTATTTAACACTTACTGGTGCTAAGTTGAATCCGGACTGGGTAAGATGCAGTCAAGTAAAACATGATAAACTTCACAATAACTAATTAAGAAATAAAAGCACTTTACAATCAAGGATATAATATAATTGGAGGCAGTAAGAAGAGAAGGAAGAAATCCTCCCGAAAATTAAACCATCTCCTGAATTAACCAAAAAAAAGAACAAACATCAAATGGTGTTAAAAAAACAAACAATAATGACATTTTCAGGTTGGCCTTTTTTGGGAAGAGGGGGCAGTTGATTTGGTCTACCAAAAAGAAAGATGTAGCATGTAGACCTGGTGCTTTTTTGAGTGTTTGATATGTTAGCAAGTCCTCCAACAATCATCCCTGACACAAAAAGGCATTAAATAATTTCTCATTTCTTAAACACATGGTGCAATCCAAAAAGCTTCATTTTACCAAAAGAAACTTGTATAACAGCTTCTCTATGTGCAATCCGAAAAGCTTCATTTTACCAAAATGGAAGCAAAATTCCTAAAGCATAAAGGTCCTCTTAACTCATACAAACAAAATGTTAGAGTCTATGCAGAGGTGCAGGCTCATTTGCTAACCATGCCATCATAGTAGAATCGAAGGGTTAAGATTTCTATCAAATGGCATCATAGATAACTAGAAGGGACTCCCAAGGTCCCAGCAAAACACTCCCATACTTGCTATCAGACAAAAAAATATATATATTAAAAGAACGTTCTCCAATGCCACGTCGCAACTTGTCATCAACATCCCCAAACACGCCCTCAACTTTCCAACAAACAACGAGCTCAAATAGCACGGTGGCATCATCCACCACAGTTAGCTAGCTATATATGTCCACATGATTAGGATATAACAAAACCTAACTCCCAAGAGTACTAACTAGTCGGCATTTCAAATTCTAATAACAAGCCATTTGCAAAAAGTTTCTCATATGATCGAGGTGTGGCGTACACACCGATGAGGAGGGAGCCGCTGGCCTCGGGTAGGTAGTAGAACTTGCGGCGGCGGAGGATGTGGCCAAGCACGAACGAGAGCACGAGCATCGATATCTGGAGCAGGATGCCCACCCCCGCCGCCTCCTGCTCCTCCACCGTCCCCGGCGACCCCGTAGCCGAAGACACCACATGAGGCGCCGCCGCCTCAGCAGCCATCGTCGCCATCCCCCCACGCCTCCTCGAGCTCCTCCGACGATTCGTTCTCCTCGGGTTCGTGCGGTTTCCGCTCGGCGGTGATGCGGTCAATACCTCCTCGATCTCCTTCCGTTGCGGACTGGAGATTAGAACCAACCGAATGGTCAGGGTGCGGTTAGTTGTCAGTGAAGGTACATGTCGGTACATGCAACATTGAGAGATCCGCATGCATACACATACACACGTTATTAACCCACATATATGCATGCAAATCCGAAATTAAAACGAAATCATAAATAAATCTTAAAATGAAACAGTAAAGAATCAGTAAAGAAGAGACGAGGCTTATCCTCGAGCGGATGCGACTATGCGGCCGTGTCCCCAACTCCCCATCGCTGCAGGGCACGTGTGCGAGGAGCGCACCACTCCTCCTGCCACGTCGCCCCGTGAACTCGCGAGGTGGCCATGGCGCGCAGCTCTAGGTTCCTAACTCACGTGACGACGACCCTTACAAATACAGGCGTGACCCCGTCGTGTAGTAGGATCACGGAAAGATCGATCGGAGCACATCCAACACAAGACACGCGGAAAGAGACACCAGTGAGCACTGAGTAGCAAATCAAGCGAAGAATCGTCCACGGCAATGGAGGCGACCAAGGAGCGGCGGCGGCAGCAGCAGCAGCAGCGCAGGGAGGCCGCCGGCGAGGGCGACGCGGTGCAGCTGCCGACGGAGACGAGCCCGTACGTGCAGTACAAGGACCTGGAGGACTACAAGATGCGCGGCTACGGCGCGCAGGGCCACCTCCCCGTCTCCGACGTGCCCCACGGCGGATCCGGCACCGACGCGCCCACCGTCCCGGGCACCGCCGTGCCCGTGGCAAAACCGAAGCGCCTGGACGACGTCGAGCCCCAGCGAGATCTGGGGGAAGGAAAGGACGCCAGCCGCCGCGGGGACGCGTCCACGGACGTCATCAACCGCCACGGCGTGCCGTAGCTTCTAGTTTGGCCGGATGTCTTCACTCTTTGAGCGCGTTTAAGGGAACACACCGCAAACGTGAAGTGAATAGGCGTGTCAGTGTCTCTTGTGTTTTCCAGTGTGTACGAATAAACAGGGGCTTGAGACTAAAATAATGGGCCAAACTTTCAAACGGCCTACTGAACTGTGGTAATTTTTAGAAACTAATGCTATTTTTTCTGCATAGAATTTCTTCACGCGAGCTGTAGAATATTAAACCAAGAGAAGGTCCAGGAAGTCTCTTTTGTACTCCCAACTCTTGATTGCCCATGGCGAGAACAGCATCAACAAGAACAAAAGCAAAATATGTTTCTCATCGCTTATCGTTTTTTTTTTTTTTTGGTCTCATCGCTTATCGTTGAGATGGGGGTGAGCCTGCTAACTCATTTTCGAATTGGAAGTGAGCCTGCTAAGTCTAATAAAATGAACAAGAGAAAAAAAAGAAATAAATTCGTCGCTCGTCGACTAGGACGAGACACGAACCCCCTCACCACAGAGCGGCTCTGCTTTAAACGTGCAGGCTAGGTGGCCGCCGCCGAGCCCCCGAGCGTGTACCAACAGTGACACGCGTCAAAAGCACCTCCACCACCGGCCACGGTGCTCCAGCACGGGCACGGTGCCCGCCATCTCGCGGCGTCCCTCCGCACGCACGCATGGAGGCTCTGAACTCTGCGGCTTGGGATCGTCGACGCCGGCGGCCGCCCTGTCCGTGGAGACGGTGGCGGCGCCGCCCGTAGCAGCACCTGCTTTCTCATCAACTGGCACGGTACCGGCACCTAGGCCGCCTCCATTTCCAAGGTTAGTAAACAACCCAGGAGGCCGCGGCCGCCGCCTTATTAGAGCGGGCGGCCGGCCACGGCACCTCGGCCGCGCTGGCAACGGCGCAAGGAAAGGCGTGGTGGCGTCCTCGGCCGGCACGTCGCGCCTCCTTATCGCCTCCAGCATGGCCTCCAGGGAGCTCCTCGGAGTGGCCGCCGCGGAAGAGGGCATTGCCAGTTGCCACCGAGGAGGGCCCGATCGCGCAGAGGAGGCGGGTCAAGCACCATGAAGCTAGGAGCCTAGGACATTGCGCACCTTCGATCCTTGCGGCGAGACGGCCGGAATGGTGTGAGGGACGAGCTCTGTTTGTGTTTCGGCCGGATCGACGTGTGTGCTTGCCGACGGAGTTGGAGGCAGGAAGCCACGAAGTTTATAAAGGGAGGCCACGGCGGAGCGGCGAGCAAATTGAGCGACGACCGGGGCATCGTCCTTCGATACCGTCGAGGGGAAAGGCAAGGGGACGAGAGCACGCGGCGCGAGTCTCCGCAGAGATTTCGGCTTGACGATGCTTATTTTCCTTTCAGTACCGCATTTGCCATTACAGCTCGTGATCACCAATTTTCCCTTCCCTATAGTATCATCATCATCATGTACGAATCACCGACGGCGAACGTGCGCCACGTGGGTTTTTGACTGGAGAGAGAGACTGGTACTCGCTCGATCAGGACCTATTCAGGTGCAGGCCTTGGCGCCGAACCCGATCTTCTGGTTGGCGACGTCGTACACAACAGCGAAGGTCTTCTGCTGCGTGTTCCCGAGGATCCCGATGCTGGTGTCGTCGCTGTTGGACGCGAACGCCAGGCACGCCTGCGACACCTTGGCCACGTAAAGCACCCCGCTGAAGTCGAGCGCCACGGTGGCGCCGCCGGCGAACGCCAGCGCCACCGACGGGATCTGCACCGTGGTGTGGCCCGTGAAGTCGTAGCACGTGTCGAGGATCGACAGCGCGGGCGCGCGCTTGTACCTCCCGCCCATGGCGCGCACGAACGCCGCCCGGACCGCCCTGTACGCGGTGTCGGGCAGCCGCGTGATCACCGTTCCCGAGTCGATCACCGTGCCGGGCGCCGCGTACACGGCCTGGGAAACCTTCACCGTCCGCCCGCCGACCTTGATGCCGACGAGGTCGAGGTAGTAGAACGACGGCGTGTCGCGGCGGGCCACCATCGCCGTGAACCGCGCGTTGGACGGCGCGGCGGAGCCGAGGGAGAGGTAACCCGCGGCGCCGTTCGAGGAAGGGAGGCAGTAGGAGAACCCGGCGCCGTACTTGGCGGCCGCCTGCGACGCCAGCGAGACCTTGGCGCGGCCGAGGCCGACGAGCCCGTCGGCCTTGCCGAACAGGCCGGAGTCGTCGTCGCCGCAGCCGAAGACGAACCCCTGGATCGCGTCGGAGGACTGCGACGAGCCCAGCGTGAGCGTGTCGCGCACGAGGTTCCCGTCGGTCTGCGACTGGTCGCCGTAGACGACCTCGTACCGGCACTTGTTGCCCGAGGCGCAGGTGGACGAGTCGAGGCCGCGGCAGTGCGCGTCGCCACAGGGCACGGATGCGTACGTGGAGGACTGGGACGGGTCGAAGAGCGGGTCCTGCTGCTCGTAGCAGTCCCCGCAGGGCTTGCACTGCACCCACGACAGGTCGCTGCCGGTGTCGAACACCACCGCGAAGTCCTTCTTGGGCGTGCCGAGCCCGACCGAGACGATGTAGTTGCCCGTGCCGAGGGACACGCCGCTGTGCGCCGGCAGGGACAAGCCCTTGGAGGCGCGGGCCGGGTTGATCCGGGACGCCGCGCCGCCGGAGGCCCTGCGGTGGATGGAGTCGACCCTGTCCTGGTCCCGGTCCAGGATCTCCGCGTGGGACGGCGCGCCGCCCGCTCGGGCCAGCAGCGGCGAGCACGGCCCGTGCCGGTGCACGACGCTGAGTGCCGCCGACGAGTTCGACGCTGCTGCAAGATGTCAGGTACGACAAAATTAGCAGGTTTCTGGTTGACTGCTTCTGAATTTGTCTCAAAAAAGGTACGGAGTACATTATTTCGTCATCTAAGACAACTGTTTCAGCGGTTACACGATACGTTTGAGTACTTATCAGGGCTTAGCAGACGATGGCATCACCATTGTCAGCTAACAAAAGCACCCAACGGCATAAAACTCGTGTGGCTGAAATTTCTTGGGAGTGCATGCATGTTCTACAGTTGGGCTGGTCACATCAAGAAATTCTCTTTGGGCGACTGTTGTCGTCTCGTGGTGCATTCCCTTTTACTATCTGCGTACCTAACGGCGGTGGGTAGTAGTAGTGCAAACGTGCAATACAGCCAGCTTGTCAAAATGTCTTTCCTTTATTGACTTTGGCAGTTTGGCGTAAAGCTAAGCTTAGCTATCTGCTTCCAGTGACTGACAACGTACAGGGTGATGATTTACACAGTTTCCTTTGGCTACCGGGTACGGCGTGCGTGCGTCCTAGATTGACTAGTGATCCCTAGGAGGTGGTAGGAATTCCGTGTAGGATTGTAATTCGGCAGTACAACATTTATGCCTGACGTGTTCACTTGGAACGAAGGAGAACATATAGCCACACAAACATCCTAACATCAGCAACAGCATGGGACCGAACAAAGCGTACTGTGTTTCTTTTAAAGAACCGTTCCGTACCATTGCAAGTGGTTTCGTGCAGTGTATCCCTTGGCGGGGAGGTATCAAAGCTTAGTGCTTATAATTACAGTGTTCATCTTTTGTACCAGTTCGGAGTAAGAATGGCACGGATTAATTTGTCACCGTTAGGCGGCCTCGTATGAGCTTAGTATGTACTCAGGTAGCTTTTGTATTGTTTTTCCAGTCCATGTGACCATGTTTCGTTGCACTGCTAACCTACCATGCTTTGGCTTTATAGGAGGGGGTAAAAAGAAAAGAAAAAAAAAAGAAGCACGGCGGGCCGGCGGCCATGGTTTCTGTTTTGTCAACACCGAAAAGGGAAAACGCGACAGGGAGTGAAGTTGAAGAAGGAAGCGGGCCAGACGATTCCTACTACTACCTGTTGCAGCCGTGCTGCAGGCCGCGCTCGGGAGCAGCTTGCTGACGCTGACGACGTGCCAGTCGGGGGAGCCGCCGCGGCTCCCGTCCGCCGCCGCGCCGAGACGAGCGGGAGAGGCGAGAGCCGCGGCCAGCGCGAGCACGACCGCGACCGCGAGCCCGCTGCTGCCACGGGACAGAGCAGCGCGCCGCGTCGTCACTGACGCCATGGCGCCTCTCTCTCTTGCTACCTGCTTTCACTCGCTCGCTGCGCTAACCACTCCAATGATCAGAGTCAGAGAGCTAGCGCTAATAACTTGAGATGGTCACGAAGCTAGCGACGCCGCTGCCGCTTATATAGCGGTGGACTGGGAGTGCTGCGCTGCTGGCTACCCGCGGGTGTGCAGGACCGCGCGCGTCAAAGTCTAAGGCCGTGGAAGGTGGGAGAGAAAATTAGGCAGTGCGCCACACACACGGGCCACGGCGCCGCCGCCGCGGTGCGCGACGGAGACCGACGCACGGGCCGGTACGTGGTCGTCGTCCGACCAGCACGCACGCGCCACTACTGGCGACGACAAGGCCTGAAAGCGGGCCGGCAGGCCGACGCCGCCTTTTCCCCCGCACCACCACCTGACGGCCGTTCTCACTAGCTGTCGACACTCACTCTTGGCCGCGCCCGATCTGGCTAGACCGTGACGGGCAGGAGGGAGAAAATGGCACCACCACTCCACTCACTCGGAGCCGGGGGTCGACGTCGACCACGTACCGCTCGATCGTGTCTCGTGCAACGGACGGGGCCGATAGATGATGGATGTAGCTTTCCTGTCGCGCACCACGGTGAGTAGGAAAAAGGCGCGGTACGTGCTGCGTGCGAGTCTGGGATGGCTGGCTCTACACGCGCCGATGCGCCGTGTGTTTGCGGCTTGCGCAGATGCAGAGAGGCGCGCGGTGCGCCACACCCGGCGCTTGCGGTCGTGACGAAGCAATCATGGCCCGACTCCGAGACTCAGAGGGACGACGATCGAGTCCCTGTGACTACGTGTGGGGGTCAGTGCGCATGGCTTTCACCATGACCGGACACAGCCTCAAAATACTACTGTAGGTACGTACCAACAGCGACCAGCTGAGCCGCGAGCAACAGCACTCTCTGATGTCGACGTAGCAACGTGTTTCTCGAAGAGGACGACGGATCGGACATGCGAGGCTACCGGTGCTCATCGGTTGCCTGGCAAAGCGAGCACATCCACGCGCGCCGTGCCGGCCGGATCGAATGCAGCTGCGTGTAACCATAGGATTGTGGTTTTCAGCCCGGGTTTAGCGCACGTGAGCCATTGACGCGTTCCGTTCCGTCGTCGTCAGACATGGATCTGCCACGCCGCGCTCATGCGCGCGCACGACAGCGCGCGGGGAAAGCAACGTCTGCTTGTGGTTGCCATGGCAGAGGCCGGACCAATCAGGCTGCGGTTGCCCAAAACAAATCCAACCTAGAAAGCAACTGACCTAACCGCTAAAGGGCCTACTACTTGGACTTGGACTACCTAGCTAGCAATGGACGGCCAGTAAATTTTGGCGCTTTTTCTAATCTATCTATCTAGAGATGGAGATGATTAGAGTCGTCCCGGCCGGATACGGCGAAGAAAGGTGTTCGAAGCTTGTAGGATAGTATAGCCTTTTGTTGTGTAGTACGTATACGTCGTTGGTATTTTGGTTAGTGAACGACGCACCGAGGCTTGATCGGATCGTCAGAGCACAGGAGCGCTAGCCCGAAAAGTTTGACGTCATTGACATCTTGTGGTTTATCTTTTCTGTAGCCCACAGAAGAAAAACGCGCGTCCAAAAATGTGTGTTTTTTTTAAACAGTTCATTTTACTTCCCTCATCTATTTATTTTGTCCGCTTAACCCTCTACTATAAGCAAAATTTAGGCTCGATTTACTTCCCCTAGCTATTTTGTCGGTCCAATTTACTCCATAATGTGTTTTGTATTTTTGTTTCTTCATGTAAGAGTCGAATTTTAAATTTAAATTTTGTGAGCAAGTATATAACATGATGTGTTGATGACGTTTTTTAACACGTGTTAGAGCCGGCGCCAGAGGAGTTTGGAATAAAGATGAATCGGAATCGAGGATGACGTTGAAGGTGAAATCGGATCAGATTTGACTATGTGGTGGAATCGGGATCGGATTTGGGACTACAGGATTAAATCGGATTCGAAAGGCTGATCAAGGGCGTTGTGGGCTTTGGGCTAAAATGGGCCATTGATGGGCCAGTTTTTCTATGTCGTTATTAAGTGTCTCAGTTGAACAATTTCTTTCTTTTGCGTCAAGTTTAGTTATGTCGTAATCGACTAGGAGTTTGTAATTCCAGGGTATAAATATAAGCCCCAAGGCTCGTGGAGAAAATAATACACATTCAATACAACAAACCTTTAGTTTCGCAATTTACTTTCAAGTCGGCGACTTCGCCAAAGCTTTTTCCTTTTTCGGGTTCTCTTGCGAGTTGAGGCGATTTCGATCCCCAAGGCTCGTGCGTGGATTCAGGTTCTTCTGAGCAAGTCGAGGCGATTTCGATCCCCAAAGGCTTGCTCGTAAGTTCAACCCTTACCGAGTAATATCTAAGCTTTAGCATCCGGGCGCATCGCTGTTGTTTCGTTTAGATTTATTTAACAGTTATCGATATCAGCTAGATATACAAGTTTGTTTTTGTTATTTTTAGCTTTTATCACCCCTTATCCAGCTTAGAACTTGATTTAATCGGCTCTGTTGAAAGCTTTATCACCGATTGCATATTATAGCTGTTTAACTTGTTCTAAGTGTTGTTATCCTAAGCTTTATCAGATCGCTTTCATAGTTGTCTTTTATTGCTTAGTTTTCAATCGGCTCATTGCTGTTTGAGTATTGGAATCGGCTTTATAGCTGTTTCACTGCATATTGGAATCGGTCCTCTCATATTTGATCTCACTGACGACAGAATCGGCTTCTTAGCTGTTTATTAATATCCGATTTTCATCCTTGTCAATCAACAGGTCAGATTGACTGGCACACCCCGGTTTTCAAGGCTACGCCTTCGCTCGTGTGTTTGCGCATATGTCAAGTCTCGATTTTTGCGTCAACATGATGCCTTATGTTAAAAAATATTTTAAAAATTTTCATGATTATTTCATAGGTTAAGACATTTAATACGAAATTAATTTTAGATATACAAAATGTATGAAAAGTAGTCATTAAAAAATTGCTAATGTATTTTTCTAACATAGGCCATCATGGTGAAAGTCATCTAACAAAATTTGAAATTAAAACTCAACTAGTATGTGAAGAAATTAAAAAGAAAAATCTAATTAGAGGGTAAATTAGACTAGCTGAAATAGATTGGGGGAGTAAAGCGAGCCTAAATTTTGTTTGGGAGGTTAAGTGGACAAAACGAATAGGTGAGGAAAGTAAAATGTGCTTTTATCTTTTTTTTTTAGCCCACCAAAAAGGAATTGCTAATTGGTCGTACGCTTGAAAACGTGCTGGGCCGTCTAGCTAAGAAAAAAGACGCGTGCAGCAGCCCGATCCGAACCGTGCGGCTCGGTTGCGACTTTCCGCCACGCTCGTTTTGCGCGCGGTGCACTCGCTCACTCACGGCCCACAGGGGTCGCCAGTCCGCCGACGAGCAGGAGTAGCGCTTCTCCGGCAGAGGCGCCACGACAAGGGAGAAACGTGCCTACCGCCGTTTTGTATCCGTGCTGAGAGAGGCATTGATGCTACAAATTCGGGCAAGTTAAAGGATAGTGATCGTTTCCATTTCTGCGTCACACTATACAGCCATTACAGGGCGGCAGGCACGATAAGCAACAATCCCGGCCTGAAACTTGAATCAGACAGCCAGCTTATGAACTGGAATTATTACAACACATGTACTACTGCATGGTCGATCAATCTCAGGCGCAGCCCTTGGCGCCGAACCCGATCTTCTTGCCGTCCACGTCGTAGACGACGGCGAGCGTCCTCTGCTGCACGTTCCCGATCACGCCGAGGTCGGGGTCCGGCGCGAACGCCAGGCACACCACCTGGAACGCCTCGTCCCACGCGTACAGCACGCCGCGGGGGTCGAGGCGCACGGCGGCGCCGTCGCCGAACTCCAGCGCCACGGCCGGCACACGCACGGTCCGGTGGCCGGCAAGGTCGTAGCACGTGTCGAAGGGCGCCGGGGCGGGCGCCCTCCTGTACCCGTGCCTCGCCATGGCGCGCCGGAACGCCGACCGGAGCGCGGCGTAGGCGCGCGGGGGCAGGCGGCTGAACGCCGTCCCCGAGTCGATGATCGTCCCCTCCGCCGCCGCGAACGCCGCCGGGGGCGCCTTGATCGCCCTCCCGGCTACGGTCATGCCCGTGAGGTTGAGGTAGTACAACGACGCGTCGAGTTCTCCGGTCAGCATCGCCGTGAACTGCGCGTTCGCGGGGGCGGCCACGGCGGCGTTCGCGCCGCCGAAGGTCAGGTACCCGACGGCGCTGGACGTGGACGGGAGGCAGTAGGAGAACCCCGCGGCGCCAAGCTTGGCCGCCGCCAACTGCGAGGACAGGGACGCCATCCCGCGGCTGAGGCCGAAGAGCCCGTCGACCTCGCCGAAGATCCCGGCGTCCTTGTGGCCGCACCCGAACATGAACCCCGGCAGGGTCGTGCCGGGCGCCAGCGCCAGCGTGTCACGCGCCAGGTTGCCCGTGGACCGCGAGTTGTCCCCGTACGTGAGCGCGTACGGGCACCTGTCGTCGTCTTCTGATGAGGTGCAGTTCTGCGTGCCGAACTGCCGGCACTCCTGCGCGCCGCAGGTCACGGCGGCGTAGGTTGAGGACTTGGCGGGGTCGAAGAGCGGGTCGTGCTGCGCGTAGCAGTCGTCGCAGGGCTCGCACTGCACCCATGACTGGTCGCTGCCGGTGTCGAGCTCCACCGACAGGTTCCGCGCCGGCGTCCCGAGGCCCACCGTGATGTAGTAGTTGCTGGTGCCGAGTGGCTTGCCCCAGCGCGCCTGCAGGGTCACGTTCGCGCCGCCCAGCTTGGTGGACGCCGTTGCACGGCCGCCAGCCTTGCGGTGTATGGCGTCGACCCTCTCCGAGTCCCGGGCCATGGTCTGGGCATGAGACGGTGGTTCGCCGCGTGACCGCAGCGACGAGCACGGGCCGTGCCGGTGCACGACGCGGAGGGTCGTGGAGTTGGACGCCGCTGCATGCAGAACAGCAGCAACGAACAGGGAAATGATGGTCAAGTAGCGCTTTCAATTTGCGCGAAACAAATATACTTAAGTTGTTTTCTTAAAGAAAGCAGATCGAGCAGTGAAGAAGGCGTGTACCTGCCGGGGCCGTGCAGGTACTGCTCGGCAGCAGCGAGCTGACGCTCAGGACGTCCCACTCCCCTTCGCTGCCGCCCATGGCTGTCGCCGCCGCGCCGCCGAGACGGCCAGCCGAGGCGAGAGCTGCCAGCGCGAGAAGTGCCGCGAGGCAGCTGCCATGAGGCGGAGAGCACCGCCGCACGGATGAAGGCATGGCTTTTGTGAACTTGTGGAGCGCCTTGGGCAGGCACCGTGGATCGGGGGGACGAAATGGCCATGTTCGCACGCTCGTTGGGCTTATGTAGCGCTCGGTGAGGTTAGTTAGGTACTCGTAGTAGCTGCGCGCCTGCCTGCCTGCCACCACTGGCCGGCAGATCTGCGCCGGCGCCGCGTTGAAGTCGTCGCCGACCCGGGTTTTCAGGCAGTGGGAGGCGGACGCAGCCATAGCTGTGAGTGACGATGGAGGTCAAGGCTTCTACTAGTAGTAAACTAGCACGAAATGCACAAGCCTTTTGACTTCTAACCACTGCTTTTGGTTCGCATCACCTGATAATTAACCTGTGGTCAAGATCGATTCCAGCTTGCCTCCTCCTCTCCCAGTTTCGATATGAAGGTGAGAACAGGGTAAACTAGCAAAGATCTTCTGCATCGACGGTGACGATGCCTAGCTCCACGGAGCGTTTGGTTATCGAGCTCCACGCCCGCATCGATGATCTGATCCCGATCAATCTCCCTCTCCTACCCTGCTGGACTCCACAAACCGGTGAAGGTCGAGTATATGCGGCAGTCCCAGCTAGCTGGAATCGCTGCGAGTCGTCCACTGTGCTGAACTGCTCGAATAAAATACGCGGCAAGTTGCTCCCTTTGCTTGTTTGTGTGATCAGTTCCATGCATGCACGAGCACGACGACACTTGCGATCTCGCGGAAAGCGAAATCAAAGCAAAAAGGCACGGCCTAAGAATAGGATCGCTCACGGCCACAGGTTGTTGGAAAGAAACAAACCTAGAAAGCTACGGCTAGAGAAGCATTGGAGACGGGGAGGTGGCCAGCGGCGCTCGAACGGGTCGAAATATCCGAGGAGTGAGTGCTGTGGTGACGACTGACGAGACAGCTTGCTGACAAGCATGTTAGCCGCTAGCCGGGGATAGATATACATTGTGCGATTCATATCGCGATTCCCTTTTCCTTATTTCTGTGTCTGATACCAGTGTGCTCGTCAGCCAATTGAGTTTACGGCCCAACACTTTTCTTTCTCCCGCCTAATAATTTTTACAAGTATTATTTTTGGACTTGTGGACCTTGCCTGTTTTCAACGCACGCGAATAACGGCTCAGCCTGTCGTGGCGCGTGCGCGCGCGCTCTCTCTCTCCTCGGTTCACGATGCATGACAATGATCATATCAATTTCAGGAATAATTATAACATCAAATATAAAAATATATTATAATAAATCTAATAACACTTATTTAGTGTGGTAAATGTTGTTATTTTTTACACAAACTTGATCAAATTTAAGATGGTTTGATTTAAAACAAAGCTAGAAGAAGTGCTCATTTGGGGTAACGTTGCTACATTCGAATATTCTCAAACGTACGAGATTACTCCGTACATTACAGTGAACAACCCAGATCTAGACGCGGCCTGAGCGACTACTTTTTTTGAGGTAAAAGCCTGAGCGACTACTCGCCACAGAGATGACCATGTTCCTTTGCGCCCGCTGCAATCCATAGTTGTGCCTCGTTTCTCATCTTCGTAAGTAAGCACGCTCGGGGTGCTTGTGTCATCGCGAAACACCCTGACAATATTTCTTTCCTTCCATACCTGTCAGGTGACCAGAGCGAAGAGGGTGTCGAAGCCTTTCCGCTTATCCGATGACAGCTCAACTCGGAGACCCGTCCACTAGTGCTTCAGTGACTCACAGTCTTGTGGGATATGTGGTCACTTGTCTCTGGTTCTTGATCGCAAAGGACGCAGTTGGTGTGGGCGTCCAATCCATGGCGAGGGCGCCTGTCGGCCGTCCAGTGCCGGCGTCTGAACGCTACCCACAAGAATGGCTTAACCCTAAGCGGTGCCCATGTTTTCCAGATTAGTAATTGTTGTTCCCCTTCACGTTCAGGAATCAGGCAGGACTCATGAGTGGAAGCTGTGCTTTTTGCGTCGGTCGTGTGGTAGACTGGTGTGCTAGTCTCGCTTTTATATTGGTTTCCTGCTTGCGTCCATGGTGGGCTGCAGCCTGCAGCCTGCCTGCAGGAAAAGCTGCCTCCAACATCGACGGACCGTAGCGCTCACCAGCTAGACCACCAGCCGCGACGACGTGCGCCACGCATCTCGGTCGTCTTGATCTGCCGTGAATTTTAGAACTAGCACTAGCAGGTGCCAGCCTCGTCAGTGCGCGCGCGTGCGCCAGAGAGAGAAAGCACACCTTTGCCCAGGGTGACTACCCTGGTTCCGCGGGGGGAGGGGCGATCGACGACGTTGACGGGGCGCGGCCGTACCGGCGCGACCGGCGCCGCGGCTACATACAGCGCACAGCCCAAGCGTCATTTCAAGCACCACAGCACGGGCTGTGCTGCTGCTAGTCCACCCGTCGCCGCTGCCGGTGGCCCGCCCGACGCCGCTAGTCTGGGCTTTTCAGCCCGCAAGCTCGCCGGGGCGCCGCCGATCTCGCCTGGGCCTTTTTTCCTTTCCTGTTTTTCTTTTTAAAATTTTTGAGCTAATATTTTTGTACATAAGTATTTTAAAAAAAAATTGTAAGATTTTTTTGAAATTTTTTAGAAAAATCTTTTTGTTCCATCTTTCTCGACATCTTTTTTCCAAAATTTTCATTGACAACTCTTTTTATAATTTTTGTCCCCCAATTTTTCTGTCCATTTTAATTTTGTTTGTTCTGTTCTCAATTTTTTATTCTTTGAGACAATATATTTACACAAGTTTTTGAAACAAAATTTGACGAATGTTTTTACATTTTTGGGGGAAATCTTTCAATTCCGTCCTTCTCAAAATATTTTTCATATATTTTCTCTGGCAAATGTTCTTAAGAATTTTGTTCCCTAGTTTTCTTCGACAAGTTTTTTTTATTTTTTTACACAAGTTTTTTCTATTCTTTTAAGGTGTTGTTTAAGTCTGATCGTTGTATTATTTGCAGATTGAAGTGTTGGTTAACAACCAATACATAGAAGGGAAGTTAGAGCATTGCAATCTACATTACAACATTGCTCTAGTCAGTGTCAAGTACCGTGCTCTTCGTCCATTAAATACGAGATTTGATTGGGAGTCATGTTCTGATGTAGCGGCTGTAGGGTGTTGCTTCCAATCATCCAAGTTAATGGCTACAAGTGGTCGTCTAGTTCCTTGGACAGGCACACTTGACTGTGAGTTCCTCACACGTTCCACATGTAAAATCACTAAGGTAATCATTTTATTGCTTTTTTATTGTAATAACTCTTTTTTATTAGGTGTAATTTGACTGTCTAATAGTTCGCTTTGACTGTAAATTCCCATCATTATTTTGCTTACCATTAAAATATAGTCATGATAAAGTACTTTGGAATATGAATCTAACAGTATCATCCGATAAAACCTGGATAATATTGGATTAATCAATTGTCAAAGCTTGAAATTGGACAGACAAGATAATTGTGTTTCTGAACAACGATATAGTTACACTAGAATATTCTATCTAGCAATGTTTTAAATAGAAGTCACAACTTATTTATGTTAACTTGCTAGGCTGGGATCGGAGGCCCTCTTGTTAATATTGATGGCGATGTTATTGGCATGAATTTCTATGACACGAGAATAGGAACTCCTTTCCTGTTATGGGAAGAGATCTGCGAGATTCTAGAATCGTTTGAGACAAAAAGGTATTAGCATTGCTCATGTCAGTATTCTAGCATTGTTTTCTTTTTCCGGAGCATTTTAAGAAACTTGCTGAAGCACATCTGACAGTGAATCTGCTGGTGATATTGGCAATGCCTCTAGTGAGTGTTTATGGAAAATGCCTGGAGATGTCAAAGATAAGGTTAACAGGTTGGTATTCTGATCCATGTTGCTATTTATTAGGCAAGTTTTGGATATATGAATTATTTCATTGAAACACTGCAGGTGGCCTGTGCCCAAGCCACGCTGGTGCCATCCTGACGATGTTGAATCTGGTGATGATGATATGTTAGCTTTTGATAAATTTGGCCAGCTTCAATACAGATACATTTTGGGACGAAAAGTCAAGCTCCCTGTTCTCAGAATCCCCATGCCGGTTCTGAGTGTTGAAGCTACATCCAATGATGGTTAGTAATTTGTCTTCATGAAATTTTTGCCAACAATCCTGTTAACTGTTGCTGATTGGTTCTGAGTTAGTTGACTCCATCCAGCGAATTTTCCAGCATTTTTCATACTCAATGCTTTACTAGTTCAAGACCTGAATCTGATAAACATTTTCTTATTATTAATTATTCTTTTCCAGACGTGCATGTATCTTAAACCTTGTTGGTCAACCTTACCCTTTTAATCGACAATTTCATTTGTTACAGAGCCTGGAGTTGATCCTTTCGCACAAAGAAAGCAAGAGAAGCGGGTAGAAAGCATGGAAAAAAACAGACTAGAGAACTGAAAAGCTGCAAAAGTTGGTGCTTTGCCAATGTTGTAATCCTTCACTCACCAATTGCTTACCCCTCCCTCGGATGAATTCCTTTTTGTATAGTCATCTAACTTGCTGCAAAATCCTTGCCCAAAAAAATCTAGAAAAGAGGATCTTGAGGATGTTGCCGGTGGGAAGTTTGATGAAAAGTTGCCTGGCGAGAAACCATAACAGACTGTATGATCTTTAATTTTTGTGAGGCTGTTTTAGGATAGCCTGGCCTGGATCTAACCGTCCACAGGCTAGACCAACCATGTCTTGTACCATGCAATTTGTTGATGTTTGGAAAGATCATGTGTCGTTTCTTAGCTTATATGGTGTGATGTTATCATTGCTGCGGTGCACTCTTTGTATGTGATAGCTGGTCTCTTCTTGATGCCTGCTGTCTAGTTAGTTTTGATCCGCTCAGGCATTTAGGTCTGTTGATTTAGAGTGCCATATTGCAGTTCCTTGTTTGGCTTGAGATCGTTAGGTGAGATGCTAGCAGTATGCTTAGTTCCAACTTCCTAGCCTGTTGCTGAAATGCCAAGTTGCAAAAAGGACTCGGTACTTGTAGAGCCTGCTAAAATTGGAGAGACCCCGTAAGTTTTGTGGGAGCAAAAATTGATTTGAGTGCTCGCTTACATGTGGTTTAGGAATTTCATGCACAAGAGCTGGGTTTAGAATTGATGAACTCTTAGTTGAACATGTGTATGATTATCTTAAAGGGTAAACTCCTTACTTGTTAGAGAAAAATAAGGGGGGCGAACTACTTCAAGTAGATTCAATAAAATGTTTTCATTTACCAGGCATGCTTAGAACAGTCATATTGAAAATTTCTCTGTGATGGCTGATGACAAGTACAGCAGAATTTCATCCAAATGCAGTATAGAAGGACTTTAGATGATGCCTCTACACCTCATCTCCTTTGTCTTGATAGTAACAGTTTATTTGCTTTGTTTTAGTTGCTCCTGCATTTACTAGAGAGGTGGCACATTTGTTTGTTCCAAAACTTTATTATTCATTTGTTCGTTGCCGCTAGAAAATGGACTTGATTTTGCTAAAGAATAAGATTGTACTATGAAAAAAATAAGTCTTTTTCTTCCAAAGATTTTTACGAACATGTTTTTTTAGCTCGAGGTACTATACGATGTGGATGCCCTTATATCTAAAAAAACTCCACGCCTCCACGGTAGAGCAAGCACGCTCCACTAATAAACAGCACTGATTAGCAACGTGCTACACTTTTGAGATTGTTGGCGTGAAGCATGTTCTTAGTGCGACACGCCTTTTGTGAAGCACGTCGTCGCCGGTGGACGCCGTGTCGGCGAGCGTCTTCTGTTGCGTGTTCCCGAGGATCCCAACAGGCGCGTCGTCGCCGGCGGTGGACGCGAACCCCAGGCACGCCACGTCCGGCTCGTCCGACCCCAACCCCACCAGTACTCCGCTGACGTCGAGGTCCACCGTGGCTCCGCCGGCGAACACGAGGGACACCGCCGGCACCCGCACCGCGCGCGTGGCCGGTGAAGTTGTAGCACGTGTCCAGGAACGAAAGCCCGGGCGCCCTCCTGTACCCGTGCCTCCGTCCCCATCAGGCGCGCGAACGCCGACCAGACCGCGGCGAAGGTGCCGTCGGGGAGGATGGTGAGCTCCGTGCCCGAGTCGACGAGCATGCTTGCCGGCGGAATCTTCACCGCCTCTCCGGCGACCCTGATGCCGACGAGCCGGACGAAGTACTGCGACGGCAGGTCGCGGTTCGGTACCATCGGCGTGAACCGCGCGTTCGCCGGCGGCGCGGCGGCGCCGCCGAGGGACAGGTAGCCGACGCCGCTCGACAGAGACGGCAGGCAGTAGGAGAACCCCCGGCCGTGCCGGCTCGCCGCCTGCGAGGACAGCGGCACGCTCTTGCGGCCGAGGCCGATGAGCCCGTCCTCCGTGCCGAAGAACCCACTGTTGTTGTGGCCGCACCCGAAGACGAAGCCCGGGATGGCGTCGGACGACGACTCGGCCGCCGGCAGCGTCAGCGTGTCGCGCGCGAGGTCGCCGCCGGTCGCCGAGCCGTCGGCGTACGCGACCTCGAACCGGCACTCCCGGGCGCCGCAGCGCACGGCGGAGTAGGTCGACGACTTGCTGGGGTCGAAGAGCGGGTCGTTCTGTTCGTAGCAGTGGTGGCAGGGCTTGCACTGCACCCACGACAGGTCGCTGCCGGTGTCGAACTCCACCGTGAATTGCCTCGCCGGCGTGCCGAGGCCGACCGTGACGACGTAGTTGTTGGTGCCGAGTGAATCGGTGGCCCAGCGCGCGGACTTCGAGGCTCCGGCAGCGTTGACGGCGGCGGAGGAGGCGAAGATGATCTTGCGGTGTATGGAGGTGGCCCTGTCCCGGTCCTGGTGCAGGATCTCGACAGGAGACGGCGCGGCGCCGCGTGACCGTAGGGGCGAGCAAGGGCCGTGCCGGTGTACGACCTTGAGAGCCGACGTGTTCGATGCCTCTGCAGGGGTTTGATCCATTTCAAAATTTTAGACCATTAATTGTCCTTTCCCGGTGTTTTTTTTTTTTTTGACTCGATCGATCGGTTTTGTAGAAGGTACGGACAGGGGTTGGAGTGAGAGTGACCGTACCTTCCGCAGCCGTGCAGACAGCGCTCGGCCGCGGCGCCGAGACGGGCGAACGGAGAGGCGAGCGCCGCCGCCACCGCGAGCACAGCCGCGATCGCGAGGCAGCTTCCATGAGACAGAGCACGCCGCGGGCGCGAAGAAGGCCATCTCCAATGACTATTGTGTGAAGCTAGCACAGGTCCGTGCTCCACGAAACGGCGCTGCGCAAGGCAATATACGTGGCGCCTGGGTCGGATGGATACTTTTCTTATCTTTTTTTCGTTGGCGGCCAAATTGATTGCTTAACTTTTCTCGCGATTGCATTAGGGTGGTGGCACGACCAAATAAACTTTGGTACAGTAGCTCGGTGCCTCGGTGCACAGGAATCTATTATCTTAATAAAGCAGAAGCAAAAGGAGCCACCAGAAGCACCGAGAGGGCCTAGAAAATCCAACGTTAATCTAAAAAAGAGAAGGATTTAGACCGTCGGATTTTATGAAGATCAGACGGTTTAGATTAGCCTAAAGAGTTCAAGTCAAATACTACAAATAATAACTATAATTAAATTCGGAATTCTAAAAAGCAAAAAAAAAGAAAAAAATTAACCTAAATACGGATTGGCTTTGGAATTTAAAAATAAAAAAATAAATTGACCTGTAAACGGATTAGATTTGGAATTTAAAAAAGAGAAAAAAGAAATTGACCTCTACATGGTCTACACGGATCCGAAATATTCAGCTTTTTCAAAGAGACAATTAAAATTTTTGAATAAAAGATAGTGAAGAAGGAGTCTACGTTTCGCATCAAATTTAAATGTGGATTGCATTCTCAACACAAGACACTTATAAATGAGAAAATCTCTTTAGTGACATAGAAAAATCCCTTGAGTGTCATTAAAAATTTTATTTATCCCAGTGCCATTCTATCCATTTTTTTCATCCATTTGTTCTTAAGTGTGGTCGGAAAAGAATATGTTGCCCAGTAAGCCCACATCCATTTGCACGTCCTCATTCCCCTCTTCCTTGATTCTGGCTACCTCTATCCTCACTGTTCATCTCTGAGTCACCCATCACGGAACCCCAGTTGCGTCTCCTATGTAGCTCACGCAGCAGGTCACCAGGCGCGAGACTACCCATCTCATGTTTGTCACCTTCCCTCAGTCCTGTCTTCACCACCATCTCTGCCTAGCACCACCATGCCAAGGCCTATTGGGCCCGAGTCGCCGAGTCGTCGCTCTGCAAGGACCATACGACCCGATTCACTCCATGCCCTTAGTCGCGCCGCCGCTCCCATGCCGCCTGGATCGAGCATTGCTGCCACTATGTTGTGGCCTTCGACGGCGACGAAACATAGAAACAGAGTGTCCTGTAGGTCACCAACCCCCTACATCGTCCGCCCCCATGAACCTCAGCCACAGGAGCACCGGCAAGGTCGGCGAGTAGAGCTGGCACCACCACCACATTCCTGTACAACCATAGATGAGGTTGCTTTGCAAGAAACCACTTGAGGCTAAAAAAATGGATAAGGCCTCTTGAAACCTAAAAAGTTCAGGAGTAAAGTGTGATGACATAATGTACTCATGCCATAGTGGTGACATGATCTAAAAAACATCAAAATATATGTTTGGCATGCACACCGGTCCATGGCTTGATGCAAGTAGTGTTTGATGAGAGGGGACAACACGAGCCATTAGGGACACATCCTCAGTGGTTGCAGTGTAGGGGCGCTTCTTGGGAGCCGATGTAGTGGAGGGAGGGGGAGGGGGCGAGAGAGATGCTTCACTCTATTTTTTTTAAATTGTGCTATGAAAAATTCAAAGTGGGGTAGCTCCACCAGCTTCTTACTCCTTTTCAAATTCACTAAAATAAACTAGAGATGTTCCATATCCTTGGGGTCGGGTGTTTCTAACTTTGTAGCAGCTATAATGTTTGGGACAGAATCCACAACACGTGAAGCTAAAATAATACAGAGTACAACAACCTCAAATTGGTTAGAAAAAAAATATATCTTGCTAGCGCAAAAGTAAATTTGCCGGCCGCAACATATAATAATCCGTAGTGGGAACAAAGGTACGGATGGTTAGGCAAGGAGAGCATGCATGCATAGAGCCGTAGCAATTGGTGATAGGATATTAAAGAAAAAGAGAGACTTAATATGAAAAGAGCAAAAGATGATGTTGCAACATTCATTGTGTAGACACAAGCTCAAATTTAATTATGATTATCTTTGGTGAATATTTATCTAAATTTTCTTTTAAAAGTTAAGGTGAAATTATCATCATACTAAAACTCCCGAACAAACATGTAGACAGCGGACAAAGAACTAAAGTGTTAAAAAATAAAAAATATTATATTTAAAAAATATAAAATATATGTTCTAACTATGTATTTTCTTTTTTCTTCTAAATTCTATGTTTTAAAAAGAATGTGTCGCAGAACATGATGATAAAAAAAAGTACAATAACATTACTAAAAAAAAATATTTGTTTAATTTTTAAAAAAATATCCAATTGTTACTATATAAATACTAGCTACCCGCGCAAATTTACGCGGGCCACCTTGCTAGTTCCTAATAAAGCGCAAATGGGTGACCGGTCAGCAGCGTATCGTCACTTTTTGTCTATGATGACGCGACTTATTATTTGATCGTCCCAATAGTCCCATTTATGAAACGTGTGGTACGTTAAAAAAAAACGATTATGGAACGTGTGCCATGCATGGCGTGTTTGCCTGCTTGAAGAGCACGCGGAAACTGGTTGTACCAGATCAATCAGCAAACGTGTGATGACGGTGTGAGAGAGCCGACGAACAAACAAGTTTTTACTCTACTACACCTGTCAGATGGGCCCATGGGGTCTGGTGGGTAGCCGGACCAAGCCCGCATCTTCCGTCGGCTGGGCTTTCTATCTTGGAGGCCCAATTTCTCTGTGCCCGCAATCTCGCGGCCCAGCCGGCTGGCTTCATTCGATTTGCATTGCATGCACCGTCTGCAGTCTTGTATACGGGCTTGCAGGATGACAGTAACCACTAACCAAATTTCCACCGGTAAATGAATTGTCCCCTTTACATTCTGTTACCTTGCACACTTTAGCTTCTTCAGGTTAACAGTAACTTCTGGTGCTTTTCCTCTCAAAGAACAAATGAGTAGCAGGAATTACTTCCCCAAATTAAGTAAATTCTGATACTTTCCTCTTGTTAAGGGGGCCGAGAGTATGTTATGTTGAGTCAAAAGTTCTCACCACTAAATAAACATTTTTTTTCTCTCAAATATAAGGAAGAAAAAAAAACAAAGGCACAAACTCTAGCTTCTGGTACACTCAACGGCTTGCTCATCGCCACCACCACCACCAGTGTTCGAAAGCAGCAACTCCTACACGCCTGGCAAGAACCAGATGTTCTTTCTTCTTTGCACCAGACTACCAGAGAACAAGACATAAAGCTCCCAAGGGCCAAAGCATCCCAATTTACCCTCCTTTATTTCGTTCCCTCCTCTCTTTGAGAAAAGCAAAGCATAATCCATTTCTTAACCCGGCGTCGTGGCAACCGGCCACTCGATCCAACCAGTTGCAGGAAGAACAAATGCATATCAAGCAGATGCTTCCCCAGCATCAGCACACCACCTGACCAATCACAACCCCCGCCGACTCCGGCGGCGGACCTTGCCGAGGAATCCAGCCATGTCCACAGGTCCGGCGAGGGGGAGGAGTACAAACTCCGGCGAGAGCCTCCGGAACTCCTGCAACGACTTCGCCCGGACGCTAGCGCGCCTACCAGCCAGCATCATGGAGGGCCTGTCGCGTTCGATCCCTCGCCGCCGGAGCCACCACCCCCACCCGGCCGTTCCCCACCGCCTCCACCCGCCGCCGCAGGCGCCTCCTCCTCTGCCGCCGTTCGTCCCCGAGGAGCTCTTCTTCTTCAGCGTGTTCGAGCAGCAGTACGGCGAGCGCCACCCGTTCTTCTACGGGTGCCGCTTCGCCGACGCCCTGCGTGCCGCGCGGAGGGAAGGGAAGCTCGTGTTCGTGTACCTCCACGACCCGGCCCACCCTTACACGGAGCCCTTCTGCCGGAGGACGCTCTGCAGCGACGTGGTGGTGGAGTTCCTCGACGCCAACTTCGTGTCCTGGGGTGCCGTCGCCGCCGGCAGCGGGGAAGGCCCCGGCATGGTGGCGTCGCTGCAGCCCGGCAGCTTCCCCTTCTGCGCCGTCGTCGCTCCCATCTCCGATGAAAGCATCGCGGTCCTACAACAGGTATGAATCTCGGGCATTTCTGAACTGAACCTGTTCTGCGTTTGCACTTAGAACGGACAGTGACAGCGCCTAATGATCTCTCGTGCAGGTGGAGGGGCCAGTGTCACCGTCAGAGCTGGTGGAGGTCTTGCAGCGCACCATTGACGAGCAGGGTGCGGCTTTCACTTTCAGAACCTCCAGGCCTGACGAACAAGCTGCGGCCGTCAGAGCCGCCAGAACGGCCGAGGAAGAAGAGAGGAGGAGATCGGCTCAACGGCTACGACAAGAGCAGGACGCAGCTTACCTCGAGTCGCTTCGGAGGGATCAGGTATGTACTCATTGTTCAGACATGCGAGGCCGAGGGCCGACACGATCAAAGTGCTCAGAACATTCCCGGATGTTCTGAACTCTGTTGGTTGCAGGAGAAAGAAAGATCCCGCAAGAGTCTGCAAGAGGGAGCTGCAAAGCCGAGGGCAGGTAACCAGCTTCGCCCAAGACATCCTGGCCAGGCAGCGAGAGAGCCTACCAAGACGGCTCAGATCAGAGCATCCCCTCGGAAGGATGCTGCAGCTTCACAAAGGACTGAACCTAATACCAAGGTATGGTAACTATTGGTATCTTTTGCAGACATTTCTGCATTTTTGTTTTACAATAAGTAGAGCTGCATTTCTATTCATACAGATCATCTGGCCTGTCCTGTCAGATATGAACTGTGGCATTTTTATGCAGATCATGATCAGGTTTGCCAACGGCGAGAGAAGGCAGCAGAGCTTCCGTCACACGGACACCATCAGGGATGTCTACAGGTTTGTGGACTCCTTGGGCATACCAGGCATTGGAAGGTACCAGCTCGTGAGAAGCTATCCAAGGAAGACGTACGGCCAGCAGCAGCTGGGGATGACTCTCGGAGATGCAGGCTTCTATCCGAGTGTGGCACTGTACATTGAGCAGCTTGAGTAATCATGCTTGTAATCGTGAAACTGACATCAATTTCAAGCAAATGGTGCGATGGAAAGTATGGATATGTACATATTTATATTCACTACAAAGTAGGCAAATGATGCTAAATATTTCTGTTTGATTGTTTAGAAAAAAGAAAACTTGGTTGATCCAACGTAAGCCAGGCCACGCATCTATACTATAAATATATAAATATAAAGGACGACGAAATTTTCGTACCAGGGTTACTCTTTTCCCTCCAACACAGTCGGATTTTATGATGACGATCGGACGCTCTAGATTACAATCTTACCTTTTTTTCTCCAACCTGGTCGGACTCAATTTCCCCCAATGCAGCGAAGCAGGAGTCCTGGTCGGACTAATGATTTTTCTCCAGCCGTATTTTTCCCCACCGCACACCAGATCAATTTCCACCGAGAGACCATACGAAACCAGAGTCCATTTTTACAACGAGATTTCCTTCTCCAAATCTCTTTTTCCACCGAGACTTCCTTATACAAAACCAGATCAATTTCCATCGAGTCCTTTTTTCCAACGAGATTTCACCGAGACTTCCTTCACCGAAACCTGATCGAAAAACTAATCCCCGCCGAGACCTCCTCCTTTGAAACCAGACGGAGAGGAGCGCAAGGTTCATCAAGCCCATATTGCAATCTGGTGACCTACAGTAGAGGAGCGCAATTGCAGACCGAGCACCCCAACAGCGTCGCCGGGGTAGTACGTGTCCGGAAATTTTCGTACCAAATCTTACGGGTTACTCTTACCCCTCGAACATCGTCAAATTTTATGATGACGATCGGACGCTTTACATTAATTTAAAGAGTTCGAGTTGACTAGATTACTTCTACACCATCGGATTTTACGATGATCTAACGTTCTAGATTAATCTAATCTAAAGAGTCCATGTTGACTACATTAATTTAATAATTTTTTAAAACACGTGCATGTAGCACGTGCCCTTATGCTAGTTTCCTTAAAAGCACGGCCCGTTAATCACAAGCCCACCCTAACCTGGGCCAGCAGCCAGCCCAATTTCGTAGACGCTGTACTACTTGGTCACAATTCCTTTCCTCTTCTGAGGCTCTGAGGCAAAAGAAAGAAGATAAGGAGGCCCCACCCAGCAGCGACTGTTCTCCGCACCCGCAATACCAACGGCCATGGCCTTCGCCGCCGTCCTCCGCGCCGGCCTCCTCGCGGTGCCCCCTCCGCTACCGGCCTCCTCGCCGCCGCCATTCTTATCCACCTCGGCGTACGCCAGTGCACCGCGCCCCACAGCAGCAGCGCGGCCCGCACGGTGCCGGCGACGGGGCCGGACGAGGCGCGCGGCCGCGGCGGCGATCACCGCGTCGCTCGACCTCACCGAGGACAACGTCCGGCTGGCCCTCGACGAAGCCAAATCCGAGGCAAGGAAACTGAACTTATTTTCCCTTCTCCTGAAACACCCACATCGACAAGCATGCCGTTGCAGTCTCGAGAGCTAACGCCGCCACTGCTCTTGTGCGCTTCAGTTGGGGCAGCTGTTCGACACGTCTGTGGGCATCACAGGTGAAAAGCGCTTATCCTACGCCGTAGTGCCAACTGAATCAAGATCTGGTTTGTGATTGTGAGTTGTGGCTTCACCTTTCCGTGGATGTTTCTTTGCTGGATGATGCAGGGCAAGTCGATCTCGCGGAGTTGGACGGGCCGTTTGTGAAGCTCCGGCTCAAGGGCAAGTTCTGGCACACCAGGGCCACCGTGGTCGCGAGGATCGGCAACTACCTCAAGAACCGCATCCCGGTGAGAGTTCCTCCATTGTAGAGTGCTCTTTGCCCCTTTGAGTGAGGACCGGTGCAGGACTTGAGGGGAGTGTTAAGTAAGTTGGTGATCGATGAGCTTATTTGTTCGGACAGGAAATATTGGAAGTCGAGATAGAGGACGAGAAACAATTGGATGATAGCCCGGCTGCTTTCTGAGGTGTTCACGGCGTGGATTCTCTAACGTGCAGAAGAGAAGTCACCGGTGACTTTCCTCCCTCCAGTTGCCATCCAACACTCACACGACAACAGTTAGCTTTCTCAATGCTTAAGATAGCCTGGCTGCATTTACCAGGTTCCATGCTCCAAATATCAAAATAATGTTTAGTAAAAGTCAGCACTATAACAGGTAGATACGTGAGTAGCTATGATCATGGTTTGTACAATACAATCGATGCCTTTTTTTAAGATTATGCAGGTATGAAAATTATAAGACTAATGGTACAAATATAATTATTGAGTATTGTCTTTTAGTGGACATTATTTTCGTCGCTTGGAGCATGGAACTATTCAAAATATTTGAAATGTGTTTTTTAAATGTGAGATACTTTTTTATACTGAGAACTATCTTTCCTAACTATTTGTTTATTGCTTCACTTATGAACTGAGTCTTATTTGGTGGATAACTACAGCTGGGCTAATTTGCTATGCGTTGGGAAAAGCAAACAGCTGTACAAGCCGTTAGATGAGTAATGGATGGCATCCAGGAGGGAGAAAGTCACCAATGACTTCCCTTCAGCACGTTAGACAATCCACGCCGCTTAGTTCAGTCCTCTGATTTGTTTGTATGTGCCAATTTAGGTTCTATAAAAAACGAACACAGCTTTCAGTCTTTAGAGTTAGTCCTAGAAGAATTGTATGAGGGCTACTTAGTATATAGCACTAACAATGTTCAGGAAAAACATACCTTAACCATTTTCCTCGTTCTTGACGGCTACCTTTCCATCACAATTAGCAGTCTGGTAATGTCAAACTGCAACACATGAACTCCACCATAATTCAATCATCACTGTGGTGCATGTGACAAGAGCATTCACCATAAGTCCATAATCAATGTCGAAACCAGAATTTGTGAGAGTGAATTTGCAGGACCATTTGCGCCAAAATAATTTGAACCCAAATGTATTAGATCTGATTGTGTTCTATAGTCTCTCTTTCGTATTCACAGACTCACAGTTCCTGCTTCAGGGATTTACAGCTACCTGTATGGATTGGTTTATACCAACTACACATTGATTGCAGATATCCATTTTTTGGAGGTGCTTACTATAGCATTATGAAGGAGCTGCATGGTATTGTTGAGGGGACCTACTTTTGGAGAAGTGTAGTGGTTTTTCTTTCTAGGATCATCATCTTGTGTTTGAGAAAAGGTCTAGCAATGATGCACTCCTGCCCCTGATTATATATTTAAGTCGTCACCATCTTGCAAATGATGTTTTAAGTTGTTGTGGTCATCATATTTCGTTTAGAATACTGTTCTCATCAGTACGGACTTGTGTTGATTTTGTCCAGTGATGTGGGCAGACAATTGGCAGAACGAGAATATAGTCGAAACTCACAGAATTAGCAGCTGTTCATGGGTCAAGCGTCATGGTAATTCCATTTTCTTTCCTAGTGGTAGTATGTGACATTATGCTGCTCTTATCTCGTTCTGTCCCACCTTTTCAGCGCCAACTCCATATGTGTATGTGTCATAAACTCACTGAAAATGAATCGCGTCCTGCGTTGAGCTCCACAAACCTGGGCGTTGAGTATTTCTGTATAGTGTATACGGGGCCTTTCTGATCTGCTAAGCGCACTCTCCTGAACACAATAGCAAATATTTGCCCATTATGAATAAGCATAAACTGCCTTGGAAATTTGGTTGCCAATTCGCCTCACACGAGTTCAGCATTGTTTTATGATGTCTACTCTGCAGAATGGTGTTTAGATGGGTGGAAAACTTTTCATGAAAATATCATTTAAGAGTAGTAAACGTAGACTATTAATGAAACAAACGCGAGACGAATCTAATGACGATTAATTAAAGGGTAACTAAACCATGATTAACGGATGATTATTGTAGCATCACTGTTGCAAATCATGCATTAAGTAGGCTCATTAGATTCGTCTCATGAAATACACTCGATCCATGTAATGAATTGTTTTTTTCGTCCACGTTTAGAAAGATTCTCTTTGATGAGACGGGTGAAAAAACTTAGGTGTACTCCCTCCGTATCACAATATAAGCATTTGAAGCATTCAAATGCAAAAAATATCTCAACTGCTAAAAGACCTCTATACCCCTCATTTTACACTACTCACAACTCTCCACCCACCCACTAACCCATTTAGTTTTGTCTTATCCCTAGAAATACTTACATTGTGATACAAATTTTGAACCCTAAAAATGTTTATATCGTGGGACAGAGGGAGTAGGTATCAAGGGGCTAGTTGCTGGCTTGCATAGAAACCAATGGGAAACCGGCAGTTTCAGTTCGGATTGGAAGTCGGAATCTGTTGTTGGCCCTGTTTAGACAGATGTTTCGCGAAATTTTTTTCGAGTATGTTCCCTCACATGCATGGCATATTAAATGTAGTCGAAAAAATAACCCATTATATGGATGGAGTGTACTTCGCGAGACGAATCTAATGAGCCTAGTTAGATCGTGATTAGACAATAAATTGCTACAGTAACATGTGCTAATGACGGATTAATTAGACTCATTAGGTTCGTCTTGCGATGAACTGACATACTCTGTAATTAGTTTTGTAATTAGTCTATATTTAATACTTCAAATGTGTGCCCGACATACCGTAAATTTTTTCGCGAAACAATCTAAACGCGGCCTGCTACAAGCAGTAGAATGACGTGCCCCCAGACCAGACTGATGAACTTTCACTTTCTGGCAGAGCGGAGTGCCGAGCACGAGCAGCGACAGCGAGTGCGCATTTCGGCGCTTTTGAAGTGACACGTCCCGTGACGAGGCTGTGCGCCTGTGCCCACTAGTGCTCACAAGCCGCCAGGAATGTCCCCCCCCAAAAAAAACTGCTCGGGTGATTGAAGCTGCGCCTAATTAAACTTCCTTCATCAATCAACACATTTGGAAGCTTTGGACTGAATCTGCTCAGCAAGGAACATTTTTTAAAAAAACAAAAAAAATCTTGACACCAGTGCAGCCGCAGGTAAACGTCGGGAAGTCGGAGATGGAACACGCGACGTTACTGAATAGTAGCAGTTTCGTATCAAAAGCATTTATGAACAGCCTGGGTTCAACGAAGAACGAACAGTGATCCTGAACGCCAGCTCGAAGCCTAGCTGCTTTTCTGAGGGGGCCAACTTCACCGCCATGCGCCGGCAGGGCCATCCTCCCAACTGCAGAAAGGGCACGTTTGGTTTGCTACCAATCATAACCAAACCAATATTTTGGCGTACCTATAGATATTGGTAACTATTTGGATCACTACCAACATTTGGTGTGCCAATATGCTACCAACACAGAACAGAGGTAACACGGGCAAAAGTGCAGGCGGGCAAAACGCTCGCCAAAGTTTTGGCGGCCTCCAGAGCACCTCCAAAGCTACGTGTCAGCAAATGAATAGCTGCACAACGTTCGATAGACGCATGTTACTGGTAATGTTTTGCTAATATCTCTTAAATGATAAATCTAATTTGCAAACCGATTTCACATTCCTAATCCTTGCAATTAAATCTACGAAACAAGATCTCAGTTGCATATATATCAGTGAAAAAAGAAAATAATGACATGTGGAGCCCACATGTCATTCTAATATGTATATCAAATTTGGTAAGATTTGGTAAGGCTACCATCCAAATGTATTTTCACCAACGTTTTGGTGTTGCCCATGATTTGGTCATGGCCAAAATTTGGTAGGGCTTGTTGGGGCAGAAACCAAACATGCCCAAACATCCCATCCTGCAATGCAACTCTGACATCTGACAGGCATATGGTACGGGCAAGCGCACTCCGGGGCATGCAGATTCGCCTGCCTCTGCCAGCCGACTGCGAGGTCCAACCCGCCATGATCGCCATCGGGATCAATGATAATCCACTGTGCAGTGTACTACACTGACTGCTGTTGGTGACTGGACCTGTCCTGTCAGCAGCGGCGCCAGGTTTCAGAACTCCATGATGGCATGATGCCGTGGGCTCATGGCTAATCATGCGGTTAGCTGGTTAGCTATGGTGTGCTCGGAGAAGGAATCTTCACTTAATTGCAGCCAAAATTATCATTAGCTTTCTCTTCTTTTTTTAGTTCGTGCGAGGCAAACAGCATGATTGAGCTGAATTCCTTGCACGGGGAGGAGAGGATCGGATCATTGCTGCGGTTGGGCTCTCCCTCTCGTCAGGTTGCTTCTGAATAATTCAGCGCAGTGCAGTGCAGTAGTGCAGGCTCAGTGCATACCAATAGTACTTGTTTACTCAGCCTAGGCTCGGATTGTCGGCCAGATTAGCGAGGATCCGGTTCCATGTCAGGCCAAACAAAACGCCGCGGGAATAATTAATCAACGAAAGGGGGAGGCCACCACGAGACGCAACCCTTTTTGGTCCTCGTTGGATTGGATTGATGGAGAAGCCGCACCAAAGATTATTGTAAGAGCTAGCATTCGCTAATTGGTACTGTACCATTTTTGGGTCTCGGTGTGAAACGATGCCAAAGTCTTTGCTCGTGCATCGGCTTCGCATGTGACACCACGTGAGGCGATCTTGTTCATTCACAAATGCTTCCAAAGACCAGATCAGGTTAAGGTCTTCAGGAGCAGCGAGTGGTGCGGTTCATCTTGTCATCGCCGTGTTTGGTTCTTAATCCATGATTTGCAACAGTAATGTTACAATAACCATCCGTTAATTATAGATTATTTACCCTCTAATTACTATCATTAGATTCGTCTCAAGATTTTCAAACGAGATCTGTAATTAGTTTTATTATTAGTCTACGTTTACTACTTTAAATGTGTAAAATTCTTTTCTAAATTTTTTTCGTTAAAATCTTTTCCGGAACTAAACACTGCCATAGACATCTATTTTCACTGCGCTATGATTGAGTTGAGGTCAGCATCTGGGCCGTACTCAGTTCCTGTTTATGCTATGAGATCGTCGTCTCCCTTTGACCAGAAAGTGGGGCTTGCTTCAGTGCATCGCCTCGTTTTAGGGCGATGCCCGGGTAACCTAAGCGCGTCATCTCCGGTCCGGTGGATACCGGAGTTATCAGGGAGAAAGAAACGCAAGATAATGATCTTTATTAGTCAAATGGTTTAGTCAGCTAAGGATTTTTTTCTCCCCGCATTAGAAGCTTTCTCCAGGTAATTGCGGCTGCCCCATGTGTGTGCTTTCCCATTGGACAGGCCAAGGGAAACAGTCACACCAGAGGTAATCTTGTGACTTGTGCAAGACAGCAACACGTATGTACCGTATCATCCTATCAGAAAAACTCATATAATCCAATTCCTATCAGAAAAATAAAAATGATTCAGGACTGCACGCCGCTATAAAAAAAAACTACAAACTGCTCCATCCATCTTCAAATATACGGTTTAGGATAAGCAAATTAATTTATTGTTAACATATGTTGAGTATCCATGCCGAATCAAACAAGCTCTCGACAGGAAGTTTCTTCTAATTTCCTGATGCTCTCGATACGTAGCGTGTTTTTGCCCTTCCTAGGATCCATCAAATTGGCGCCTCCGAGGAAGATTAGACGTGGATTACAAGGCCCAATTGTTTAGTTTTGTCGCTCGTGCGCCTGGATTCCGGCAAATCCTTGTTGCCTTGTGCAGGTGCGCGCGTACAGTACGTCGATAGGTGAAAGAAAGAGTCGGGCTCCATCTGTCCTCCAGCGCCTACATGGCTGGCGCCAAAATACTGCACGCCCACTGCGAGGTGTTTTTCGTGCAATGCATAATAGTAATCCACATTACAAACACGACCCTATTGTCTATATGATTTTGCAGTAGTTAGTCCCTCCCTTTGCTAATAGTGTGGTTATTGATTCACAATCCGTGTTGCTTCGAATGAAGAGGAGTTGTTCTAGTTTATCATCCTAATTTAGTTAGGGCAATGGACGATTACTTTATATGGGTTTTCTTTTCAATATCCGTACTCTGTTGATAGTCGAACCGGAACCGAAGTAGAAGTGTGATGTAATTTCGTGATATTGTCGCCCATTTTGAGACCTGCTGTTTGACATTCCTGCGTTTTTGAATCATCATCATACGAAATCCGATCATCACTTGTATCTTGTGAGTACGATTTATTATCTTTGTTGTGCTGTTCTGAACTCTGAGTGGCAGATTGGAACCCAAGGAGTCCAGGACCCAGGTTCGGTTCAGTTCAGTCGAGTCGTGTGCAGTCAGATCACATGTGCTGCAGGCTTTGCACTTTAATTTGCAGGACGGTCAGAGACTGTGTCTGCTGGGAGGCTCAGCAGGCGGCAGCGCACTCTGCTCGGTACAAGCTCTGCTTCCGGTCTCGTGCTCCGCCCGGTACATGCCTGGGGCACCGTAGGACGCTAGGTGTATTTTGCCTGCCATTTGAAGTTTGTCAAATTAGCTTTGGGCCGCATGATTAGTTAAGTTCAGCTTCAGTTGAATGCTTGGTAAACAATTTTAGATTGCCCCAAGGAGATTCCTCCATGATTTAGTTTTTGCGTGTTCATCAAACGTCCTAGAAATTTCACAGGATCTTGTTAAGAAATCATTACAAAATTTTGGGGTTATTTGACACAAATTTCGTTGCACTAGCGTTTATGACCAGCAAAGGAAAGAATGCAGAGATCAAACTTAGTCTGCTTGTATGATCGCATATCCGTCCCGAGAAAAAAAATGTAAGATCAAAATTTTAAAAGAACTACCTAATGGGACTAGTAACAATTCAATCGATTAGTAAATGACTTGAACTTAGTTGCTTGGAATGTATACACTCATTTTTTTGAGACGTGCATAGCACGTTTTTCATTAAGCGGAAGAGAATTACAAATAAGCAACTTTAGGAGAGTCCATAAAGCGCAAAGTTACATTGCAGCAACAAAATTAAAAGACGATAAGAAACCACAAGATCGCCAACAACCACCCACAAAGAACCGACCTAAGAAGCTCTAAACGACCGAGACCTGCAGGATAGAAGGTCGCCATGAACACACATCACCGCTAGACTAACAACCCAGAGCCGGAGGAGGTAGAGTGAGAGGATCATGCGAGACGATGCCTTCAAGAAGGGAGCGACGCCGACGCCGCCATCGTCTGACTGTCCACTAAGAAGCAGTCCAAGTCTTCACCTGGCAAAACCAAAAGGGTTCGGAGGCTACAGCAACGCCCCTAGCGGGGTAACTACGTTAATGAACGCAATCGTTGCCAGCACCAGTGAATACCGATAGGAGCTTTCGCCGACGGCCTCCAACCCAACTCTGCACCGCATACTGCCAAGGCAAGGTTGAGAACTAAAATGATGGGATGACAGCGTGTAACTCATGGCGACGACAATGACGAGGGATATCCGCAGACACAAAAGTGATGAACTTGACGACGAAGACGAAAGAGGACAACGATCGACCACGACACGCACGTTGCACGACCACCGCGTGATGACCGGCGCTAGCCTCACACACCCAGTGGAGGCCGTGCTCCACACCACCATGGCAAGCCGCGGCTCGGCTGCAGGGCGAATCTCGGGCCGCGGTGGACGGGCTCGGCGGAGCCCACCCCACATCAGAGTCGACCGATGGCCCAGATCCGGGCCCAGGAGGGGCAGCAGCCCTAGAGCCAGAGGCAGCACGAGGAGGTGACGACTGGGGCACCAGATCTGGACCCGCGAATAGAGGGTGACGGGGCACCAGATCTGGGCCGGTGAAGATCGGTGGGCTGAGGACGGCGAGCAGGCGGCGGCCTCAAGGCCAGCACCCGCAGCTCCGGCGGCGGCGGGGCGCTGGCTGGCCCGATCAGCCCATGCGGGGGCGGCCATCGCACCCCATGGCCTGCCCCCCTGGAGGGCGGCGCGGGGCAACAACGGCAGCCCAAGGCGCCCCGCATCGCGCGGAGGCAGCAAGGGCAGGGGCGCGAAGCCGGCGGCGACGGGCGGGACCATCACCGGAAGGAATCCAGGGCGCTCGCCGCGCGGGTCCCCACGTAGGCGGCGGCGACGGGCAGCGGAAGCACGGGAGGGGCGAATCCATGGCAGGGCACGCGCGGATCTGGCGCGAAGCCGCCCTCCCTGACGACCGGCGGCGACCAAGACGACCATGGCGATCTAGGGTTAGGGTTAGAAGCAGGACGGGAGGGAAGGGGAAGGGGAGAGGGTCAGGATTGCCGCGCTGCCGCTGTCCTTGCTGCCACACGTGCTTCCGACGGCCGGCTCTGGCGACGACGTGGCCGGGAAGAGGGCGGAGGGGGGCTGGTGGTGGCGGCGGAGGGGTACCGCCCGAATCGTCCCGAGAGGGACGACGCGGGGGTCGAGGCCTTTTTTCGTTTCCCCCTATTCGCTCCACGCTTGGAACCTCCTTCTTGAGTGTAGTGGCTTCCAAAACTTGAAGAGAGCCACATGTATACACTCATCTCCTACCAGCTGAGTTAGCCTTACCAAATAACGATCTAACCTTTCTTATTCGAAAAAAGGATATCTTCATACATTTTTAGTGTTTGCCTTTCCAAAACATGACACCTACTCCCCCCCCTGCTGCAAAAAAAAGGTGCCAATTCGCACCAACCGTGTACTCATGCCAAGAGGCATATTTTCCATGCCAAGAGGAAGGCATGGACCCAAAGAGGGACTTTCCCCACCTAATTTGCTGAAACTTGTCGCGGAATCATAAGAGTTCCTTTCGTATTTGGACAAAAACATATCTGAAAGGGACCTCCATATTCGCAAACAGCACCACCATAACTTCATAAGGGTTTATCTCTGCAGATGATTGGGCTAATTTTGGGCGCCACTTGTTCTCATCGAATGCCAACAAAACACAGTTCCTTGGAAGATGACTGTTTTTTGTGCAGTCAAAAATTTACAACTTCGTTTAGAATTAGCATTGCACATGCATTATTTGACAGGCTTAGTGATGATGCTGAGCGCGCATCTTTCATTATTTTATTTACAGAGCCGTCAAGAGTGATGCTTCCAAAGTAACGCTAGTTATAAATTTTAATTATTTTTTCTGTATCCGTGTACTTGATTGTTAAGCTTTTCTTTTTCACGATTGTCAGTTACAATGAGACGGACCCTATTGCGACACACTGCATCCATTTTTTAGGGGAAAAAAACACTGAACACCCTAATTTGTTTTTGCAAGGAACACCCTAAATATTTTTTTATATTGATTTTGGCTCCCACGCTGGCTAGTGACGACGGCGCCGGAGAATCTGTTGAGGTGCTCGGATTGTGGGCAATGACGCCGGTCAAGGTGAGTACGAGCCCGCGACTAGGACCATAGTGAGGCAAAAATGTTGGTCAAAGCCCATACGAGCTCACAAAGTGAGGCAACGGTGGTATCGCAACGATAAATCCATAGTTTTGTGTCCTATGACTATTTTTCAATAATGTCTACTACGAAGAGAAATAGAGAATGACGTGGGTTAAGTCGAAGGAAGAAAAAACAAACAAAGAAAAAAAGCACTAATGTACAAAATTATACATGCCACAAAAAATGTGTGAACTGTTTCCAACTCCAAATTAATGAATTATCAGAAGTTGAAAAAAGAAAGAGGAGTTGAAAACTGAAGCCTTACAGTACAGGCTACAGCAGTAGAAGGCCGTTTGCTGTGGCCAGTAGAGGACAGCATTTTGCCATTTAGAGCCCCATGGCTGGCTGGCACAAGCACAAAGAATCCACCGAGTCTCCCTTCCCACCTCTTCCGGCCTCCTCGGTCAAACCGCCTTTCTCTCTCCTACTCTTCGCCCCCCTCCCTCTCCGGCTCTCCCTCTCCCTCCCTCTAAAAAAAAGTAGAGAGCGCCCGGAGAACCGAGAGGCTGGAGAAAGAGAGGCGGAAAGAGGCAGCAAAATCTCACTTTGTTGAGGATTCTTTCCTCTGTTCTTTTAGGGTTCTTGGTTGGTGGAATGGAAGCTCGGCATCTCCATTTGTGCCCCCGAGATCTTCGTCGTTCCACTCGTGCGTAGCCTTTTGGAAGGTTGGTGAAAGTGCGAGGAACATCGATAGAAGGGAACCCACAGAGTTTGGTCCCAATTTTTCGCTCTTCATGTTCTTGTAGGAGGAATTTGGGCTCACATCATCCGTGCCTGTTCTAACGGCGTTGTCGCGCTCAACTCCAATCCGCCCACTCTGCTGCTGCCCCTGCTGCTGCGCTTTTGGGGAGAGAAGAGGAAGCAAATCATTTGGTCTCGGAGACGTCATCCAGCCCAGTTCAGGTGCAAGTTGGAATTTCATTCCTGTTTTTTGATCTTGTTGATTATTCTTTTTTCTTGCATCTATATTCCTGCTATGCTGGCATCTAATTTTTGCGTGAGCTGTTGACGATTGTTGATATCGTTTTGGGATCGCAAAGTTCGCGTCTTTGGATTTTATTTGTTCCCATTTCAATTCTCTCCGGGCTGCATCGAAATTGCATCTGTGTCGATTCAGTATTGAGAATTGGGTGGTTTGTTGGGGAAAGTTTGTAGCTTGATTCGCAATTTGCTTGCTTGAGCAGTAGATTGGATTCTCCATTCTGTATGAAAAATTTATGTTTTCGGTTAGTATCGTAAAAGAAATTGCTGGAAAATTTGTAAAGGTTGCTGTTTGTTGTATAGTTGATTTTTCAACTCTTGGACTCCTGTATTTGACTTTTGTCATCTCTACAGATTGTTATGCTATTTAGTTGGTCTGTGTACTACTCGCAGTATATAATTTATTTGGTTTTCGTGTTTTACCGTTTGGGTAATTTCATTCTGACATATGAATGATCCTGATTGGTATTCAACGTTTGTTTTGCACTTTTGCTCCCTAAAAGAGCGGGAATTTTTTTTTTTTTTTGCTCAATTTCACTACCAAGCAGTCTGATATTGCAACAGGACTAATGTGGTATTACATGGCAATTATTTCAGTTGAGACAGACTACTGGCACGCATGGCTGGCACTGGCAACCACGGATCCCTTATAGATGAATGGTTGCCACCCCCCACGCCAAGCCCAAGAACTCTCATGTCAAGCTTCCTGAATGAAGAATTCAGCTCTGGTCCATTCTCCAATTTTTTCGGTGAACACAGCACCAAGAAGCCTCATGATCAACGCGAAAAGAGCAGAGAACCTGTGAGTTTGAGCGAGGAGGTGCCTGCTCAAACTGTCAGAGACAGATTTCAGAAGGGTTTTTCCCTGGAGCCAAATTTGTTCAGTGCTAATCAGAAAACAAACTCCCATGGTGGTTTGGCTGAGCGCAGGGCAGCAAGAGCAGGTTTCAGTGTTCCAAAAATTGATACTTCTCGAGTTGGTTCATCTGCAGTTATTCGATCACCTGTGTCAATTCCACCTGGTCTTAGTCCAACTACACTTCTTGAGTCTCCTGTTTTTCTTTATAATAAGATGGTATGGAATATTTCTTTTATGGGTTTGCTTGTGCTCTCAAGATTCATCTATAGACTTGCATCCTGCAGTTTTCAGACCTTGGTTTTGTATAGTATATAAGAATGTTGATTTGTGTCTACTGTGTAGAACATGATTTTGTGCACAGTATACTTCTGCATGTGACTACAACATTGATTGCTGCCTATGGTGCAAAAACATTGTCATACTAGAAATAGATCTTTGATTGGTGTCTTGGAAGCTTAGATTCTGTTTTGATTTTATAGCTGCTAATTTTACATCAACACTTGCAACCTCAAAAGGTGCTTGCCCTGTTCTGTTTACCATGTGAATTTAACTGAACTGGTTATGGTCAATTGCAGGCACAGCCTTCTCCAACTACTGGCACATTGCCATATTTGATGGCTACGAGTGATAAGTCAACAATACCAACAGCTGCTACAGTAACTGAAGATTCTACATTTGATAATGATGTTTTTTCTTTCCAACCCCACTTGGGTTCTACACAGCCAAGCTTCTCCACTGCAGAAAAGGTGATTTTCTTGACTTTTAGTATCTATCAGTATTTTCCCTAATTTTGCCTTGCAGTATTATAGTACTATCTGGTTTCCTTGTATTGCCAACCTCACCACCAAAATCTCTCCTTTTGGTTCTTTAAATAAAGATATCTTTTATTAATTCATGTGCCTGAAAGAAAGTTTCTCTGTACAGGACTATGGTGTATATCTTCCAAACCAGTCCTTGTCGAAAATTCATCAGCAGGAATCCAGTCTTCAGTCAAGCTTTACTGCAAGCAAGGATAACACTAATGCAACAATTGTTAAAGCGAAGGCATCCGACTCCATGTTTGGCAATAGTCACTATTCAGCTGACCAACGGCAAGATGATGAGACAAACCAGAATGTGCAAGGCGATGGTGTTGAGGCTAGAGCATCTGCCTGTGTTCCTGTATCAACTCATGGTGATGCATCTCTTATGGAGTCTCAAGATGCAGTTGATGCCTCATCAACACTGTCTAATGAGGAGGATGAGAGGGCAACACATGGCACCGTTTCTATAGAATGTGAGGGTGATGAGGATGAGACTGTATCTAAAAGAAGGTTAACCACTTAACTACTCAACACAGGCTCCAGGCAGTTATAATGTTATATTGAGCTCATTGGTACTCTTTTTTTCAGGAAGCTGGAGGTTTTAGGAACTTCTACCATTACTACTGCTGTTCCCACCAGTGCCATTGACATTGGAACTGCAGCCTCGAGAGCTGTCCGGGAGCCTAGGGTTGTTGTTCAGACCACAAGTGAGGTTGACATCCTTGACGACGGGTATCGATGGCGCAAGTATGGCCAGAAGGTTGTTAAAGGAAATCCAAATCCAAGGTACAGACTCCCGCTACCATTTCTTATGCTAAATTGCTAATTGACTGTGATTGGTTCCTCCATCTCCATCCCCTAAAATTTGTAACATGATTTCATTTCTCTGCAGGAGCTACTACAAATGTACGCACCCTGGCTGTTCAGTGCGCAAGCATGTGGAAAGAGCATCGCATGATCTGAAATCAGTCATCACAACGTATGAGGGAAAGCACAACCATGAAGTTCCGGCAGCCAGAAACAGTGGGCAAGCTGGTTCTAGTTCTGCCAACGCTCCATCTGCCTCGCAAGGTAGTAGCTCTCACCGCAGGCAAGAATCAGCACAAGCCAGCTTTGCTCATTTCGGTGCTACCTCTCCTTTCGGCTCCTTCGTCCTCCCACCGAGCGGCCAGTTGGGACCAGCAACAGGCAATTTCCGCTTCGGGATGGTTCCGCCAGGCATGTCAATTCCGATGCCATCTCTAGGGTCTCTTGCTCCGACAAAGATGGTTGGCAATTCATCAGCTATGCAGGGGTACCCAGGCCTCATGATGCCAGTAGAACCGAAGGCAGAGCCAGTATCGCAAACTGGCTTCCCAGTGGCAAATGCAGCCCCATCAGCTTACCAACATATGATGAGTAGGCCTCCTTTTGGCCATCATATGTAAATAATAGGAAAGAGAAAAAAGGGATAGATTTGCTTCAGCTTGTATACATGATAGAGACGCGGCAACATTGCTTTGTTCTATTTTTTTGCTCTCACTCATTTGTGCATTTCTTTGAAGCAAAGAATGCTGAGGATGGGTACCCTGTCTTCCTGCTGTCGTCGGTGGAAATTGGAAATCAATCAATCAAAACTCCTGGTTGTGAATACCATGTGCTCAAAACTTGTTCTGTCAGACTTTCTTTTTCTTTTACATGATGGACATGTGCCGTCACCCTTTTTCCAAGCACCTGAAACATCGAAGAAAAATTGTGCATACAACAAATCAGGTGCCGCTGGGTCGGCTGGGTTTTGAATGCAGTTTTGTTTGGATTTGGCAGGCTGCTGGTGGTTGTCGTTCTGAATTTCTGATATCATGAAAGACCTTGTTCGTAGAAGTCTAGGACTACTGAAGCCAGCCCTGAAGACTGTGTTGTCTCCATGGGGGGCACAAGTCAGAAGAAAACCTGGACTCGCAGGCTGCTAGCTTCGGTTATCGCCGACGGCGCAGACGTGTGCAAGCGCCGCCCATTTTGAGTTTGAGCCCGCCGCCTAGCACAAGGCGGACTTCTCAACAGCCATGCACGCGTACCCAAGAACGGAAAGCAATTGACAATCGATCTCCAGTTAGTTCTTAGTTGTAATTAAACTCCAGTTTAACAGCAGCTAAAGGTGCTGTCCATTTTGAATTTGTGTCAACTGTGTCTGTAACTCGAGTTAACAGCAGCAGCAGCTAGCTAGAAATGGCGGTGTCATGCGTGCTTCTGACGCTCAGTACGCGGGGCCCCTCGTGACGGAGCCGTCGAACACGACGACCTCGTCGCCGGCTGCCACGCCGTGCCACTCGAAGGAGCGCGCCTCGTCCATCACGCTCTGCCGGTGGATGAAGAAGTACCCGCCGCCCGCCGGCAGCGGGAACCCCCCCGCGCGCTCCAGCTCCGCCCGCAGCGCCGACACCGCGGCGCGCGCCGCCACGGCCACCTCCACACGCCCCGCGCCGCACCGCGACACCACCGTCACCCGCAGCGGCGCACCACCTTCCTCGCCACGCGTCTTGCCCGCCCTCTTGCGCCTCGCCTGCTGCCCCGGCCCGTCCACGATGAGGGAGACGTGGATGACGGAGCCCTCGACGATGCCGTGCCGCTCGACGCCGTCGTCGTCCGCGAGCACGTCGCCGTTGTGGAGGAGCGAGATGGCGGCGGCGGGCCAGCCGCGGCGGCTCTGGAGCTTCGCCTTGATGTCGCGGACGTTGTCGAAGAAGCCCACCTCCATCTCGAAGGGCTCCTCCCCTGAACACACGAAGCTCACGTCCATTACCAGCCTAGGCTAACGATAATCGATCAAGGCTCCTATCCTAGAGTAGCTGCAGGCTGGCTCTGCAGACACGGAGATGGCACGGCATATATGCCATTGGCGGAATGCACTACGTGTGAACCGTGTAACATCTGATCGTTCTGTTGGTTGCCCGCAAGAATTTCCAGTGAGCACTGCCCACCGAGCAGCCATTGGCCATTGGCATTCAGATTGTCTTCGTGAACAGACTGATCTTGCAGATGCCATGCGAAATGTGGCGATTGTGAGTTGTGACACACTGTCCTCGCCGACACTCACATAATGGGCATGGCTTGTAACACTCCACACTCCAGATTGCAGTAAGGGTCTTTAGTAACATCTTAGGCCTTTGTGGCGCCTGGGGCGTTACATGGCTGCTGCCTGCTGGATTGCTTTACATGCCGTTTTCAGCGCTAGTACAGCAGCATAGTACTCCTGAAAGAAGCATCTCATGAGCAAATTGTGACGGAACAGTCGGTGTCCGTGTCCTTCAACCTTCATTTTCATTTTCATTCGGAGTGGACTTGTTGTTGCCCTTCTTTTTCCGTAAGTGGTCCCAGCCAGACAATTTGCCATTTTAGCCCCTACTGCCGATAAAAGCCCATCAGATCTTCCATGGGCCTACCCAGCCCAACAAGTACAGCCCAGTTTTTCTTTCCTCCACTGCGCCTCGGCAACCGACGGCGCCGCGACGCCACCGTCTGCCATGCCGGGCGACGTAAGCAATCACAAAAGGACGTGGCTGGAGTGCTAGCTTCCAAAGTTCCAACATCAATTTTGCAATTACACTTTTGCTCAACGACAGCCGGTGGTAAATTGACAATTTATCTCCCTTTTCCCCTTTTGACATCGCCTCGTACCACTACTTAAATGGATTCCTGCCGGCGGCCGCCTTTTTTTTTTAAGGGAAATTTTGCTCCCGGACATTGTTCTTTTGACGAATTGGCCAAAACACACCGCCAAACGTGAAATTGGCTGAGTACCATTATAAAAACGGGGTCATTTGCTCTAACACACCGCAGGCATTATAATACTCATTAATCTGATTTGAAGAGTGAGAAGCCGAAGGAATTGACCTTTGTACCCCTATCTTCTTGCTCTTGCTCCTGTGTCAGCCTGTCCTCGACGAGCTCCGCACGGGTTCAGGAGAGGCGGCTACAGGACGTGGTGGCTTCATGCAGGACCGTGGGAGGGAAGGGATGGGGAGGCCTGCCGCTGGAACTCATCTTCAACAGGGAGGAGCGGATCCGGAGGAAGGGGCATGGCGCGCGAGGAAGGGAGCGGTGCAGGTGGAGCAGCAGGGTCGACGGCAACACCACAACACACGCAGACAGAAGCCTTGAGGGTCATTTGAATCGAGATAGCAAATCCAAGAATGAAATCGAGAGCTTCGGAAGATTGAATTGAATGAAGAAATAATCACTAGTTTGGATTTTTTGTATTTCAATCGGATTGGAGAATCTTGCCCAAAGATAAATCGGATTGGATAGTGCTCGGCCACTTCCGTGTTGCTGGCCGCATCTAGCAGCCTGTCGTCGTGCTTGTTCTTGTTCTTGCATCTAGCAGCTCACCGCTCTCTGTAACACTGCTGGCTGTGGCCAAAAATTTCAGAGCGGCGTTCGCCATACGGGGCGGCCATTGACCTGGATGAGATCCAGCGCGAACGAGGCGGACCTCGCCTCGCGCCTCTCGTGCCGGATGCCCTGATCAAACCTTGTACGTTGTTTGATTCCAACCTCATGTCGCAGGCGGAGGAGAGCATGAGGGAGACGATGTTCACGTCTGTCAGTCTGTGGTGGTGTCGCTGTGTCGCAGCAGACACAAATGAGGAAGAATGAGCTGACATGCGGGGGGCCACTTCAATGGAGGGCAACAAAGACTTTTCCCACATGTCTCTCTCCTCAAATCTGATAAATTCATATTTTAATCGACGTGGTGTGTTATAGCAAATGATCTCATTTTTATAATGGTACCTAGTCAATTTTATGTTTCGCGGTGTGATTTGGCCAATTCATCGACAGATCAGGGTCCAGGAGCAAAATTTCCCTTTTTTTAAGCAAACCTGCCGGCGGCCGCTACCTTCCAGTTTTGTGATGTGAGCATATGGCGTCACACACCCCTACTTAAATGCGGGGTAGGCGAAGTGCTCAAGAATCCATCCATCCTTGCGAGGAGCAGACGCCCTGGTGGCGACAACATCGCCGGCGAGCAGAACCTTACGTCATAGATGGCCGGAGAAGGCAGCAAGGCCAAGGCGGCCGCCGGGTCGGGCAGCCTCCACAGCAAGACCCTCCTCAAGAGCGAGCCTCTGTACCAGGTAATCAATCCATCCAAATCACCTGCATCAAATCCTTCAAAGGCTTCTGATCTCTCTTCCGCCCCCGCCGCACCAATCGCCTCCTTCTAGTACATTCTGGAATCCACCGTGTTCCCCCGCGAGCCTGACTGCCTGCGGGAGCTCCGCCTCGCCACCGCCTCCCACCCCATGTGAGTCACGCCGTCCTCGGACGGATTCGCGAGCTCCTGCGTTGGCATAGCCATCGAGCGCTTTTGTGCACGGTAGTTGTTTGACGTCTGTCCCCATGTTCTGAGACGCGCCGCAGGGCTGGCATGGCGGCGGCGCCGGACGAGGTGCAGCTGTTCGGGCTCCTGATCGAGATGCTGGGCGCCAGGAACACCATCGAGGTCGGCGTTTTCACCGGCTACTCCCTGCTCGCCACCGCGCTCGCGCTCCCCGACGACGGCAAGGTAGGTTATTGGTGTCGTCGGTTCGCCCACGGTCTCTGCAAACATGCGCCCACGGCATGGCTTATTGTTGTTGATCAATCTTCATGCTCGGTGACAGATCGTGGCCATCGACGTGACCCGCGAGAGCTACGACCGGGTCGGATCGCCGGTGATCGACAAGGCCGGCGTGGCGCACAAGATCGACTTCCGCGTCGGGCTCGCGCTGCCAGTGCTGGACCAGATGGTCGCCGAGGTGAGATACTGAGATGGGATTCCGTTTCGTCCCCCACCTGCGCACAGAACGCGATCCGTGTTCCTGCAGCGAAAGATGGGATGTTGCCGCTAAGAACCTAAGATTATGGGGTCTAATTGCAGGAGGGGAACCATGGCGCGTTCGACTTCGCGTTCGTGGACGCGGACAAGGTGAACTTCCTCAACTACCACGAGCGGCTGCTGCAGCTGGTCAGGGTCGGGGGCCTCATCGCCTACGACAACACGCTTTGGAGCGGCTCGGTGGTCGCGACGCCCGACGAGCCGCTCGCCGCCGCCACCAGGGAGTTCAACGCGGCGATCGCCGCCGACCGCCGCGTTCACGTCTGCCAGCTCGCCATCGCCGACGGGCTCACGCTGTGCCGCCGCGTCGCCTGATCACCAGCGCCCGCTGGGCCCGCCCCGCCGGAACGCAGAGCTGTCAGCTGTGCCTGTATGTACTGGAAAACGGGCATGGTTTGGAATAACGAAACTGATGTCGATTGGAAATAATAAATCGCGGTGTTAGGCTATGCTAGCATGCCATATCCAGAGGGGACGTGCCGTTCTTATCTTTCCTGCTTTATTACAACCAGTGGCTGCGGCACGTGTATTTTGAAATGCCAATAAATAAGAGTTTTATATCCATAAAATATATTGTGAACAATTATTATTACCTTAAAGACACATAATAAACAATAAGTACCAAAGGCGTGCCAAAACATATAGGCTACAAACACATAATAGCTTGACGATTCCAAGACATCCATGTATAAGACATTCTTGCTTCTCTTTCCCACTACTAGCAAAACTGAAAGGACCAACACTAGGTCTAGGGAGTGAATAGGGTCCGTTAAAAATTACTGCAAATTCTCAGAAAAATATCAGGGCTCGGATGATCACCAGCGCCCCGCCGGAACGTAGAGCTGTCAGCTGTGCCAGTATGTACTGGAAAAAGGGCATGGTTTGGAATAACAAAACTGATGTCGATTGGAAATAAATCGCGGTGTTAGGCTGTGTCTGCCCATATAGCATAACCAAGCTACCTCGCCGCTTTTAGTCAGTCTCACTCTCACGGCAGGCGAGGCCGTCGACGCGGACACTCTGCCCGCCTAGCAGAAACGTCGCGAAGATGTGGATGAAGTCGACTCTATTCTTGCAGCTGAAGAACCTTATGGCCGAGGGTGGGCATTTTTTTCCCGAAAACGGACCACGGAACCGAACCGAGCCATACCGATTTGTCAGTGGTTCGGTGTCGGTTTTTAAATTTGCTCAGTTCGGTAATCGGTGTCGGCTTCGGTTTTGGCCTGGCGCTGAACCGAATCACCGATCTGTTTTCTCAGCCCACAGCGTTTTCAGCCCATCTTGGCCCATGGCCACACCACACCCTACCACCATCCGTTCCCAATCCCTTCGACCCTTCCTGCACCTGCATCGGCGCCGCCGCCGCCGCCGCACAGACACAACACAAAGAGCGGCGAGGCGAGCAACTGCTACGGCGTGAGCAAGCGGCCGCTACCTTGGCGCATGGCTGCGGTGCATAGTTGGCCATATGCGTGGTTGTGACAGCGCGACGCCGGCGAGCAGCCGCTGGCTAGGCATGGGGCGGCGCTTGCGCAGCAGGCCGGCGGCCAACAGCGAGCGCGCAGGCCGGCGGCCAACAGCGAGCGCGCAGGCCTGGCCAGACGTGCCGCTGCAGGGACGTGGGTGCTGCTTGCGGCCGGGCGCGCGTCTGTGGCGTCATGGAAACTGGGCGTGGGCATGGCCGCAGCCGCGCGCTCGCGGGGGTGAGTCCTGGCTGTGCGCGTTCTGTTTCTTGCTTGCTTCGATTCTTTTCTTGATTCGTCACTTTTCTTTCTTGCTTGTTCAATCTGGCATCTACTCTCTGGTGATTGGTTGAGTTGAACACAGATTGGGAGTTGACGAGCCACGTTTAGTTCCCGCCCGAAATATTTTCATCCATCACATCAAATTAGAATATTTGATGCATGAAGTATTAAATGTAAACGAAAAATGTGAAAAGTCATATGGATAGACTGTAAATCGCGAGACGAATCTAATGAGTCTACTTAATCCATGATTTGCAACAGTGGTGCTACAGTAATCATCTGCTAATTATGGATTAATTACTCTCTAATTACCATCGTTAGATTCGTCTCGAGATTTCCAACCTGTCCATATAACTTTCCACTTTTTTGTCTACATTTATTACTTTTAAATTGATAAAATCAAAACCTGAAATCTTTTCACGAAATGTTTTCACGAGCTAGACACGGGCTAGGCCTTCTCGAGCGCTCCTGGCAAGCATTGGCGATTTGGCCGGCAAAATAAATCAGCACAACAACCTTGAGTCCCGTGCATGTGAGAGGGAGCCGTCTCGGACTGCGAGCGAGCTAGCGCTTCTCTCCGCGCTAACCGATTAAAATATGATCTAGCTAGTCAAAAAGATAGCCGCTGGAGAGGCCCTAAGAGCGCATGAACTTCGGTACCGAACCGAAAAAATAAATACCGAATGCGTCGGTTTTTGGTTTCTTGCGGCACCGATCGGTTGGTGATTGTGTAAAACCAAAATTATTCAACGCCGAAAATACCGAACCGATCGGTCGGTTTAAACCGAATGCCGAGGCCCAGCCCAAGGCCGGCGCGTTGTTTTCCCCTCTATGACGGGTCTGAGCTTGGGCCCCCTATTATCCTCCGTCCGCTTATGCTTCAAGATTCATGCTAGGCTTAGAGTTGCTGACGTAAGCGTGACATGAAGGCTGACGTGGTGCCTGCCGCGGCGGTAGATGGATGGAGCGGGCGGCGGAGGAGGCCGGCAGCCTAGGCGACCGGCTGCGGCTTCCCTGTCTCGCTCGCGTGTCCCCTTCTGTGTTTCCATACACGTGGAGACCACCTATTGGCCTCCCTCCCAAAAATTGGGCCCATTATTTTTTCCATCCTCGTCCCACGCTAACAGCAAACGGAGTCGTCGACCGGTCCATCACCGCTCCGTTCTGTCTTTTCCCCTTCTCTGCTCCAAGAGTCCAAGCTAGTCGCCTAGCTGCTTGTAGTGGCAGTCGCCTCCAAGATGTTTCTTCTCGCTCTCTCCGCCGTTCGCCGCTGCAACACGGACCTGTCGGAGAGCCGTAGCCTGGAGTTTTGCCGCTGTCAAATCGGACTTGCTGCCCCTGAATCAAACCCGTAGCCGATGAATCGGACTCAGCCACCCCCAAATCAAACCCCACCGCCGTCAAATCGCACACCGCGGCCTAAGCCGGCTCGAGCACTCTGCGGCCGTATCTGGTTGCTTTGCCGCCAGATGAAGGTGCTCCACCAGATCGAGATGCTCCTCCGTTGAATCAGGTGCTGGCAAGGCATGCATGGATGCGTGATGTGAGCAGGCGAGGACAAGCTTAATTAGAGAGCGAGGTGAGAAGAGGATAAGATAGAATGGAGAGGTCACGGGGTCTTTTGAGACAGCTCCGTTCTGTTACCGTGAGGCTATGGACGGAAAAAAAAAGAGGGCCAAGGGAGTGCACTGATGGGCTACACGTGGATCGAGACACAGATCGGGACATGGAAAGGGGACAGGCAAGCTGCGCCCTAGGCGACCATAGACTGGAGTGAAAATAAACAGCGGATGCGCTTGCTGCTGTGCCTCGTCATGTTCAATCTATTCTTGTAATCTTTGTTCTGGGCCGTAACTTTCCGTCTGTAATTGGGCCCAGACAAACTGAGCTCTAGCTACTACTAGCAGAGCCCAACCACTTCATCACGCGGCCCATATGCGAACAGCCGTCGCGCCGGCGGCCGGCGACGGCGAGCAGGCGACCCAGACTCTGACATGGCTCTGGCTAGATGTACTTTGTGGGTCCCTCCAGCTAGGACGCGGGACCCACGCGAAAAAAGACTACAGCCACGTACAGCGAACACGACGACGAATCGGCGATAAGGGGTGGGGAGCGCAAAAAAATCAATCTTTTTTTCCGGTTTGTTTACTGATACTCTCTGTTTCCTCTCGCCTTCCAGGCCCCGGATCTCCCAGCTCGAAGCCCAGGGCCGGAGAATTCCGATCCCAAGAGCCTCTAACCACAGGGCACAGGCTGGCACCGATCCCAAGGGCTCGTGCGTCTCACCCACCGATGCGGCGGCACCTGATCCCATCCGGTTTCTGAAGCCGCGGCGGCCTCTGGCGCCAATTCCGGCGGCGGACGGCATGGATTCCGGCGCCAACAGCGTCGGCGAGTCGGTGGGCGAGTCTCCGGCGCCGCCGCCGGAGCCTGAGCTGGAGGCGCGGCCGGCCGAGCCTGTCACCAAGGGCCGCGGGCTCCGCCGGTGGCGCCGTATCCCGCGCGACCAGCAGCTGCAGCAGCACCGCGAGGAGTCCCCGCTGAGCCCAGGGGCCAGCGTAGGTGCTGGCGCGAGCGCGGCCGAGGACCTGGCAGCGCAGCTCCACAAGCGCCGTTTCAACACCGCCGCCGACGCGCCCAAGGGGAAGGAGGATGCGCCCGTCGAGGAGGTGGAGAGCTCGGTCGCGTCCGTGGAATCCAGCTTCGTGCCGGTCGAGGCGTCCGGCTTCGTGCCGCTCGAGGCGTCCCCGCCGGCGCCGACCAGGCTCGACCCGAATCTCGGCCACCTCATCGCCACCGCCGGCTTCTCGCTGGGCGCTGGCGGCGCCGACTCGGACAACAGCGACGACCGGGGCAGCAAGTTCTCGACCGCCGCCAGCGCGCCGCGCCACGACTTCTCGTCCGGCGGCTTCGGCCGGGACCGCGACAGGGCGCGATCCCGAGCCCCCGGCGGCGCCGCCCACGGCAAGAACCTCCGTGCTGCGCGCGGGCGCGGCACCACTGCGCGCGCTGCCGCCTCCCCTGTGGAAGCTGAGAACTCGCGCTCCAGTGTCGAGTCCAACCTCCGCAGCTCAAACGCTGCTCATGCACGGGGATCCAGCGCCGGGGTCACCAGCAACGGTGTTCACAAGGTTCTGTTCCCTGATGACCATCAAAGTGACGACGAGGCTCCAAGTGACGAGGTGAGGTATGTCACCGGAGGTTTCTACAAGGAGAACGGCAGTGTAGTTGGGAGATTGGGGAACTGTGATTCCGATGCCAACAATCATATCTTTGATGAAGCGAGTGTCGGCAAGTATGAGAATGGAGGGCCTCATTCAGGTCTTGATCCGTATGTTGAGTCAATTGCATTGCTTCAGTCGGCACAGGAAGCACTTGAGAATGGTATTGTCCAATTCCTCTCTACCAGCTTAACTTGTGAGCTTTCCATTACTTTAAAACTTGCCTAATAGAGATGATTAAATCGTACTGGAACTCTGCTCTTTGTAGAATTTTTCATAACTTCGATGAGATGAATTAATTGTTGTTTGATATGCTTAATGAAAGCTCTAATTGCCATAATGTTCATTTGTACTTTTGGGAGGACAAAATCCACTTTTCAATTAAATTAGGGGTTAAGTTCTGCATCGTCAAAATACTATGAGCTGCTTTTGTTTTATGTTATTTTCAGATTCATTAATTCAGGTTTGTAATGTGGCCTAGTCCATCTTCTGGGATGAAATGAGTAATTGTTGTACTTGGTCAATCATTGTTTAACGAGTAAAGGAATAGTGCTTGCCGAGGATAATCTTTAGGCAAAGTTTGTGTTACTCTATGCTTCTTTCATACCTAGCGGTGGTTAATTACAATAATTCAGCACTGTTTGAATGAATTTGCTTCAGCGTCATACCAGGCGTAGGAAGTAACTTACATTTTTGCCCTGCCAAACGGTCCTTGTTTGCTGTTCTTTTAACTGTAAGATGGATTAGTCAAGGCGAAGCATGCTTTATTCAACAGCAAATGTAGACCTTTTGGCTATGTTATAATTAACCGCCACAATTGTTGACCTGCTCAATTTTTGAGACACCTCTCCTGAATTTACCTGTTCTGTGACATGCTGTGCCCTTTAGAATTTTCAGCTGAGGCTGAATAATTGACTCTCTTCATCTCTTAATTTTTCTGTTTCGCTATTCTAGAAGCCTTTATAATTGTGAAAAACCACCCGTGTGGATGTGGGCAGGTCTTATAACGGAGCATGAACTCATGCTTCTTATTCCTGTTGTGAGAAATCTAATTTGTGTATGCTAGCTAACCATATGACTGTACAGTTATATAATCCATCAGTATTTTTATAGCCTGCTGAAATCTTCATTTTATTTTCATACAAAAGCCTGTGTCTTCTACTTAGAAACTCTTCTTTTGCCCCAGCCAAGTGTTTTTCCAGTAACTAATTGCTGCTATGTACATTGCAGAGATCCAAAAGTTTGTAGACATCAGGAAAGAAACTGATGAAAATTCTACAACAGACCACAGTGAAACAGAATGGAGCAGTTCACTCCATCCTGACGAATCTGTAGAAGAACTAAGTGAGAAGATAAAGGTACTTGAGTCCAAGCTGGAAGAAGCAACCATACTCATCAATGAGCGGGAGCCAAAAATACTTGAACTGGATGCACTCAGCCAGACACAACCACAGGATACTGTGGCACGTAACAACGATCTGCTGTCGCCGCAGTCTTATGTAGACCAGCTGCTCTTGGAGAAGATGGAGGCAGAGATTCAATGCTTTATCCTTACAAGAGCTTCGCAGGATTGGAAACCCCTGATAAAGGATCAAATTGCTCTTTACGAGGCGCAGAAATCCCTGATGGGGGATCGCAAATCCTTAGAGACCAAGCTCCGGCACACCGAGAACAGGGCGATGATGCTCGAGGAGATGGTGGACAAACTAGAGTCACAGTGCAAGGAGCTCTCTGAGACTTCAGAAGTCCTGAAGCTGCAGGCCAGAGCAAGCAGAGCCTCCTTGTTCTGCTCCATCCAGTTTGTGCTGCTCTGCATAGCCATGGGGACCCTTCTTGTTCGCTTTCTGCCCTCTTCTCCGGAGATTGTACCTACTTGAGGTTAGAAATTCCGCCAGTCAGCCTTTGTGTAGACATTGTCAAAAGATTGTTTACTGTAATTTATTAGCCATCAATCGTCTTACATATTTTCGTTTTTGTAACACCTACTCGATTTTGCTAGTAATCTCTTTATGAATTTTACTGTACTTCTTCTGGGTACTCTGGATTCTGGAAATGACAATTGCACATCTTTGCCATGGCCGGCATAATTTTCACAGAAGGATTTTCATCACTCTGGTGGTTCATGCCGATATCTACCTTACTGTTTTATGTGTTGTTTGCCAGTCATGTAGCTGCACAATATTACTGTGCTATACGGTACACATGCTGAAAATGACTGGAGTGAAAACACATAGGGAAGGCCAGAATGCCAGATACATGCCGGCAATGCTTCGTACTGAAAACATAAAACGCAGGAGGAAAAATTCCCGTGGCAGCCTGAAACATAACGTAGACAGTCCTGAAGAACTATTTATTGTATTTACTGGGCGCATACCCTCCTTCACCAATTTCCGTTATCTTGCTAGTACTTCGTTGCAAATCTCTTTAGTTTTTTCTGGATTCTGTAAAAGCTACTACCCTTTTTATGTTTTCCCAGTCTGTGCGTTGCTCGCAATCGAAACTCATGCCTGGCTGGCTTTTACAAAGACATACTGAAAGAACAAAAAGGTAGCCGAATACACAAAGACACATAGGTGAAAGACCAAATTCACGCAGCAATATACACACGCAGTTGCAGTTGCAGTTGCACTACTAGTCCAAATTAACAACCAATCTTTCCGGCACCATCAGATACATGACCAAACGCAGCAACACCAGCACGCACGCACACACGATCCCGTGGATCACAGCAGCAAGCAAGCCCCAGCAAGCCAAGAACGCGCTCAGAAGAAGTTTGGGTCGTATCCGTTGCTGGAGGTGGCGAGGATGTAGTAGGCGACGATGTGGCCGAGCGATCCCCATGCGAGGAGGTCGACGAGGTTGAACCCCACGGGGTCGTTGGACTTGAGCAGGCCGGAGTACTCCTTGGCGCGCTCGTCGCCGGCGTCGAAGTGCGTCTTGCCGTTCTGCTCGGGGACCTGCTTCGCCACGTTCTCCCGCTGGAAGTTGAAGAAGACGAAGCGGCCCAGGAAGAGGGAGACGCCGGTGCTCAGGCTGATCACCAGCGACGGGCTCAGCTCCGCCCGCGCCGCCACCGACCGCCGCGCCGGCGCAGCCCGGAAAGACACGGATGAGCGCGCGCGCGGCGACGGCGCCAGGCGGAGCCCGGCGACGGACGGCGGGGACAGCACGGCGGCGGTCGAGGTGGCCATGGATGCTTCTCCTGGGGGTGATGGGGGTTCGGTGTCGTTGATCTAACGGGGCTTTGCTTGGTTAATGGAGTTGGGGTATATAGCGGGGTGCTGACTTGGCAGATATGGTGGGGGCGCGGGAATGCGAGGTTAGTGGTGGAGAGCCGGAGGATTTGGTGGCGTGGCCATGGCGTGTGCCCATTGGAGGGGGCAGGATAAGGGTATCCGAGCCAGAACCTTTTTTCTCTCCAGCAGCGATGTCACCGTCGTTGCATTCGTCACGGCTGTGCATTTGTGCAACGCTGCATTCTACTTGGCTGAGCTTGTTCAGAAGTAACCTCAGGTACTGTGCGAGCCAGTGGCTTTTTCAGGCTTGTTACCGTTTTCTCTCCGGTAGGGATGTCAATGTCTTTGCATTTGGCAAGTTACTCGGGTGGCCAGGGAGTGACGACGGTGAGTGTAGTGGCTGTGCATTTGTGCAACGCTACATTCTACTTGGCTGAGCTTGTTCGGAACCTTTCTCAGGTAAAGCAGAAAATTCAAATGTACTGTGTGAGGTACCATTTCGACATGCTGGAAAACATCAGCAAAGAAGAATTAATCTTAAATCTATTTGACAAATTCGTAAATTGGCAGTCTGTTAAAGCCGTTTCTCAGAAAGGGGCTGCACTCAAGTTGAGCCTAATCAGAATTCAGAGCGCCCGTAAGATTAAATCCGCAAGGCTGTTACAAAACCTTCACCCTAGACAACAACGCGTGTTATAAACGAACTTTGATACCATGCTCAAGAGGTTAAAAGAAGAGTTTAGCCGGTTAGCATGACCTGTCTGCCACCTTTTTTTCCCAGAATTCAAGTACAGATACACGCATCCATAAAAGATACTGCAAGACCATCCACGCTGCACCAGCCAAGCAGTACCAGGAACACGGTCGGCTACACGGTGCCAGTTGTCTCAGCAGGACATGATCAGCAACGACACGGCCGCCGCCGCCGCTGCCCCCGCGGCCGCAGCCGCCGGCGCCGCGAAAGCAACCGCGGCGCCGGTGGCCGTCTGCCCTGGCTGCACCTGCGGCGTGTCCTCCGGGCACGTCAGGCCCTTGTCGCCCTCGTGGCAGGTGTTGGCGAAGAGCCCCGGCGGGTACTTGCCGTAGAGGTTGATGTAGCTGAACATGGTGGCGGCGCAGGTGGTGGTGACGTCGTTGATGTAGGTGGAGTACGGGCACGCGAAGTCCTTGAGCGCGCCGCAGCACAGCGTCGGCTGGTACAGCGGGCCCTTGCACCGGCTCGTTATGATCGTGTAGTTGGCCCCCTCGAAGCTCACCGGGCAATCTGCAGGAGTAGTTGGACAAAGCCGGAGATCATCAGAGGGGCGGCACGGATCGCGATGCAAATATGGGGCATTGCAGGTTCTCTCCCTCACCTTTCTTGGCCTGCAGCAGGTTCCGGCCGGTGGTGTCGCGCCCGTGCTCCAGCAGCGCGTCATCTGCATCCATGGCGGAACCAGATCGGGCATTAGTATAAGATCGATCAAGAAGGACTCAGAACCGGATCGGCGGCAATGCCGTAACGGGATGTGACCGACTGACTGGAGACGAAGCCGGCGGCGGCGAAGCCGAGGACGGCGGCGAGCACGGCGGCGCGCAGCGCGACGCCACTGCGGAAACCACCCATCTCTGGTAGCTGGCCACGCCTCCTCCTCCTCCCCGATCGTATCGGTGTGGCTCCCTTCTCCTCCCCCGGCGTGTCCCCGTGGAAGAGAAAGGACGGGAGGCAGAAGCGGAGGGAAGGTGTGGCGGTGAGCTCGGAGGACGCGAGGAGGGGGTTAACCGGCGTGGAGAGAGACGAAGGGGAGGAAGATGCGGAGACGCGCGCGGGCAGGCCGTGTCAAAATGGGCATGCGGCGTTTCAAAAATAGCCGGGGGCTTTGGACGGTCAGGAACGTTCGTGGACAAGCCAGCTAGCCTCTCTGTACTCCAATGGCATCAATTGCTGCATTTACAGAGAAGGTTAGCACGGCAAAACTTCTTCATTCAGCCCATTCTTTTTTACAGCCCATGGAGATCACAGTGTGTAGCAACAAGGGGGCTAGTGCTAGCCACTACGGAAGCTGTTTGACCATGTGCGTCCAGCCAGCAACATGGCGGCGCGCACAGGAATGAGAAGAACTCGAGGCAAAAATGCAGCCGGCAGCTTCAGGCTCACCAGTTGATCCAGACAGCTTACGGTGTAGCGATGATCCTACTCCTATGAACAGCACAATCTCCTCTGCGCAAGCAATCATAATGGTGTGTTCAGCTCCACCAAATATGGCATCAGGCAGGCTGCACTAACAAAGTTAAAACAAAGGCACTGTATGTTCATAAGTGAATTACCCTAACGCTAGATGGCCGCCGGTGATGCAGAGCTTCCACAGTCTCCTCCAACTCCATTTGCTTCGCCACAGCGGCCTGCAACGCCTGATGAGATACAAAGCAGGAGTTAGAAGTGTAACTGCATTTATGTCTGATGAGAGAAACCTCAGCTTGATAGTGGTATGATGCCTGATGAGTTCAATAAATCTCTCTGCAAGCACAAGGTCAGCCAAACACAGGATAAAGGATAGGATAAGCGGAGAAAGCTGAAAAGATACTACAAGGAAGCGGAAGCCTAAAGGGACGTTAGGTTTCTTGCTCCATTGAACAATGGTAAAAAACATATGTTCCTCTGAAGCACGTGATGAGGATGCACTACATGGCCTATCCATCGTACACCAATGCAATAAAGATATCATTGCTAACCCTGAGCGGGATCACAGAGAGAACTCGAAGATTAACAAAGCAAAAGCATTCAAAGCAGTTCTACCTAGGAATGAGCTTTTGGCTGACATAATATTTACACCATTCATGTCCTATAAGATGTGCAGAATAATCAGTAGAGGAAACAACTTACTGTTTTTGTTCTCTCCAGGTCAGCTTCAAGGGATTTTATCCGATCGGAAGACTGCAACAGTACGAGTTCTTTATCCTTTGGCATATCTGGAGGTTTGCTCATCAGATGATTGCACAGTGACTCGAGCTTTCCAAGACGTTGTAAACAAGCAGCCATGTCCTCTTCTCTTACAGTTTGAGGCTTTGCTTGCTCTGCTGCAGCATAAGAATGGGCATTTTCTAGCACCCTTTCTTGTCTACAGACAAAAAAGTTGAAGAAGGGTGATATCCTGATCAAAACTGTGGCCAGTCCTCTAGCAAATTCTTCCAAAGTCCTTACAGCAGATGTACCGTGCAGAATAAGAGCAATGTTCCCTGAAATTAATTATGAGTGGAACAATAGTTTGCAAACAAAATTAGAAGTCAGAAGTGAAAAAAACCATGATAAGAATAGCATATAGGCAGAAATGACAGATTCAGATAAGAATTATACTGAGACATTTTTTCAAATGAATGGGCAGTTTTTACTGTTCTAAAGGTGAAGAGAAAAGTTGAAACTATATTGACAAGAAATTATATTTGCACAGACCTCATATCACAAAGTAGAAAACAAGAGATTGGATACCTAAGTTATGTAGCCATCCAAAGGAGGAAAAATATTTCTGCCAGGTCAACTGAATGGGCAACCTCTCCAATTGTTGGGTGCCCTGAGGACTTCCAGAATTCATATCTAGGATATGCTTGCTGTCAGAACTACAAGAGGTTGAACAATCTGATCCCTTAACCTAAAAAAAAACATTTTATTCCAAATTAGCTTACTAAAGGTACCATTGATACAAGATATCACATCAATGGGGACAAATAGAACAAAGCTTATTCCAGTTAGGTGGCTCAATGGTCCCATAAATTAGCAAGACCCATACCTCTTCACGGACTGGGGTAAGCAAACTGTGGTCGGTAATCTTCTGAGAAACTGACAAACCAACATCATCAACATCTGACTCAGATTCAGCATTTGATACGTCACTGAGCATTCCCTGCTACCAGAAGTGATAATATGTTAACATCAGTGTCCTATTGGCAGTAGTAAGCTCTTTAAAGGTCACAATGGTGTAAGAAACTGTAATTTTAGAACCTTGCCTTCAGGTTTTCTGCCCTTAGGGAAGAGCCGCTTCTTTCATACCCGTCAGAAATTTGCTTGGTTTCTCTCATGCTACCACTGCCTTCCATATTGTGTATCAGCTGTAAATCAGAATTTCATATTAAGTCTTCGGACAATCAAACTATTCCGTCCTTAGGGTTTGAAATTTGAAACAGAACATCGCTCAAACATTTCACTAGCTGTGTTGAACAGGCCCACACGACATATTGAAAAAGCAGGAACCTCTATTAGACATGGGTTTACAGTTTAGAGTACCTTCAGAATAGCAGGATCATTCCATGGCCCTTTGTTAGACCTGAGGCAACCACCCTTGTCACTACATGTGCACGAACCACCAAGAAACTCCGGTAATTCACTACGAAAAGCCAAAAACAGAAAAATATTTTCAAAACAGGGTAGTAGGCTGAGTATGCAGTCTTAAGAATTTAAACCCACATGTGGCTAAACACAATAATATGGCACCGACCTTGAGTCAATAACTTCAACTAGCCTGCTCTGGTAGTTTGAACCAAGAACCTGAAAACAGATGAATAATAACTAAATTCTTTTTCTGTAGTTTGCATTGTCATGAAACGCGGATCACCTTAGATGTTGAGTTATGGAGCTTACATGAATCTTGGAAGAAGTTTTCGGGTCAAGAAATCCTTTAACACTATTCCAGATCAGCTTGAATCCACTACCGGCATTCACCACATACATCTGATGTAGTGTCTGCAAATTTATTTTCACTTAGAAAGGCTGCTCAATTGAAAAAAAGAATATGCCATAGTCACATCCATTGAAAAGCAGATACACCTCAGGATAGTAGTCACTGTCTATTCTCTGCATACGTTGAACAAGCTCCCTTGCAGTCTTTGAGAAATTCTTGAACCCCTGCGACAGCAGCAAGAAACTGAATCAATAGGAAATCCAACTGTACTGACACACACGTATGAAAACTGGATGTTGTGGCATGTTCACTGCGCCATTAGCATACCACTCCATGGACATCCAATATGGTAGTGGTGGAATCAATGTGTCTCTTGGCTGCTAATGTGCAGGCAGGGAACTTCTCCCTGAAAGCCCTCTCGAACTCCTGCACATGGTACTTGATGTACCTGTCCACCGAGGTGATCTGCATGAGCTTGTTTGGATCGACCTTGCCTAGCCTCTCGATGTAAACCGGCCGGCCTTCCCTGTCGACGCCGTGGTAGCCCTGAGGGTAGTACCGGAGCACGTTATCGAGCTCACTGAACTCAAAGTCCTGACAGTATTTATCCCAATTATCCATCAAGAACAAACCAAAAATCAAAGAGGATTGGCAACTTTTGAAACGAAGTTGTGACTCTGAAATCTCTGATCACCTCCAAGATTGTGTCGGCTCCAAACTCTTTCCTCCATCTCAGCATCTCTGCCCACATTTGCGTGGCCTTCTCCGCATCAAACTTCCTGGCCTTCAGAAACCTGCATTGATCACGACACGAAACAAGACGAACTTAATACGGCAAATGAGGAATTGCTGAACCAAGCCCCCCCCCCCCCCCCCCCCCCCCCCCCAACCCCCTCTCCAATCGAACCTCAGCATCGTGTGGTAGTCGTCGTGCTTGTCGGGGAGGAGGCCGTGGGCGGCGAGGCGTTCGCGGAACGCGGCGACGGCGCGCTCCTCCTCGGCGTCGCGGACGTCCTCGATGGAGATGGCGGCGGGGAAGCGGAAGTCGGTGACGCGCCGCCTGGCGCGCTTCTTCCGGAGCGCGTGGATGGCCTTCCGCGGCAGCGACCCGATCTTCCGCCGGCGCCGGTCGTCCTCGGAGTTGGCATCGCAAAGAGATATCTCGTGCTCGTCGGCATGGCTCACTGCAGAGCGCAGAGCGCCGCGTCAGTTCCACTGCTTCAGCCAGGAAACGCAAGAAAGATGCCAGCTTTACTGAGACGAATCGCGTTGTTACCTGACATTGTTGTGATTCCGCGTCCAATCTTGGGGTTATGCGCAGCACCCGAGCTCTCGAGATCAAATGGCTGGCCAATCTTGAATGTATCTAGGAGAGAAATGGTGTAGGATCTTATTTAATGGGTACCAAAGCAACCGGCAAGAACTGCAGAAATGGCATCTTTTCACAGGCTGAAAGCTGGAGGAAAAGAACAAATTCCTTGTGCGGGTGTGCTCGTTCTCCTCTAAAAAGCGTTTTCTGTTCAAACTTGCATCTGCTAGAAAGTTGTAAAAGCCTCATCCAAAGAAGCAACAAATGGCTCTACATTTATGCATCCTAGAGAACTGGATGAAGAAACAGCGCAACTATCATTCCATTACCAGTGTACCACATATCCGTAGAATGAAATGCAGAACCCAAACACCCAAAAATTAATTCCTTGATCAGGTCCACGGGATCCCGATAGTAACTAGTGGCGCACCCACCTACGACCTACCTTCCCGGGCTCCTGGAGTCCTGGCTGCCGTGCCGTCTCTGCTCGCTCCGGGTTGCCGCCGCGGCTCGGCGATCCGGCTCCGACTTCTTCCCCGTCGACTGCGAGAGTGAAAGGGCAGGCAGCGGGCGGCAGCCGATCAGACCACCACCACTTGTTTATATGTACCCCCATTGTTACGTGGGCGGCGTGCATGCGATGCGTGCGTGTACGGCGCGCGGGTGACTCGTGTGCACACGCGGGCGTACGCGTCGGTGGGGCCTCTTTTTTTTTGGGTTCTTCGGCATCGCGTCACGCCGGAGAAGGTCGCACAAGAAAAAATGTCTCGCTTGCTTGCTTGCAACGACGGGCGGCGCATCTGCATCTCAGGTCGATCCGTCCTGTCACGAGCCCCGCGTTCTCGTCTCGCGCGCATGGGCTAGGTGAACTGGAAGCTACGCATACCGGCGTACGCTTGCTTGCTCACGGGCCACGGCGTGGCACGCCGTCCCACTCCGCCAGTGTCAGAATTGTTTATACGGACCTGAAGGATGGGTGAATGAAAAGACTCGAAGAGCATGAGACAACGTAGTACTGCTGCGGGTGATGCATAGGGAGGCCAATTAAACAATGCTTAAGCTACTCGATTCGATTAACAATGTTTTCCTTTCGGTTTCAGATGGAATCGGAGACCAATTGACAGAGAGCTTGTCTCTTGATCGGCACAGTACTACTGATTGGACTCGTCATCCCCGTCCCAAGGCAGAAAGGTGGGGAGAGAAGCAGAAGCCAAAAGCCACCACCGGAGTGGAGAATCCGCATCGACACGCGAGAACGTGAGCAGCGGCAGTGCCGGGTGCCTGCCGTCTCGTCCCGTCGCCGTCGACGCGTCGGGCCGGACCCGGACCGAGCTGGAGCTAGGCACTACAGTACTGTTGCATACACTAGCTGACGTGCGACGACGGAGCGGGGGAACTGTGCCGGCGGTGCTTTCCGAGGCCGAACGACGTGGGCCGACCGTTCGAGTCAAGCTGGCGGCTGTCGTGGCGTTCAGAACTGGGGATGATGCAGAGAGTAATGCTAGCATTAGACTCAGATCAACATGTAGTAGGGGGGTTTAACTAGGAGTAGGGTGATTAAGTAGGGGTTTAGGGTTTGGACTGGCGCTGTAACAGTGGACCGCTTGTCGTGTTACGGTGCGCTTGTTCGCCTCGTGACTGAACGGTGCCGCCGCGCCGGGGACTATTTTACTCCTCCTCAGATCTCACGTTACTGCTACCTACCAGCTCGTGGTTCTCGCGTCGAAAATGTGTGGAGTCGTCACGTAACCAATGCGAAAACGACTCGGGGTTGGGGGGGCATCAGAGCATGTGACTCGGCCGCAGAGCTGCACGTGCCGACGGGTCGCACTTGCCGGAACGGTGGCATCGGCATGCGGCATGCGGCATGCGCCCCACGGCCGGGCCGGGGTGGGCTCTCATCGGGAGCTGGACCTCAGGTCGCCGGCCGGCGTCCCTGGCCTGTTCCCAGCGTCCACGCTCGCGTCTCGGCCGCCCGGCGCGGCGTGGGAGCCCCTCTGCCTCTTGGTTGGTGAACGTCGTCACCGGGCCGTGGACAGATGAGCAGGAGGCCTTCCTCTCTCTCTCTGCAGCGGGATCGCTGAACGTGACGAGAGCCTGCTCCCCTGAGGGGGCCTGTCACAGTGTCATGGCTGCTTGTCATCTTGCCGGTGGATCAACGCGCCGGAGTCAGGGACACCCATTATTGTGGCTCTGGCTGCGGAAAGACGGGCTCCGGCTATGCTGCATGGGCGCGGCAGAGCCCCATGCAGAGCAGCTGCTGTCGAAACGATCCAGCGGTGGTGAGAGGTCGAATGGTTCTAGTAGCTGCGGACGGAGGCGTTGTTATGTGCCATCCTCACCAGTTTTCCTCTCAACCTGATCTTGGACGAACCGCACATAAATCACGTCGAGCATTCTCCGTCCCTCCCATACAAGTGTAATTTTAATTTTTAAGATAAATTAGTAAAGGCGTAAAAAGGCTCACATTCTCTCATCTGTTTGCCACATTAAGTTAGATTTTTGATATACAAATGAAATTTGACCACTTAATTAGAAACACACTTCTTGTAATTTTTTCGTGCGTAAGAATTGCACTTCTCATGAGACGAGGGGGCTATTATCCAACAATTACATTTTTACTAAAACGGACATGCTAGTGTGTGTCTGAACGTCTGATGTAATTTTTTTTTATATTATCGAACACTCCCGTCACAACATTAGAAATTGCCCTCCAACTGTTCCAGATTACATGCCAAGTAGTATGCGCGACCAATCCAACACCTCTTGCCATTTTTTGCTCTAAAATCGATCTCGTGTGTCTCCAACAGTTCCTAAAATGCACGCCCATTCACCTTATATGGACTCGTGATGGTTGTTACGCTGCAAATACTTTTTTTTTAAGTTTACTCGTCTTCAAACGATTGAAAACAAGATATACTTCAGTCACTGGTTAGCTCGGTGGGGGGTGGGTGGTGGCGGCCGGCGACGAGGTCGTCGCCGGACGCGGGTGGTGGTCAAGGTGGCGGGGCGGGGTTAGGGTTTTGGGTTGCCGGAGTTAGAGGAGAAGGTAGGCGGAGGGAAGGGATTGACCGGCGGTGGTGGCGGTGTGTGGGCGGGCGACGAGGCGGCGGAGCGCCGCCGGCCGGGGTGGTGGTTGCCGGCGGCTGGGCCTGGTCCTGGGCGGGGGCGTCACGCCGGAGAGATTAGCTTCAGTGGCGACGACGGGCGGCGGCGGAGGCGGAGGACCTCCGGGGAGAAAGGGTTAGGGTCGGGCGGCGATGGAGGCGGCAGCAGCCGCCGGAACCAGTCGGAGGTGGTGGCGGCGGGGGAGCTCAGGGAGAAAGGTTTAGGGTCGGACGGCGGCGGGAGCATCAGACGCCTGAAGAAGACGATGGTGGTAGAAGAAAGAGGGAAGGAAATAGAGGGTGTGAATCTGGACAGTTGGATCTAGATCCAACGGATACTACGATAGCGATGGAAGGAAAGTTAATTTTCAGTCATTTGATAAGGATACACCCTTGTTATTGTTGATAGCAAATCAATGGGCGTTTTGTTGTCCTACTAATAGGTTTTCGGTATACCCGAGAAAACCAAATTATTAGAAATACTCACAACCAGATTATTTAGGACTTCTTTTAAACAGCTATTGGAGATACTCTTAGGACTCGCGTCCTCATCCAGCGATGGCACGCAGTGGCAGCTAACGCGAGCAACACGCACGTCGCCCCGGACATGTCCAGTACTCCTCCAATATACCGTGCCCACACACAAACTTAACGAAATATACCAGTACAAACTGTTGGCAACTTTTAAAAACCTGCCGGGAAAAAGGTATCACTGTACGTACGTGGCAGTACGTAGTTGCCTGGAATTCATCATTAAAAAAAAAAGAGGAGCATTGTGCCACACCACGACTAGATTGCACGGTACTACGACTACGATACATATGGTGCTCTATGCGTCTCTGTTAAAGCTGTCAGCACCGGGACCTGAGAGCCCGCGCGGTATGCGTCACCTGGCGTGCATGCCGTGCGGGTAAAGGTTTGCTACCTACGGCAATGACCTGGGAGAGGGTCGGTACCTCCCAGGTCAGGGGTGCAGACGGTACTCCCAGATAGATAGGAAGTAGCCCGGCATCCGCCACATCGGCGCGGGGCCCGCCCATCGTGCCGGCAAGCAACCACCAGGAAGAGAGGGGAAGAGGACAGAGGGAGGAGGCCCGCGCCTCGAGTCGCGCCGCCGCATCCGCGCCGTCGCCGGAGGAGCGCTCCTGCTCCTGCTCCGGCCATCGCACCTGCGCCAGGGATGCACACCGAACGGAAAGAGGCCTCCTCCGCCGCTCGAGCTCGTTGGTACAGGGGAGGAGGGGAGGAAGCTCCGGGCCGCCGCCACCCGCGCCGACGAGCGCGGAGCGTGAGATCCGGCCGCGCGGGGGCCCGAGCTCGAGATCCGGCCGCGGAGCAGATTGGAGCGGCGGCGCGGAGGAGGAGTGGCGGTGGAGGGAGACAACCATCGAGCTCCGCTAGCGCGGGGGTTGGAGGAGGGCTGAGCTCCGCCGGCAGCACACGAGGAGGAGGAGGGGCGAGCGCCGCCGCCTAAGGAGCGTCCGCACACGCTTGCCTCGCGGCCGCCTCACGGGCGCGGGGAGGGAGGAGGGGTGCGGGCGGCGAGGTGAGGGGGAGAGAGGGGCAGACGGAGCGGCAGAGCAGCTCCTATCCTCCTCAATCGCTCTGGCCACGCGGGGAGAAGGAGCTTCCGAGCTGCAGACGACGCCGGAGGAGGAAGGAGGCACCGCGCCTCGGCTGCTCGAGCTCGAGATCCGGCCACGCGGGGGCCCGAGCTCGAGATCCACCCGCTGCCGTCCGGAGAGAGAAGAATGGGAGGTAGCTTCGGGCCTCCAGCCACCACAAGATCCCCACATGGAGCTCGATGTGGAGAAGTCGCCTGCTTGCCTCGCCTCGCGCCGCCAGCGGAGGGAGCAGGGGAGGGCGCGGAGGAGGGAGGGGAGGGCCCGGAGGCCGGAGCTCAGCCAAGATCCAAGCGAGCGCGCGGGAGGAGGATGGGGCGCAGTGAGGGATGGGGAGGGATGGGGAGGAGAGGGAGTAGCGCCGGCCGCCGGCCTTGGGAGCACCGGTGGAGAGAACGAGGGGAGGGGAGAGAGAGCGGCGGAGAGGACGAGGAGAGGGGGAAAAGAGAGGGGGAGTGGCGGAGCCCACGCGCCGGTGGGGAGGAGATGAGTGAAAGAGAGAGGGAAGTGGCGGGATCCACTGACGGGTAGTTGGTACAGAGGTTGAATGTAAAGGTTGACGAGTGCGGGAGAAACAAATTTAAGAGAATCTCGATGACCAAGACAGAATAATCGCTTTAAAAGGTTGGAGGTAGAGTTTCACGAGACAGCCTAAATCGGATGTCATCTCGCGTACGTGGGTACGCAATGGTAGAGCACGTAGGTGTGCTCGTCATCCCGTACCCTGGCAGCTTTCGCATCGTAGCCGTGCATGCACGGCGCGCGCCCAACGCGCGCAGCGCCCGCGCACCCGGCAGCGTGCAGCGACCTGCGAAGGGAGCTCCATGCATATAGCCGTGTGGTCACTATTAACGAGCCATGGCCGGGGGAATCTAGGAAATAACACCCGTATGCGCTGGTGTTTAGAAAACAGCATCGTTTATGTGAGTATTCGGAGAGTAGGCATCAGGTGCCGGCAGCTATTCAAGAAACAACACTCCTCTTTATTTTTACTTTGCTTCAATTATTTTTGTTTCTTTCCAGCAAAATCAAAAGACCGACTTGCCCCTCTTCTTTCTCAACTCTTCCTCAATTTAGGTGATTGAACTCTAAACCCTAAAATTCTAAAAACCTAAAACACTAAACTCTAAAAATTCTAAATCCCAAACTCTAAAACCTAAAACCTTAAAAACATAAACCTTAAACTCTAAAACCCTAAATACTAAATTCCATATCCTAAATCATAAAATTCTAGAACCCGAAAACCCTAATATCTAAAGCCTGAACCTAAAAATCTCAAACCCTAATCTCTAAAGCCTGAATCTAAAAATCTTTAAAACCCTAAGGCCCTGTTTGGATCTAGAATCAGATTCTGAAAATCAGGATTTTGAATGAATTTTTAAAATCTGGATTCTGAGCAAAATCTGTTGTGCCTGTTTGGAGAAGCGATTCTGGAAGCTAGAATCTCCCCATTCATAGCCTCCCTTTCCCCATTTGCCCAGCATCAACTGTGGAGGCGGATGAGGCCGGACGGGCGGCGTCGACAAGAGCCTCGAGCGCCGGAAGGCCGGACGCAACGGTTGCAGGCGAGCACGGCGGCCGGCGGGCCACCTCCGGCGATGAGGAGCGGGCGCGGCGGGGTGCTGCGGCCGGCAGGCCGGATCCGACGATGTGGAGGCGGGCGGTGCGGCCGGCGGGCCGGCTTCACGGACGTGGAACGGGCGCGGCGGACCCGACGAGGTGGAGCCAGGGTTTTTTTTTCGAACCGTCCCTAGAAACCGGTGAGGACCGGTAGCGGTTAGCCGGAGCGGTTTTCGGATGTACAGTACCGGTTTTCGATTAACAGTAACGGTTTTTCGATTAACAGTACCGATTTTCGTCAAATCGGTCACCACCGGTTACACCGGTTCCCGCGGGAACCGGCCCGGTTGCGAACGGTAAGAAAAACCCTGGGTGGAGCCGGCACTGCGGGAGGGCCGGCCTGAAGGCATGGAGATCCAGACTCACTCTCCTCCCTTCTCTTCTCCCTCCTTCCACTCGGCATGGAGGCGCTAGCCGGAGGTGCAACCTCTCCTCTCCTCATGAACTGGAAACAGGAAAGAACAAAGCGGAGGCGACAAGCATGGAGGAGATCCGCCCTGCACCCCGGCCCCCTCCGCCTTGGTCTACCGCCCCTCCACCTCCCTGGCTAGCGGCCGAGCCCCCCGCAGTGCCGCGCCAGCGCCCATGGTCGTGTGCGCCGATCCACCCCTCGCGCACCAGCGGCTGCAGCCAGGCACCCGCGGGCCGCGGCGGCGAGAGGGACGTGAAGGAGGCGGAGGGATGGGAAGGAGGTGGGCATGCGACGGGATCGGGTCTGCGACGCCGTTGGGGACGGGAGTCACGGAGAAATCACATCTCTACGGAAAGGGAGGGAAACAGGAATGGTAGAGCGGGTAATTATCCGGAAGTGCGAAGGGCAAAACTGTAAAATGTACGTGCAAAATCTTGCGGAAGCTACATTTGAGCAGATTGTAGGGTTCTCAGAATCCAGAATCTGGCTTCCAAAATCTTAGCCAGGATCTGTGACGTTTGGAGGCCTCCCATATTTTAGATTATGGATTCTAAAAATCCACCGTGATCCAAACAGGGCTTAACTCAGATCCTAAATCCATTATAGTTTTTCAAATGTCGTATATTAAATGTTACACTAACTAGTGGCTATGAGTAATATTCACAAACGACACAAGGGGCAAATTGGTCTCTTGTGTTTGGTGGAAAATGAAGGAAAACATGGGGGACTGCTATTTCATGAATCGTTGCATGGATGTAGTGCTATTCTCTAGAATCATAGCATCTTAGTGCTATTTCATAGACACCATGTAAAACTAGGAGGAAAGGCGCGCTCCGCTGCGCCGGGCAGGCTAACCGTGCCAGTGTCGTTTATATTGTGGATGAATGTGTTTGGCTAGCTATGGAAAACAGATCGCCCCGTGTCGTCTTGAAAGGCGATACGGTCGGCATTGCGATGCCACCGCAGCCCTCTCTGCCTCTACCACCTCTGGCATCTCGCCGAAGGCTGGAGTGAGTGAGGGTCCATCTCTCTAGTATTCCCTCCGTCCCAAAATAATGATGTTCTAGAATTTAAAATTTGTCCAAAAAAGAATGATGTTTTAGGATTTAAACCTCATGTAAATATCGTGCATGTTTAATTAAATGAAAATAAACTTTTCTCTAACTTATACATGTAACTCAACTAACTGAGAGTACACTACGACGTTGGCAACTTTCTTGGCATGATGATATGGATAATTAGGTTCCCGGATGGCGATATCTAGGCACGGATGATGCTGCCCTTATGAGATAATTTTCTCCAACCGCTTCTCCATTTTGTCATGGTTAGATTCAACCAAGATAAAAGGCTTGTGAGAATTATTTTGCCCCTCGAGCTGATGTTGATCGGTCTTTGATTGGGCAGGTTGGAATAATTATCTCTTCTTCATTGACGACGGAAGGAAGACGAAAAACACAAGAAGAAAGAAGAAAATTTTGCTCGGTCTAGCCTATAGGGATGTTGGTCGTTGTTTTTTTTGGCACTTGTTCTCAACCTGCTTGCTAAACGTATGCTTGTGCGGTCTTTTATACGTTATCTTCATACAGGTTTCAAATTGAGATTTGGAGCTATATGGGCCTTGTTTAGTTTCGAAATTTAGATCCAAAATGAATGTTTGGACACATATACGACGTACTAAATTTAGTTGAAAAACAAATAGCATTATATTGATGGTCCAGAAATCGCGAAACAAATCTAATGAGTCGAATTTAGGCCGTGATTAGACACTAAATTGATACAGTAATGTTACAGTAACATGTGCTATTGACAGATTAATGAGGTTCATTAGGTTCGTCTCGCGAATTCCGGTCGTAGTCTGCAATTAGTTTTTTAATTAGTCTACACCAGCCATCTAAACACGGCCATGACGCGTGAGTACAATAAAGACGAAGAGCAGTACTTGATTGTTCTTAAATGCAATTTTATTTTTTTTCAAGAGTGTTGTGTGTGACATGATGATGTACTCAGTTTTGATTTAATACAATTCTTTCTTTCGTCTAAAGAAAGAACGCGTTTGGCTATTGTAGCTTTTATGCATCTTTGGATGGAATGCGAAAGAATATGGGAACACGGAAAGACATGAAAAATCCATTTGTATGTGAAATACAGTGAGGTAAAAATATGAGTGGACGGTTAAACATCTCTGTTCTATATGCCTCTGCCCCTGGATGGCTGCGATTTCTTCTCCGGACACGACGGTTTCAAAAATGAACGCGCAAAGACACGCGGAGCTTACATAGGTGCATTCAGATACACGTGTAGGAGTGCCCCAGTGTACTGTCAGAAAAATTATATAAGGCGGATGATGCAATAACCGGTGACACGTGCTGTTATTTTACTTAAACACAGTAACTCTAGTGCCTCCAGACGCCGCAAATTCTTCAGCCATATGAAGGTACATACTAGTGCTATTCTATGAATTTTCTCCCTCTCGCACGATCGCAGGTGGTGCGTACAACGGGCCGTGTTTAGATGGAAGAGTGGAAATTTTTTGGATATCACATCAAATGAAATTTACCATTTATGAGTAGTAAACGAAACTATTGGTAAAACTAATTACAGATCTAGCCAGCAAATCGCGAGACAAATCTAATGGCGGGTAATTAGAGGGTAATTAATTAAGAATTAGCGGACGGTTACTGTAGCATTTCTGTTGCAAATTGTGGATTAAGTAGGCTCGTTAGACACGTCTCGCGACATACCACTCCATCCATGTAATGGATTATTTTTTTCGACTACATTTAGTACTTGTGTAAGATTCTGCGTGGAAAAAATTTCAAGCGGTAACTAAACACGGCCGGCACGAGCAACGGCTTTGGGGTTCGCTGCACGCCTGCACCCGCTCGCTTTTTCGCTGCGGCGCCCATGCTGCAGGCCCTGCCACGCGACGGCTTTTTGCCGGACCGGAACGTCTGTCTCTGGTCCTCTGGCCGCCCGGCGCCCCGGCCGGCGGCAGCCCGGTAGGTAGGATTTTGGAGAGCGACTAGACTTGACTTGGCATTGCGATTCTCTCTCTCTCTCTCCATCGGCTGGTGTCGACCGTGGGGCTGGTGTGGTGTCTCGCTCGGCGCGTAGCTCCTGCCTTCGGCTCGGTCGACAGGGGCCACGCCGCTTACGACCACGAGCAAAATAAAAAGCCTAGTGTGGCACACTGGACGCATGTGTGTGCTCGGACGTGCACGTCTCGTGCGCGCGCGCGTATGTGACCATGTGGGGCTCGGCTCGGTCGATCGGTACCCAAGCTTCTTGTAGCGTTCCTGCACGGCGTCGCGCAGGCCGTGCCTGGTGCCGTTGCGCGTGGCGTGACGCCGTACACACGGACCTGTCCGATCGATGCCCGCCTGCCTGCCTGCTGGCGCGCGCTGCACCGGGGCATCGTGCGCCAGGGCGTGGCCCGCGTGACAAACGAAGCGCCGCCGCCGTCGTCGTTCATTAATGCATGGCTGGCCGGCCGGCGCGGCAAGGTGCCAGGGGCCAGGGCGGGCATGTGACATGTGAGGGCGTATGCCATATACGGAGTAGTATGCCGGATGCAGCAGATAGCCATAGCACTCACAGGCTTGATCGCAGGCAGATGTTAGGGCGTGTTTAGATCCTAGAAAACGAGTGGAAAGTATGGGCGTGCCATGAACGCGCGAGACCGATCGATCGAGCGGGTTGCCGCCGGCCGGCAAGCCAAGCAGATGTACGGCCCGGGTTATTCCTGGCGTACCCAGTGCGCCGCCCCCGCCGGCGCGTTCGGTTTCGGCGATACGAGGTGCGCCTGGCCATCGCCACCGCTGCTGGCCTGCCCGTGTTTGTATTGCTTCCAAGTATCGAGTTCCAAGGCCTCTGTGTGTGACCTAACAAACATGTCATGTAGTGAAGGCTCCAGCTCTAAAAGGCATTCTGCTACTTTTGTTTCGTTTTTTTTTGGGGGGAAGGGGACTTTGCAATTTACCAATCTCATTTTTTCCCCCGGTAAAAAATGTAATGTTAAACACAGTCGTCGCCGGAGGCCCACTAGGACATGACTGGACTCACACATTTCAGTCTAGTTGGCATCTGGGCTATCTTTTTTTCACGGCCCAGTACAGAACGTTCCCATTTCGTTTCAGGCAAAGGCGGCAAACACAAACATCCCGTTTCATGGTCAGGTGATCAACCCAAACAACAAATTCAGAAAGACGAACGGTGGTCATATGTAAGACAAGCACTAGCATTCCTTTATTTCAACGCGCGCCGATGTAGAGAGTACAGAAAGCGGATAAAAATTAAACGAGCCAATGCAAACAGCACAAATTGACACAAAGCAGCACATGCTACGGAAAAAGGATCACAAACACGAACGAACGGGACATCATCGTCGGGGGAACCCACCCTCACGCCGCCGCCGCGCTCTCGTCCTCCGTGACCGGGAGCACCTGCGCGTCGAGCACGGCATGGCAGGCGACCGCCGCGCCGCCGGGCTTCACGTCGAGCAGCCGGAACGCACCGCGCGCCGCCGGATCGTCGCCGGCCAACCGGGACGTGTAGCACACGACGGCCGCGGCGACCGTCTCCCCGCGCTCGCCGTCCAAGCTCGCCGCGTACGCCCTCGCGGCGGGGCCCGTCGCGCGGCACCCGTACACGGCGGCGGCGTCGCGGCGGCACACCACGAAGCTGGACCCCTCGACGGCGCGAACGGCGCGGACGGCGTACAGCTCCAGCGGCGTCTGATCCGCCGCCGCCGCCTCGGCGTTGGGCGCCGCCCGCGGGAACGGCAGGCTCCCGCCGACGCGCACCGCCTCCTCCAGGAAGAACACCGCCGGCGGCGAGGCGGCGCCCGTGGGGGCGTTCAGGGCGCCGGCGTGTTCCAGTGGCCTGGCAGAGTGGGCGACCTGGTGGTTGCGAGGCGAGGGCGAGGCCTTGTAGTCGTCGTAGTTGAAGTTCATGGGAGGCGGCGGGTCGTCGTCGCGGACGTCAGCGTCAGCGTTTGGAGGGTTGACCTCTGCAACCACATTTAGCTACGTGTGTTAGTGACAGGCGTTCTCGATCATTACAAGATTCATGGTCATGAGACTATAATTAATTTTTAATTTTTAATTTTTTGGTGATGACCTGCCCTAGTAGGGCGCAGGAGCTCGCGGATGGACTCCGGCATGAGAGCGTCGGGGAGAGCGGCGCGCCAGAAGTCCTCCGGCGACATCGTCCGAGCAGCATGTGTCAGCGTCGTCCCCTGCGGAGCCTGATGAGGATCAAGGAACGAATAAAATTAAAACGCGCTGATGAATCTGCGACTGGAACGAATAATGTGCATGTGCGTTTTAAGCTTGTGAGCAATGTGTGCGCTGCATTGTTCACCGTGAGGACCGTGGCGGCGACGACGAGAACGAGGAGGCACGCCATGGGATCAAGCAAAACCTGACGCGCGCCCTTGATGGCTAGCTAGCACTTGCTCCTCTTGGATGTGGTGGATGCGTGCAGTGAGGAAACAAATAGCAGAGCAGAAGATTTATAGACAGCCAGAGATGGTGATCGAGAGCGATATGGAACTGAAATGTCGAATAAAATCTTGCCGTGACGACACTGGGGCCGCGAGGGCATGCATTGGCCGTTCGCGGCTGACTGGCTGAGGTTGGTCTGAGGGCGAGAGCGACACGAAACGGACGGCTCGTGTCATCCTCGGATGGATATGCGATGCGCGCGCGCTGTTTGCGTGCGCGACATGGAGGGCGAGGTACGAATGCTGCCACTGTGCCCGCGTCGATCAGAGAAGGAATGACTGAATGAGGCACACGGCGATCAGCTGGTGATCGATCCGGTGGACGGCACCGACAAATCGCCTGATGACGGCGCATGGATGGCAGCTGGGGACGATCGGAATATAATCTCTGGTGACGCTCGTGAACTTCGATCCGGACGCTAGGTAGGCTTGTGCTTCAATGAATGGGCCAAATATGCTGACAAAGCCTTCGCGCCCTAGACTAATTACATGGAGCCCAACTTGCACGGATGGCCCATCCAAATCCAACCTCCCTTTCGTCGCAGCATCGCGGGGAAGTTTACAGCGTGTTCGAACCATAGAACAATGTACAGAAGTAGCAAGCGGTAACGGAAACTACACTCTACTTACAGCTCAAACCCCGGCGCAACCAAATTACGTTACCATTTGCGTTACCTGCTCATGAACCAACCACTAGGGATCATCGCCATTCATATCAGGCTTATTTACAATGTTGCAAAAACTGTCCTGCCCCATGTCAAGGACTCAAGCATTTGCATGCCAACAAAGTATGGTCAATCAGTTGAGCATAGAAACGGGCAAATGCACATGCAGGCATGCAGCAACCAGCAAGAGCAGAAATAAAACAAGTCACTCCACAATCGGATAAAAGAGGAAGCTGTACTGGCAATAATAGCTGGATGAACACCACACTCGATTTCAAAACCATCTGAATTTGAAGAATACAGTGTTCAATGCTCGCAAAAGTTAATATCCGTTCGGGATCGACTAATCCAAAGAGCAAGCCAGCTCAAACCAAAATTGTTCCAGTACCAAACATGTTGTACGGCAGACTCAAACTGATGCAAAAATGAGCAGACTTAACATAGTCACACACAGTTTTTTTTTTCCTCACTATAAGAACAAGCTAACTTGGTATTCATGAAGGCAAAGCTGAAAAACATAATATGGCAGCTTCATGATTCAAGCTGATGAGCTGCATGAAAGTGTTCCTATTGATTGAGAATGCAATGATCAAAAGACCAAGCCAGGTCAATCCAAAAAATTCCCCTAATACCAAAATTCTCCTATACCAAACATGTGTGATGGTATGAAAATGAGCAGAGTGAAACTAGCTGCATTTCACTCCTTAGACAGTAAGAAACAAGATAACATGGAATTTGATAAAGGCAAAGCTGAAGGCATTTCCAAACATCATATGGCAGCTTCGCCACTGCGGGAAAAGCAAATGGATGCATGAAAGTGAAGAGGCCAACTTAACATACCACGCTTCGACAACAAGATCTCAGCTATCAACAAGCTCCAGCAGACTAGGAAAAGAAAATCTCAACTAGCACCTAATATTTGGCGAAAAGAAATCCCAATAAATGTCAAATATGCATGACGTTACGATCAATGCATGTAGACAATACCAATGGCCCCATATGAGTAGTTGTTACGATAGACTAAATCAGTGGAAGAAGAAAACATACACAAATACTTGCGACTGATTAGGTGACCAACTGGCTGCTGGGGAGGCAGGGAGCCACACAATCACCCCAGTGGTTTGAAGTGTGAACATTAAATTACCAGGAGTCGGAAAAACAATCTATCCTTATGCATAACTGTATAATTCTCCATTGCAAGCTCCAATAATTTGCATTCCTTACATTCTTCGAGTGCATATACAAATCCACAGTTTGAGGTAATGGCGCTTTAATAAACAGGTCACTAGCCATCATCGCAACTAACTGATCAATGGGAATGAAGAAGTGATGCACAAACATAAAAGCTCTTTACAGAAATTTTAAAGATTAAAAGGATCAAAATATCCATTGAAAGACTAGTTTGAATATCATGTTTATCAACAAAAAAGGGGAGTCATCACAAAGGAAAAGCTAAAAGAACTAATGCATATCCAATTAACCAGATAACGACATAAAGAAGAAACACGTCTGACAGATAAAATACATGCAGCCATTCAGTTTATCAAACAACCAAACTGCCATAGGTACATCACAACAAATCAAAACCTGAAGAACACTCTTCAGATCTCAAATCATCTAAGTATTTTAAGCCTGCTAGTATCAAACGTTGTCTAACTAAATATAAGATAAACACGATACAGCACCTTCATGACACAGCCACATTCTGGTCAGAGGGTTACACAGAAAAATGAAGAACAGAAATTGCACAGTAATTACCAGACACCCGCATAATACTTGTCAGATTACAGCATCGATTGAGTTAAGCTTAAGCATACACTAGCAACCCAATCAAAGGGCATCCCCCATTACATCAATCTTACCCGGTATTCTAGAATGAAACAGCTCAATTCTTAAGCTCAGGGGGATGCCCATCAACCATCAAGTCTTATTACGCGGCAACAGCAACAGCAGTAGCAACTACGACAGTCATACAACAACACAACACATTCTGCACTTAGGAAACGATTAAGAAGGCGACGATGATACATTACTGCTGAGGGACATAGTAGTAGGCAAGGGGATCGGTAGCTGGCACCCCTGCGGCTGGGCGCGGGATCCCGGCAGCCGCAGCCGCGGCAGCTGCGGCGGCGGCCGCGTCGGCGTCCTTGGCGTCGTCGCGCGGCACGATGTCGACGAGGAAGTCGAACACCTCGGTGCGGGCGATGGCCGCGGCAATGTCGGACTTCTGGAGCGTGCGGCGCTTGTTCTCCTCGGCGTGCGCCCAGCCGCGGTGCGTGAGCTCGAGGATGAACATCTCGCAGGCGCGCGCGAACACGACGGGGGCCTCGGCGGCGATCATGCGGACGTCCTCATCGGCCTTCATGATCTTCTTGATGCGGGCGAGCGGGAGGTTGTGATTCTTGAAGTCCGTGGTGGCCTCAATCTCGCGGTACTGCTCCGCCCAGAACATCTGCAGCTGCTGCTGCGCAGCGGCCGCCTGCTGGGCCGCGGCTGCGGCGGGTGGAGCGTAGAGCTGCGGCGCGTAGGCGGCGGCGCCGGCGGCCGCGGCGGGAGGGTAAGCCGCCGGAGGGTAGGCGACGGGGGCGCCCATGACTGGGGGAGGAGGAGGGGTGCTGGATTTGGTGGGATCCATGGATTTGGGGGCAGCTAGGGTTGTGGCCGGTGGGGGAGATGGGGACGGGGAGGAGGGGATTGGGGACGGAGGAAGAGGAACGGGGATGGTGCTGTACAGAGTTCAGCTGGAGGCTGGAGCTAGTGATTTTTTCCGAGGTACTGGATTTGTTAATAAGACAATCTTCCTTCTTTTTCTCTCGCGCTGTCTGGGCCTCCATGAGAAATGGCGAGATCGCTCTTTTTTTTTCCCCACGCACACTCCACTTATTCACACGTCACACGTGTTAACAAAGAGGTACGGTTGCATAAATACCCCATAAATCGATTTAAATTTAGCATTGGCCCTCATAAACATTTTATTGCAAATAACCACCCATCTATTTAATTTTTGTTGTAAAAATCACCCCAACGCGAGCAAACATAACCGAACCGATCCGTTTTGACGAGATATAGAGCCACAACATGCCGAGGTAGCATTGCCAAATATGCCACATTGCTTGCATACGTTCATTTACCATTTTATATTAATTTTATTTTCTACAAATACCAAAACTGGAGGTGATAATATAAGAGAAAAGCTATACGACACATGTGTATTTGGTTGGGAAGCCAACACACTGATTTTTGGGCCTTAAGATCTGATCTAATTTAATCTGCATTGTCCGATTTGATCAGCCCTTATTTTGTTTTGGTTCCGATCTTTCCTTACGTGGGTCCGCATATGTCAGTTTCATTTGATTTTTTTGCTATGTGTCCCACTTGTTTGTCTCTCACCGTCATTTTTTGTTGCCACCAACCTCCAGCGTCTGAACTCTGAATCCCATTCGCTTTTCGTCTTCTGTTTCGTCGCGCTCGGCGACCTGTGGGCGGCGGTCGGCGGGTGGTCCTCCGACTTGGCGGCGCCGTCGGCGCTGGTGCCGTGGACCGGGGGAGGCGGCAGAGCACGGGATGCTGGCGGCGACGACCGTGGTGCGGCGGAGCAGCGGGTGGAGCAGGGACGACGGCGACAGTGGTGAGTCCTCGTCCGCCACCATTCCCAACGGCAGCAGCGACGCGGGGTCCACTAGGATCTGCCACTCCGTCGGAATCGAACAGGGGAATGTGGACATGTGATTTTCGTGGTCTGGATTGAGGATTCGATGTGATTTCTGCAGATCTAGGGTTTGATGTTCATGTTCTCCACGCGCGACTCTGCGTTGGTGTGCTGTTTGGTTGTGATTAGCTGTAAAATTTTGATCCCCTTTGTTTTGGTAGATGTAGTCGCTCATATTTGTGATTCCGGTTTGAACAATGGCGCATCGGCTGCTTGATGTTCCCGTGTTCCATTTGGTCTCGATTTCATTTCTAGGTTTCCCTCATTGGTTCAGTTTGTTACTGCAGTAGATACTAAGATGTAGGCCCCTGTTGATGATTATTTTTGCCGTTGTGTTGTTGATGATGGTCGATATGAGATCTGTGTTATATTATCTTCCAATTATGTCTGCGCTTGTCTTTGATCCGATTTAGCTCAATTTGATGAAATCAGTGAAAATGTGATGTGAATGTTTCATCAGAGATTTTTCTTATGCATTATCTGCCAACCAATACTTGTTGAATTCGCACTCAATACTTTTACAAATGGCAGTTTCAATCCACTGTCAAATCCTAATCTAGAAGCCGTCGTTTTAAGTTTTGAAATTTTATTATTTGCATATCTATATTTTTTGCCTTTTAACCTTGCCATTGTAATCTTATAATCTGCGGTTTATGTTTGGTATAATCTATCTACATTCCCAGTTAAATCTTATAATCTGTGGTTTAATTTTATCTAATGATAAAGATGTTTCGAACAAGCAGATATACAAGTAAGTGGTTGCCTAGCTATCACCTGTATGCCAGCCCAGTAGGTATGTGACCATTTCCAGTTTCAGCAACTTGTTTTTTTTTCAATTAGCATCCCTGACCCCCTTTTTTTGTTAGTTCAATCTTACAATTTGTTGTCCCTCAAGCAGTAGAACTCATATGTATCTTTTTTGTTTAGTAGCATGTAGTTTATATATGTAGCATTTATCTGTAGTAAATTTATCCTCATCCTACAGTGGCCCTTCTTTAAGCTTTTATATGTTAGCATAAATGTTCAGGTGCACTTTCAGTAGTAGTATATATCACTGTAGCCCATGAGTAGTTTAATTCATAAGTTCCAGTGCCAAGTCTAATTGGTTGTACTATCTTATTGCCTTCGGAGAACTGTAGACTACTGTTTTCTTGGATGTTTTTTTTGAGAACCTGTTTTGTTGAATCTAGGAGTGTGGTCACTGGCTAACTGCTATTTAGTTGTTTTCATGCACTCATTTAATCATTTTTCGAACTGATTGTTGAACCTTCCATTCTGATAAGTTGGATACATTTTCAGGTGCCACCCTGGAGTCCCCTCCAGCGCCGCCTCCGTTTCTGTTCAGCGAGAGCAGGCAAGCTACCGACACTTGGGAGGGAAAGGTGAGAAGTTATAGGGATTTTTTTTCATGTACTTATTCATGTCTCTACTCATGCTCACTTGTATAGAATTTGAGTCACTCCCTTCACCTGCGTTATTTTGCTATCTATAAGGGTTGACAGTACTGAACTAGGTAAATGCCAATTTTTGATTCATTGTCAGTTCTTATAAACTTTGCTGTCAATTGTTATTTGGCATACATGTTTGGTTATATTTTTTTTATTTCCTAGCTACAACATAAAAACAAATCTTTAGTCAAGACTTGTAGGGAGGAGGGAAATTGATGGTGGAGCTGTTGAGAATAAGATGTGAAAGAAAGCTTGAGAACAATGTATTTTTTCCTTGTGATGTTTAGTAGTAGGATATCAAGATTTTCCTTTCCAATATTATCCTACTTATTACCTATTAACAGTTCAACCTTCCCAGTGAAATCTTTCAATATGAAATTTATCTTTTAAATTTGTTCTATTTAGAATTTGCATCTTCCAAGGTTTTCAAGCACCCCAATTAAATATGTAGTTTTACTAACTATAGAAAAATTTTGTTAATATTAATTTTTTTATTTGTTCTCTATTGAATTTGCATTTTCTAGGTTTTCCGAGCACCCCAATTAAATCTGTAATTTTACTAACTATAGAAAAAAATTGTTAATCTTAATTTTTATATTTGTTCTCTGTCGACTTTAGAATGGGCAGCGCTTACTATTCACTCAACTTTAGAATGTGCAAACTGAGGAACAATGATCTTACCAAGAATGCTACCCTTTTCAAAGCTTTTATAGTTGACAGTTACACATATAACGTTTCACAGCAAGTAGTTGTACAAATGACAGTTTAAAATGCACTGTCAAATCCTACTCTATTAGCTGTCATTTGAACTTTCAAACTATTTACAGTTTATTCATTTAAGTTTGCTGCAGTTTTACCTACACAGAGAAATTTTGCATTCTGCATTTTTATGTTTTAGTTTTTTTATTCCTAATTTGCATCTTCCTGGGTTTCGAGTACCCCCATTAATCTGCAATATTATGAACTATATAAAATATTTGTTAATCTTAAATCTGTAATCTATATTTATCAGTTTTAATTTGTTATATCTAGAATTTGCATCTTTCAGGGTTCTCAAGCACCCCAATTAAATTTGTAATTTTACTAACTGTAGAAAAATTTTGTTTATTTTAACTTTTTTTTGTCTTTGCTTCATTACTTCTCCATTTGCATCTTAGTTTGGTTCTACAGTATGTTTTAGTCTGCTGTATTCTTTTTTGGGAAAAGCTTACGGACACACGTGTGTTCTGTTCTGAAGGGAGCACATGAATTTGTTGGCCGTCCGATTTGCATGCAGGTGTTGCTGTCCTTTGGATCTGATATTGGGCTTTGGCAGATTTGTTTGTTCCCCACCGTGTGCGCCCCACTTGTTTGTCTTTCACATTTGCTGTCTTTCACATTTGTTTTGATGTGATTCCCACGTATCAGTGTAACTGCTCACCTTTTTGTTGCCTCTGGTGCTGTCGTTGTGTCTGTGTGTGTGCGCATCCTTCTTCCAATGTTTTTTCGTTGCTTCACATCTGATGTTCATTTTCACCATTTTTTCTTATCATTATTTGTATGTGCCCAGATTATTCAATTTCAAAACAGAGTTGGATTCATTAGGCAAGTGGTATTCATGTCATTGTAGTCACCATTATTTTTGACTGTGTAGTATGTTCATTCCCTTCTTGTGATGTACATGTTCCTGATGAATTCCCTTTCCCCTTGTCAAATAGTTTTGGACAGGGTGGGGCTGGACTGCTAGTACCAATGGTGAAGCTCAAGGGACTGTGCTGAGGACCAAGCTGATGTTGCAGGTCTGCTCATCTCCATGGGCACCAATGATTTAGTATGTTCAAATCTCGTTGTTTTACATATATCAATCTTGCGTCTTTGCTATCTGAGAATCGCCTCTTACTAGATTATTTCAGTTATACATGTCAACATAGCAGCAAGAGTATTGCCTGCTTGACTGCTCTTTATCAAATGAAATGACACACAATTTGGTACCTAAAAATGGTTTAATTTTTAAGATGGTGTTCCTGAGTTCTTCGATATAAAGTCTGTTCAGTACTAGTAATGTAATGCATTCTCTATCTTAGCTCTCTATGATTATGTGTTTTGTGGATATGGTCATAGAAATTTCCATGGTTTATATGCTCGCAGTTACAAGTATATAATTTGATAGTCAAAACTAGTTGAAATGACAATTTCAATTTTACTGTCAAATGCTAGTTGGTCAACTGTCATTCATGTATATTCAACTATTAGGAATGCTTATTCTATATTTTATATAATATTTACATATATGGCTGTTTCTTCTTGTTCCTAGAAATGGTTTGCTGAGCTGCTTTGGCAACTTGTATGCAGGGGATACCAAGCCTCTCTCCTGGGCAAGGTTTATTCCTAACAACATCCTCTTCATCCAGAACTTGCCGGACCAGACCATAGCCAAGTTTTGATCAATGTTGTGATGCGTGGCAATCTCTTTTCCTTGATATTATGTGTTTTATGGACGTGGTCAATAGCCATTTCTATGGTTTCTATGTTGACAGTTACAAATATATGATTTGACGGTCAAAACTAGTTCAAATGTCAGTTTCAATTTTACTATCATATGCTAGGTGTTGAATTGTCATTCTCTTTTTTCTAGTTATTCCAGTATTTGTCAGAATTTGCCCTGTATATTCACGTCTGGTCCAGATGGATGTTGAAATAGATATTGTATATTTCTGATGGTCCACACATTTCGGTAGCAAAATGGCATAGGAAAAATCAGTGTGTTGCCTTCTTGAGAAAACACACTGATTTTGGTTTCTTCAAATCAATGTTTTTTTGTTGCTCAAACACATGTGTGTTGCCTTCATTAGGAAACACACTAATATGACATAGACACTCCCTAATATAATCATCCCTTAGCATTTTTTTGAAACACAACCCCCCCCCCCCCCCCCCCCCCCCAAAATGACATTATCATATAAGTATATAATTTTGGTAAAGATCATATTGGGGCCTCTACTAAGACTGAGCATAAAATTCATTCAAAGACAAGATCTACCCTTCTCACAAGTGGCTCTGGAATTCTGGATTCTCAATAAGTCAAAATCAATCATATATTACTTGTCTTCAACATTAAAAATAGAGAAAACATACCCAAATTAGTTATTCTCATATCTGTCTTACAACATAGCTCACGCCTTTCGACTTCTCAAGATAAAGTCTTCCGAATCACCCAGAAGCTGAATCAAACAAGTCGGTGCTACTCCCTTCATGGGCGTGGCTCGATTCATAGAAGAAGAGGAGTGAGAAGATAAATGATAGACAAGAAAGAGATAGGACATTGTCATGTGGGTTGCTAAGATGCCTTGTTGACGTTATATCAAGTTTCAGAACTATCTCGCTTTACTCTTATTTTTAAAAATCAGTTTTTGGATTTTAACGAATGAGCGAACTCGACACGATTTAGAAGAAACTTAGACGACGTTGCATATGGGAAAATACATATCTAAATTCAAGTCTAAAGTACCCGCAAAAAAATTAAAATGAAAAATAAATTCAAGTCTAGGACAGACTTCGGTCGCTTGAGTGTATCTGTACAGGAACCCCAGCGTTGGGCCGTTTCTTCTTTTGGGGCAATGTTGGGCCGTTTCTTTTTTTAGGGCAATTTTGGTACCGTTTCTTTTATTTAGGGTAATGTTGGGCCGTTTCTTGTGCAGCCTGCTCGAACTCCAAACAGAGAGAGATAAGCTTTGGCTTGCTTGCCGGTTGCCGCAAGCTGTTCAACCCCCAACCAACTAGTGTAAAGTGCGCACTTGAAGGTGACATTTGCCCAACTATCCTCCACAATCCACATAGAGCTTCCTGAAAAATATCCTCCACGGCTAAAAGCAGAAAGCAGAGTGGACCTCAACATTATGCAGATTTCACATACACGACGCACCATTCGAGACATCTGATTGGTACCTTTGCAGCTGAAACTGCAGAGAAATGATGGAGCATGGTGAAATTTACAGAGGGGATGATCAAGTAGATCGAGGAACGCAAACCAAAGAAGCTAATTAAGAACTCAGTTCCTGCAACCGAAAGCAAGATGGAAACAAAAGGGACTGGCACTCTCCCTCTTATTGCCTTTCACAAAGCGGGAGAGATTCTCAATCTCAAGTCTCAAATCATGTCACCGTCCAGAGCAACGCCAATCCGATCGACGCCGGTAGCACACAAACACAACCGCTCCGGCGTCGATCGATGGCGACGACGTGTACATGCTCGTCGCGGCGACGCTGACACGAACGAACTTACTTCTCTACTCCGTAGCTAGCGGCGCTTTCCGGCGGCTAGTCGAGGCAGGTTCCGCAGATGCCGTAGCCGCCGCTGCAGCCTGGCCCCGTGCCGTCGCAGATCCCCGCGGCGCCGACGAAGACGGGGCTCCCGCGGCTGCCGCTGCGGCGCCGCCTCCCCCTCCTGCCGCCGTCCTCATCCCCGCCGACCCAGGAGAAGATGATCCACGACACGACGGACAGCCACACGATGACCGCGCAGTAGAGCGCCTCCCCGCCGATCCCGCCCTCCGCCGTGCTCAGGAACTGGTCCGCACCCATCTCTCCGGCCTCTAATCTCTTCCTCTCACCGTCGTCACTACGAGCAGAGCAGTGCAGTGCCGTGTCGTGTCCGGGAAAGGATCGATCCTTATCCGGCCGGCTGGTTTGCACCGGCAACAACCGGGGCGTGGCCGCTGCCTTTATAGGTCGGGTTGGGTGGGATTGGGAATGGGGGGTGACGACGCGAGGTGAAATGAAAGGGTCGATGAGCCATCCACGTCCGCGCGCGCCGCCACGGCGGGAAAACGGTGCGGTGCCGTCACGGGTGGGCGGGCGGGCGGAGACGTGCGCGCGCGGCTCGGCTCCTTGCGGACAGCCTTAGCGGTAGCGCGGAGGTGTTTGGGCGGTTGGCCGGCCAGTGGCCACCACACCTGTGGGCGCGCTTGGAAGCGGTCAGTTCCCGGCGGCGCCACGTGGCAAATCCTATTGGATCCCGGTGTCTGTGTTTTCGGCGAAGGGATTAAACGAGGGCAAGCGCGCCGTTCTGACTTGCGATCGCTACTGTACGCACAAATTGGCCGAGTCAAGTCGTGGCGTTTTTTTGTTCTTTGGAATTGAATACAGGACGTCGACTTCGGCCGCAATGAACGGCGACGCTATAGTACCAAGTGGTTGAGCGACTGGATTAAGCTAAGCAATCGCGGTTGCTTAGTGCCAGTGGCCTGGATTTTCCTTTGGGGAGGACAAAAGACGACACCATCTCTGACGCTGCAGCCATGCCCGCTCCGGATGGAATTGATGAGTGATGACGGCGACCGGGCGCGCGCGCGGGTTGCTTAAGAATTAAGCAAAGATCTCATGGAACCTGAACACTACTACGCGATCAAGTAGCAATCTTGCAGTGAAGGCTAAGGAGGTTTATGTGACGAGGCAGCAGCTAGCGGTCCGAGGGAATTTGTCGCAGAGCGAAAGCAACCAGCGACACATGTTTGTTTGCATCAGGCGAAGCAGGTGATGCCCACCTTTGACTTGCCGCAGCTTCGCTCTGCAGAACCAGTGAACATGGCAAAACTGGAGTGCTCGTGTTTGTAAAGTCAAGCCAGACAAAAGGGGGAAATAAACCATGGCCATGTTTAGTTCTCATCCAAAATATTTTCATCCATCACATCAAAGAAGAATCTTTGATGCATGAAGTATTAAATGTAAACGAAAAAAGTGAAAAGTTATATGGATAGACTGTAAATCGCAAGACGAATCTAATGAGTCTACTTAATCCTGCAACAGTAGTGTTACAGTAATCATCCGCTAATTATGGATTAATTACCCTCTAATTACCATCGTTAGATTCGTCTCGAGATTTCCAACATATCCATATAACTTCCTACCTTTTTCGTCTACATTTACTACTTCTAAATTGATAAAATCAAAACCCGAAATCTTTTCACGAAATGTTTTCGCGAACTAAACACGGGCTAAACTGCCTGCGCTTTAAGCTTACACAATACATGTTGCGGGTTAGGGAAAAGTCTTCAACAGAATAAGGTTCCACTGCAAATACTCCCTCCGTTCCTAAATATAAGTCATTCTAACTTTCTTGGAGAGTCAAACTATTTTATCTTTGACCAAACTTATAGAGATGACTTCAAAGAATTTTTATACCGAATAGTTATACTATGAAAATATATCTAATGAAGATTCTAGTCGTACTTATTTGATATCATAAATGTTAGTACTTTATTGTATAAATTTGGTCAAAGTTGAGAAAGTTTGACTCTTCAGAAAATTGGAATGACTTATATTTAGGAACGGAGGGAGTACTGTACTCTACCAGTATGCACTTGTTGATCTGTACGGACCAGGGTTTTTTTTTTCCAAACCGCCCATAGAAACCGGTGAGGACCGGTAGCGGTTAGCCGGAACGGTTTTCGGATCTACAGTACCGGTTTTCGATTAACAGTAACGGTTTTTCGATTAACAGTACTGGTTTTCGTCAAACCGGTCACCACCGGTTACACCGGTTTCCGCGAGAACCGGCCCGGTTGCAAACGGTAAGAAAAACTCTGGTACAGACACTACAAAATTTTCCCTCCAGAATTAGTGACGGCGACCGGGGAGCGCCGGTTGCTTACCAACTAAGGAACGATCGGGCGTGGCCGAAGAACATCCGGGGCATTGCGTCATATACTACCGGATACCGGTCAAGTAGCAAGTCGCAGCAGGGAGGTTTATCTGAGGGAAATGGATCCCGTTGCCTGACGAGGCAGCAGATAGCGGTCCGAGGAAATTCGTCGCAGAGCGAGAGCAACCAAACCAGCAAACATGTTTGTTTGCATCAGGCGAAGTTTCTCCCCCACACCGTAGTGCCCACCCTTGACTGCAGCCTTCGCTTCGGGGTCAAGTCAAGCCAGACAAAAGGTGAAAAAGAAGAGAGAATTCCCTATCTAGCATTAGAAAAAATCTCACTTCCTTATATAACATTGGAAAAAAATTTCTTCCCATGTGACACCAAAATTTTCTTTCCTTCCCTTCTTAGCACTTCCGTTAGATTTGTTAGCCTTTTCTGTTAAAATCCACATTAAAGCGTGTCATATGTTTTTTTGGACCAAAATACCCCTGATCTCAAACTTTTCTCTTCTTTCATCTCGCTCCTGTCCCTGACCCAACTTCCGTCGTTTACCCGTCTGGAATCCCAGCGATGCAGGCCGCGACGGAGGGCATGTTGCTGTGGACGGAGGAGAGCCAGTCCTCGAAGGCGGAAGGCCAACATCTAGAAGGCCGCGACGTCCCCGCGTGCGGCCTCACACCTCGCAGGACAGCGCGGCTACGGCTTCGGCGACGCGGGTGAGCAGCGCGGCGCTGCGCTCGATCAGGTCGCGAGCGAGACGGCCACCGGTGGTGCAAGCCGCTTCCGAGGTCGCTGATGCGCTTAGTGTGGAGGTCGTTAGCGCGCACAAGGAATTCTTGAGATCCATTGCAGAGTAGCAAACGAGGACATGCAGATTAGCCACACAGGTGAACCAGAACAACCAATCCGCAATCGTTTGCAATACAGCTCCCTTTTGTGCCCGATTCGATCCCCAATCCACCTATGATCTCAAAATTTCTGGATTGAAGCTGCTCAAGCAATGAAAGCACAAATTGGACTCAGAACTGGAGAAATTTCAGATCAAAGTTCTCAAAAGAGTGATTATTTTTTAGGGATGAGGGGTCCCATAGATGCAAGTCGCTTGACTAGCTTCGTTCTTGGGTGCTCCCGGGCCATCAAGGCCACCAGAACTAGCAACATGGATGGCTTGAAAGGGCACCGTGGGTGAGGCAGGTCGCCAGCCGGCGAGCAGAGCATGGGGATGTGACAGGTGGTGAGCAGCGTGTGGGCAGATGCGCGGGTCCGGGACAGAGCGCGCCGACAGAGGCGGGTGCGGATGGGTCCGGGACGGCGCGCGGCCACAACAAGAAGACGGTGGTCGCTGGTGGAGGAAGAACGGAATATTGGGGAAGAAGATGAAGGAGATAAGGTGTGGGCCCTCAAGGGTATAAATGACTTTTCAAGTAGGACTTAACAGTCATTGTAACGGTAGTGCTAGAAAAGGAATGAAAAAAAATTTAAGTGTTGTATAAGGCTAAAGGAATCTTCGAGTGCTAAATAAGGAAGGACAATTTTTCTCAATGTTAAATAGAGAATTCTCTCGAAAAAGAAACTGCCAAGTATCTTAGAGCTGCTGCCTGCGCTTTAAGCTTACGTCATAGATAAACGTTGTGGATTAGAAAAACAAGGTCTTCTCGAGAATAAGGTTCCACTGCGAATACTATAGTATACACTTGTTGATCTGTACAGATACGTGTATTAGCAGTATAGTAAGCTAGGTGAAGGGTTACCAACCAGCTGAACTCAACTCCTCTGGGTGTGCTGATGTGCGCGCGTTAATTACACCACTTCACAGTTCTGACGATTGATGTGTGATGTGTCCAAGTTTCAGCTCAAAAAACTGGTTCGTGTATGGATTGAACTGACGGTAGTGTTGGGGACGGGATTGACTGTAGTTGAGTCCATCTGATGCCATCGTTGAATATCGCATTGACTATGGCTGTTTACAATTGACCGGGAGAGCCTGCAGTTCCATGCTTGTGCCGCGTTTCTCGTCCTTGGCCCATTCACCCATTCGGAGGGAGGGATGACTGCATGCAAGTGAGAGCTGCATGCAAGGGAGGGATGACGCAGAAACAGAGGACGCTGAAAGACTCACAACCAGCACAAGGGCTTGGGCCAGCAAAGTGACATAACGGCCGAATGGGGAATTTTTTTATTTTTATATTTTTTATTTCACGATTTTTCAAAAATAAATACTTGGCCAAAAATTTAGCGAATCTAGTCTTATGTCGCCGGATCATACGGCTATCGCCGTCTCAACTGGCGATAAGGTCACGATCTGACCACGTGGCGACGTTGCGGGGCTTTTCGCCGTATGAAACGGCTATAGCCGTATGAAACGGCGAAAAGGTCCTCCCACCACATTTATGTATAAAAAAATTAGCATCTACATATATGTATAAAAAATTAACACTTAATTTACTAAGCAGTCTAGATCTAGTAACTAAACTTTTCTATGACCTAGTAACTAAACTTTTCTATGACCTAGTAATTGCTACAGTAAGCATGTGTTATTGACGAATTAATTTTGATTAATAGATTCATATAGCGATTTCCATACGGAATCTGTAATTAGTTTTGTGATTAGTCTATGTTTAATACTTCAAATATAAAATATTCCATTTTAAAAACTTTATTCAAATCAACTAAACACCCTCTCAATTGTGCTCGCCAGGTTAGCTTGCACTCTAGCAGCAGGCCGGCTTGTCTACACACGTGACTGAAAATGTTGCTTTCATGCTACAAGAAGCATGCGAGGATGACTGTAGAAACATTGCTTTCAAGCTACATATTAGTTCAATCATTGGCAGAGCGCCTATCGCCGGTTCAATTGGCGGAAGCCTGACATCCAAAACGGCTGCAACCGCTATCGCCGTTTCACTCGGCAAGATTTACCTCACTCAGTATGAAACGACGATTTTTACCCTTGTCGCCGTTTGAACCGGTTACAGCCATTTCATCTGGCGACGGAGGTATATTTCTGCAAATTTTTTGTTTTGATATTTATTTCTAAAAAATCACAAAATAATAAATATAAAAATAAAAAAATTCCCGAATGGGTGGGGTGGGTCCGTGGGTATGGGGACTTTTGGGCCTTTTTGCCCCGAAACGACCCATCGAATTTTATGAATTTTCCTGCGGAGTATGAGACGGTAATTTCATAAAAAAAATTATTGGGGACGAGATCATAGCATAATACATTACTCTCTACAATTTTGTGATGGGATGAAACAAGCGCTATCCTGACGACAAAAATCAAGCAGAGCAGCCACATCATGTTGTTGACCACCACAAGAAAAACAAAGATTGACGCGACGATCGAAGAACAAACTTAATAAGTAAACTAACCGACGCTATTTCCTCACAAATAATACGAGCGAGGCAACAGACGAGATCATCACGAGGCTAATCAAGAAAGCTAACCAGAGGCGCGGAAGCCTGCCTATATCAACTCTAGCAGCCGCCGCCGCCGCCGCAGCCACCACCACCCCCACCTCCGCCACCGCCGCAGCCACCTCCTCCATGGCCGGCGCTGCACCCGCATGCCGCGGCAGCAGCGCCACCAATGTACATGGCGCTGTACATGCTCGTGGAGTCAGCCACCGTCCCTGACCTCGCGGTGCTGCCGCTGCGGCTCGCCGTCGGCTTCGGCTTCATGGCCGCAGCGGGCTTCTTCGCCGTGGCCGGCGCCGGAGCGGGCTTCTTCTTGGGGCGGTCGTCGTCGCCGGATGAGCTGTGCCCGCAGAGGAAGACGGCGAGCGAGACGACCCAGACGGAGACCGCGACCATGCAGAGCCCAAAGTACCACGACGACCCCAGGGCAGCGGCCGCCGCCGGCACGCCGGAGCCGGCGCCGGACGCAAGAAGCATTCTCGCCATTGGGATCTACTAGAGGGACAAGATGAACAGAGCACGTCACGCAGGTTGAGAACGCGGCTGTGCGTTGGATGCAAAACTCTGCATCCGATCGGCCGGCCAAATATATAGCCACGACCTCCCCCAAACTTATCGGATCCAATCTCTCCACACATAATTATCTCTGTGATCATTGTTTTTCTTGGATAACTCCTTATCGCGTTCATCACGTCTATCTCTTATCCAGAACGGTTCCTTGCTTCCGTCCCAAGTCGCGGTTAATTTGCAACTCCTAATAACAGACTCGGACTCTGATCTTGCAGATTAATCTAACCAAAACTCCCTCTATTCAAACAGTTAAAGTCTCGTCAAGAGACCAAGAATCTAAGACCCAAGCTAGAGTAGTTTTGTTGGCGTTGGCTATTATGTTTTTTTTTTTTTTGAAAGTAAAGCAGGAGCAGCTATTATGGTTTCGAGCTGGTATTCTGTCCTGGTTTAGAGGAGTGTGTAGCATGGGAGGGAAAGAAAGATTACGAATCGTTCCAATGGGCAGTTTCCAAACGCGCACAGGTGTTACCATGCTGCTATGAATACTTTTGTCTGATCTGTGTGTAGATCTGCATCGGCTATTTTCAAGTTACTGCAAAAATAACAATGCCGCATTGATGGATGCTTGCATTCACGAATGAACAAACAAATTCATGAAAGAAGCCGGTTTGCTACTGCTTTTAGACATCAGAGAACTTTTGCAAGACAAGCTGCACACAGCATCGCGAAGTCATGATAAGGTGTGGCAAATAGAACTCGTTCTGCCATGCATAACCAGAGATCACGCAGAGGATGCAGCAAAATGTAGTGGAAAAGGAACTATATTACTTGGTGGCATCTAACTACTAAGTATTTGTGAAACAATCTTACAGAGCGTTCAGGTCATACAGTCAATGCTTGGCTACCATGTTAGCAATTATAAGTACAAAAATGAATGCAATACGTCTTCATGGTTCCTAACCGTTTGTATGATCTAAGCCTACCACTAACCTGCTTGCACCTTTACATCAGGAAAGAGATCAGTCAAAAAGAATTAGCGCTCTATGCAAGTTAAAATGCCGAGCACAAAGAATTGATCTAAGAAATAATTGCAAGAAAGAGATAAATCATACACCACTATTTGCTCTTCAGGGATTTATATTGCACTCCCGTAGAAACACCTGATCAAAATCGACATGTGCCGACCAGTATTTGCGGTATTTGGGCAATCCAATCTCAAGCCAGGGTTTCAGATTTCCATTGTAGTGGATGACAGCTGCCCGCCTGATATCCTTTTCGTTGACATTTGGGTTGTACCCAAGTCCCAACTGATGCCAGGAACGATCAAGAGGGAACGTACGATTCCAGAATGTTACAAGACCAGCAGGGAGTGTACCTAGCTTCCACAATAGCCTGTTTTCATTCTGGAGAAAAGAGAGTCATGGGTTAAATATACAAGAATGGCATATTACAATAAATAATGGCAAAATCTAGGGAGTGTACTTGTATCAAAATATAGAAGAAATCTTAGTAAGATACAATGTGCTGCACAATTTTTGTGAAGTGACAGGTGGCAGATTCTATAATGCATTATGCCGTTAGTTAACAAATTCAGCAAGTAGTTCAGTACATATTTTGGAATTAGTAGATTCTATAATGCATTATGTCGTTAGTAACAAATTCAGCTCAAGTAGTTCAGTACATAGTATTTTGGAAGCATGGGAGCCAGAAGCATAATTTCACACATAAAGCTCATAAATAATAAATACTCACCAGCTTCTGCCATGTATGGTAGACCTCAGTGATGTTTTGCTTTCTCCACTCAGACAAATCAAACATGTTCATGCCATATGCCCAACCACATCCATGTGGGTCGAAATTCTTGGCAATAAGAGGATTTGTAAAGTTGAGGTACTTATCAAACCTATGGAATGTCTCTCTACATGTCTCAACAGCACCATTAACCTTCCCCTTGAGATCTACCAACCAAAGTGCAGTTAAGTCCCGCTGCACTACAGTATCATCATCTAGAAATAACACCTTGCTAAGCTTTGGGAAGATCTCGGGAAGATAGAATCTCAGATGGTTGAGAATTGACAAGTATTTGGGGTTCCGAAACTTGGGATTCTCATTAGGCCTAGCATGCCCATTTCTGAAGTAGTAATCAATCATAAACCGGGATTCCAGCTGCTTCAGAACTGGACTATAGCTTGAATTTAACCATGTAAACTCTTCAATGTTCTGAACCTGAATAGCAGATTTACCCAATGGATTAGCCAGGAACCACATTTTCATTGCGGCGTAGTTAAGCCTATCTGTCACAATGTGGAATACATGGTTTTCTGGTTTCTGCATTCATAGAATTGAAAGATTAGCGGTGAATATATTATTCAATCGACTAGAATGTTCCACACAAAAGAAGTTGATTCTTGACTCATAATAATAAACCAGGCACCCATTTGGCAATTTAATATCATTCAGAGGACAAGTGGTATACCTTAGCATGAACAAGTGTTGAGTTAACAACTACTGCAGCAGCCAATACATTGTCTGAAAACAAGGCATAGTGATAGAGTTTGGGGTCTTCCAGCTTTTCCGCATATGGAAAATCCTTATCCTTTGAGTTGGTCAAATAATACTCATTTGTAAGCCTTAGTGTAAGGCAATGGAGACCCTTAGGTAATGATTTTGCTGCTACTTGTGCTAAATAGTTGGATTGCCTTTTGTTTGATTCGAGTTGCTGCTCTGTTCGAGTGAAGAACTGCACGGAGCCTGTTCACAGCACCTGAGCAACTATCATGAATTTTTCTGACCTTCACAAGTGTCTGCTCCATCGCTCTAATTTTGCTGTGGACACTGTTGAGACAACAGAATATCAGGTAATAAGTGATCAGTTACAATAAAAGGTACCAAAAGTCCAAAACAATCATACACTATCACTAGGCGTGCTAATTAGAAATCTTAGTACAGTGGATGAGAATGTACTTCTGAGGTAGCTGCCGGTCACTAGTCGCATCACCTAGTGCTCGTTGTATGTCCCTCATCCGTGCACGTAGTTCCCTTGAGAATCCATGATTGCCTCTAGATGCAAAAAATCCAAGATATGTCTTTGCTCTTGTCAGCTGGTCCTTGATGATGCGAATCGTAGCATCTGGCGTTGTAGTTGAATGACTAGCACTTCTGTTTGTAGCGCGGCGAGCTGAACTACTGTTATTCACCCTTGTTTGTTGCTCTCTGGACATAGTAGCATCTCTATTCTGCGCAGATAATTAGACCTTTAACATTAGATCAAGGAAAAAGATTGACTGAAAAACAGTGACAGAGATAGCAAATAGAAACCATGATCGCAAATTATCACATGAGCTAAAGCCTACAGATAGCGCCGCACAAAATGATACTCATTCATACAAAAAGCACTATACAAAAGCTTTCAATCAAAGTGACAAATCAGCAATCCGCGAACAACATTTTACCTACAATGCCTTTGAATGAAGCTTCTAGGTTCTAGCTAACTTTTAAACAAAAGAAAGAGATACTTCAATGGAAACGTAAAGAACCAAGTTGATCTTCTGCAACAAATTTTACCTCGCTAGATGTCAGGTTTCCAGTAGCGCGCGTTCCAGAAATGATGTTCTCCCCTGCTTCATCTGACCCATCCTTGTGCTCTGTATCAATTGAACGCGACAACTTTATCCCAACCTCCTTTCCATTCTGCAGTGTAGCTTCCTTGGCGTCCCCGGCTTCACCAAATCTACCTGCACTTCCCTCACTTCCAACAACTTCCCTGATCACACCACCCTGCCCCAACCGTGCCCTGTCATTGCCCTCAACAACTGGGGCATCTTCCTCATCAGCTTTGCGTGACCTGGGCTCCTCCCGCAGCACACTAGCATCAGGCTTTCCGGACGCACGGCTCCTACTCGCTGCCTCAACTGCTTGCAAGTGATCCGTTGCTGATAGCACACGGTTTTTGTGCTCCCCAAGCCTCTCAACTGTCAAATCTACAAAAGGGGTCAATTGGCGGTTTCAGTGTTGGCGTCGCAGTGCGAACAAAGCATCTATCTCTTCTCTGACTGGTACGGACGAGAATCATACATCTCCGTGCCACTACACGATCCAAAACAGACAAAATGCGAAAATTCGCTTGGCGAGATAGGGTCCAATCGATGCAGTAAATGGGGGTGAAAGCAGGAACTCACCTTTGGCGAGAGACACCTCGGACGCGGCTATCTGCGGCCAGACCAGATTCGGCGCGTCCTCCCGATCGAACGCGGCGCTTGCCACTGCGAAAACAAAAGAAATCCGCACCCATCAAGCACGGAACCCTTCCGCATTGCCGGAACCGCACAGGGAGAGAGGGGGTAGGGAATGGGAGCGCACCGGTGGAGTCCGGGAGGAGCGCGACCGAGACGGGGGAGCCCCCGTAGAGCACGAGGGGCGCGAGCACCGACGCGAGGAGCAGCAGCAGCACCGCGCCCCTGCACCGCCGGCGGCCCCGCAGCATGGCCCTCTTCGCCGCCAGTGCCGGCGCGCCTACCGCCGGAGAGACGCCGCCGCTGCCGCCGCCGCCGCCGGTGGGGGTGTGGAGAGAGAGAAGGGTGGGAAGGGGGCAAGAGGGAGGAGGGGTCTGGGTCGGTCGCTTTCCGGTGGGGGCAATGCGCTTATTCTTGTGGGGTCCCCCGACGGGGTTTGGGCTCGGCCGCGAATTTTCGGGGCCGGGTCGGTGTGGCGGTGGGGGGTGGGGTGGCGATGGGTAACGTGCGATCGGTGCCGCCAGGAGCGTGACACCCATGCGGCGCGAGATGCCGCCCGTGCCGCCGCAGGGCGCGTGCGTGACGACCGCGTCGGTTTGCTGGGCCTCGCTTTCTGTTTTCGCTTTCGCCACGGTGGTGTGAAACGCAACAAATCGTCAAGATTTTTTTTTGCTGGTTTCGAGCACGGCTGCAGAGTTACTGATTCGAAACGAGAACTCGGAAATGCTGTGAAATTTGAGTTCTTTTGTATACGAAGCAAGAGTGAAGTTTGAATCCTGCGCCGCGTCTTTCTCCAGCTGCCGTCGCGTTGCGGGGGCTTCGCAGCGATCTTCTAGGCGTGTGGTTGGCCGGTTCTGGTTGGCCCTCCTCGCGCGCTGCTGGGTACACGAGCGCGGCATGAAGCCAAATCGAGCTCGAGCACGAGCCGCATGGTCCTCGAGGTTTCGGTTGCGCCCCGATGGCCCGATAGCACGCGTGCGTGTGCCCGGCGTGGTGGTGTACGGTGACCACTGACCAGGGATGCAATGCAAGCTGCAAGCCACGGCCTGGCCTAGGGATATTTGCATGACGCCACACGCAATCCGCTTGCCGTCCCAAGCAAGTATGGTACAGTAGTGCTTTTCAGACTGTCTTTGATCAAGCGGTATTCTCGGTTAATGGCATCTTAAGCAACACACGCCACCTCATTGATGGCAGTACTGGTATTGGTGTTTTGGAAAAGGACGCAGGCAAACTTCATCCGGTTTGACTCGAGATATGTTGAAACAAAAATACAAAGTGCATTTTGTTTAGGAGATATGTTCCTACCTATGCTATGGCACTCGCCGGGGAATGCTCATATACATGCTATCGGATTCACAGGAAATCACTCATATGGTAGAAGTATAGAACCCTGCATACTTGACAAATGGCTTTTATTAGAGTAGTAGCGCTTCAGAGGTAGCTTTTCAACGCAGATTGCAGAGTGGACTTGAGCAGGGATCCTAGAAAATGTGTACTGGCCCTGTTTAGATGTTTCGCGAAAAAAATTTCGAGCATGTCGGACACACATTTGAAGTATTAAATATAGACTAATTACAAAACTAATTACAGATTATGTCAGTAAATCGCAAGACGAACCTAATGAGTCTAATTAATCCGTCATAAGCACATGTTTACTGTAGCAATTTATTGTCTAATCACGACCTAACTAGGCTCATTAGATTCGTCTCGCGAAGTACACTCCATCCATATAATGGGTTATTTTTTCGACTACATTTAATATGTCAAACATGTGAGGGAACATACTCGAAAAAAATTTCGCGAAACATCTAAACAGGGCCACTGTAAGTAACATTTCTGTTCAACACAAACAACTTTCTACGTTAAGGAAGAAGCAGTCAGAAGAAAGAGACAAGCATTAAAAAAAAATCGAGTGGTTAATGTGGGAAAACAATCAAACTAGATGGGATTTTCTTGAAGATTCATGCTTTAGGATCAAACATGAGCTGAGCTCAGCTCATCATCTTTTTAAGGTTTTGAAGGCATGGGAAAGTAAGTGTTTTGGGTGGGGGGTTGCTAGTTGCTACCTGTCTGTGCGAAGATGGACAGCAGTGGAAGTGAAGCTATTCTGGAGAATCGTTTTTTTTCTTAAACAAGAGGAGAATCGAATTGAAGTCCAAATAAATAAAAATGGATATGTTTTTTTCATAAAAAAAGAAGTTTGTTGAATGATGACTGTACAAGAAACAGAAGGAACAATGGCAAGAGAAGAATCACCCCAAGGTCATGATTTTGTACACTTTCCTGGTCTTTTACTTCTTGAAAAAAAAAATCCTACTATCATCACCGCCCGCGGGTCCCCACACCGGTACATGGCGCCACGTCAGCGTCACGCGGCTGATGATGGGGCGCTGCGGAGCACTCGATGTCGATGACACGCGGGGGGCTCACGTCCCCGGCGCGTGCGCGGGTGGAATGCCCGCGCTCCGCGGCCGCCCTGACTCACGCCGCCGACGAGGCCGGCCCGCGGCGGGACATGAGGGCTGAGCGCCAGAGCGGGTCCACCTCGCCGTCGGCGGCGGCGGCGAGCCAGGCGTCGACGCCCTCGAGGAGCGCGCGCTTGCTGGGCGGCGGCGACACGAGGCGGTCCCCCGGCACGCCGATGGCCGCGGCGCCGCCGTCGACGAGGGAGCGGAAGAAGACGTCCCGCAGCTCCCACCCTGCGCCGCCGCCGCCGGCGCCCGAGGCAGCGGGCACGCCGAGCCCGCCGCGGCACTTCTGCCACGGGAACTGGAACACCCCCGGCGGCCGCCGCGAAGCCTCCCCGGCGTCGTCGCCGTCCGCCCCCGGCGCCGCGGCGGCGGCGGCCTCCTCGAACGGGAAGTCCGGCGCCGCACCGTCGTCCTTCTCCTCACGCGCGCGCTTCGCCTTTCGCTCCGACCGCCGATCCATGCACACACTGCGCTGCATCACAAATCCAGGATTCAGAACTCAGAGAGCATTTCTTTTGCATGTCTCAGCTTGATTGCACGATCAGCCACTGCTATTTCTCTTGGGTGGAATGGATCGAGGCATGCATACATGCTGCATGCAGGAGGCACCAACTACTGCTGCACCGTGCAATTGATGCAATGCAAAAACAAGAACCCTTTGATGAATGGAGGTGACGTACCTGAGTCCTGAGAGAGACGAGAAGGCAGAGGAGAGGAACGGAACTTTTGAGAGAGAGGTTGTGTTGTGTCCTGTGCCCTGTGGGTACGAGGATCGGAGGAATTAGAAGAAGGGGTGTCGGGTTGGTCGTCTCGGCTTTGGGGGCCTAAGCTAAGAGGGCAGGCGCGGACGGGCGATGGAGCGTTTTGCACGCCCGCCACGCCACGCCACGCCACGGCAAGAGCTCGCCCGCGCGCGCGGCTGGCCGGCCTATATTAACCGAACGCCACAAGGGACGACGACCTAACTGACCTGGAGAGTGGAGACCATGTCTCACAACCTCACTAGTACTTCACGAGTAGTGCATGCATAAGTCGATTTACACTGGCACATGCTCGTGCTCGTACGAGTACGACGCTCGAGCCACGAACTAACAGCTGAACGAGGCTGGCGCGGTGATTGCCTTGCAAGAGTTTGCATGCGGCTGCCACGGACCAGCACCAGCCAACACTCCGCAGAGACGCGTCGAATGTCGCGTGCGCCCGTGCTTCTCCAAACAAGGAAGGGAGCGACGACCACCGGCGTCGAGGCGTGCGTGCGCGCGGTGCCGCCGGCCTGCCGCGACCCGGGCGCGGCAGCGCGCCGGGGATCGGGGGATCATTCCGCGTGCGCCCCAGCCCCCCCAGGAGTGGATCGCGCGCGTGCCCGGGAATGGCAACAGGAGACGCGAACGCGAACGCGAACGCAAGTGGCCTGGCAATTGGCAACGCGCTCCCGGCGCGACAGGGGAGAGACGTCGCGCGCGACGCGGCTGAGCCGCTCAGGCCGGCACGCATCACGTTCGCATGGGCACGGGTCCTCCGATTCGTCGCCCTCCCTCCCTCTCCCTCCCTCTTGGTCTCTCTCCACGGCAAAGGAGAGGAGACACACACACCCACCCAGCATCTCGCAGGCTGCCAGCGCAACGCACCATGCATATTGCGTGTGTGTACACGTGGACCTCTTATCTGATCCCTTATCAGAACCTGCCGGACCCGCCACTCCCAGTCCCAATCCAGTGAGCGATTTGTCGAAATGGAATCCAGCGTTGTGATTTGGTATTCCAGTCCAATCCCGTCTCTCGAAATGGGATCCAGCGTGATTTGGCCGATTTCTGGCCGTCGACAAGACGTACACCGGTACACGCGTACCGTGCCAAGTTATGCAAGCGGAAAATACCTCATGCAAAACGACATTGCTGCTGGTGCCTGGCACCGCTTGGTCGTAGGTCGACGCAACTTCAGAGTGTACGCCAAAGAATGCCGATCTGAGGAGATACCACCAGCCGCAGGTATTCAGCGCGAGGATAAGCGTTCTGCGGTGATGAACTGACGGGTCACAATAATAGAGTCCGCCGATGGCTCCTGTTCGGCAATTCGGCACAACTATTTTCCTCACACCTGTTCGTGATATATAATACGATACACTACTCCATGTAACAAGCAAGGAAAATGAACGGCCAGAAATTACAAGCTTGGAGCTTATCTGACTGGAAAGTCGATGTCTGAAGAAAGCTTCCAAGAAGAGTGTCATATGTATCTTTATTGTAAGCAGCTTGTCTCTTAATTTCACCTACAAAGTAGGGAGCATGAAGCTTGTCTTGAATTAAAACTTCAGAGTGCAAAACCGTACATCATGCAGCACAGCAGCAGCAACATGCAAAAATTATGGAACCAATAGATAAATAGTGCAAGTCTGCTACCATCATGCAATGAGCATCTTCTTCCGTTTCTCTCAGAGGGCTTCACACAGTACACCATTTCCCAGAAACGACACCATGACCTTGCTGTCTCATCCACTGGATTAAAAGGGAATGGCTGCAATTGATTGAAGCTTTATACCCCTGGCGTGAAAGTGTCGATTTCCAAATACACTGTCCTGCCATTTGTCCAACCTGAAACTGACTTCAAAAGAGCTGCCCAAAGACAACCCTGTTTGGCAGGCTTGACCCAAATAGGCCGCAGCCCCCACAAATAAGGCATGGATATTTCTCAATATAATCTGAAATGCAAAATGGGACAGTGTCAGTAGATGGAACGTAATAGTAGCAAAACCAACCACCAGTAAGGAATTATGAAATTATGTCTGTAGTCTACACTAGTTGTGTTTCTGACACACATCATCTTGCAAGCTACCTGGTTTATATCAATGCAGCAAAATGCTAGGGAATCACAGTTCAGAGCTGCACCGCCTGAATGCTGGATGAATTTCCATGTTCCTTCCAGGAACCCATATGTCAGTCAGTTGAATTCATGTCTGCAGACTGCAGGACACCAGGACTCACTTCCCACACAATCATCTTAACTCTTTAACAGCTGCAGGGCAGTTTTTCTCAATCAGAAAAAAATATATGAGCTCGTCATGCAGCCTTGCTCCCTGTTAATGCATGAAACCATAGCCAACAATCCAAATGGATGAATGGATACAACCAAGAGCAAGAGCATCATAATCACCAGTAATCTCCACAAGAACAAGAACCATTGCTGAAATGGTGGAACCTATTGGTGTCCCTCACAATAATCTCTCTCTCAAAAACTTTGGAGACATACTTGAAAGCAGAGTGGCAATCCCCACATATCCTAATGTTCTTCATGATCCGAATCGTTGCCCCTGCAGGCATGTTGATCAGTGCAAATGCAAGTGCAATCTTCTCGCTATGGTACTGTAACTTTGTCTCCCTCTGTTGTTCGTTTATATGCAGAAGCACATAATCTGTATTGGGGACATATCCTGCTTTTCTAATCCTCATGTTTATCTCCTCCCACATCCTATATATCTCTGCTGCATTTGGATGGGTATCGTCATCTGCCACAAACATGTGAACCACATTCTCAATCTCAACCCAACTGCATGCAGGCTCCTTCTTTACACCAGTTGCCTTCATCATCTTCCTCACTCTAGCTGCATCATCCCACTTCCCAGTGGAAGCATATATGTTATACAACAGCACAGGTGGACCGGTATCATTTGGGTCAAGTTCAAAGACATGATCAGCAGCAAATTGCCCTATCTTAGCATTCTTATGCATTCTGCAAGCCCCAAGCAAGGCTCCCCAAACAGCAGCTGTTGGTTTCAAGGGCATTTTAAAGACAAAGACCAAAGCTTCATTCAGTAAACCAGCTCGGCCAAGAAGATCGACAAAACTAACATAATGATCAATCTCAGGCTCCACATTGTAGTCCTTCATCATGTCAAAGTAGTGTTTCCCTTCCTTCACCAGGCCTCCATGGCTACAAGCAGTCAAGACCGAAAGGAATGTTATCTGATTAAGCTGAATGCCACATTTCCTCATCTCCTCAAAATGGGCAACTGCTTCCTTTCCAAGTCCGTACTGTGCATACGCAGTGAGCATCGTGTTCCAAGTAACTAGATCCTTCTGATCCACACGATCAAACACCTTTCTTGCATCAACCATGCTCCCGGACTTTGCGTACATGTCAAGCATTGTGTTTCCCACAAAGGCAGACATTTTTTCGCCAGACTTAATCATATGTGCATGCACCCACTTCCCCTGCTCAAGAGCACCTATACCAGCAAGCGCAGAGAACACGCTTGAGTACGTAAAATGCGTTGCCTCAAACCCGTTCCTCTGCATCCCTGCAAACGTCATCAACGTGGTCTCTCCTTCGCCCTTCCTTGCAAACCCAGCAATCAGCGCGTTCCAGGACACCGCGTTCTTCGACTCCAGACGGTCAAACACCGCAGCTGCCATGTCCATCTGCCCACACCGTGCATACATGTCCAGAAGCGCGCTACCAACGTAGACATCCTCATCGCAGCCGTACTTCAGAGCAAGCGCGTGTATCTGCTCCCCAACCCCACGGTCACCGCAGGCACCGGCTGCCTTGAGGAGGCTGGCGAACGTGAACCCATTGGGCTTGCACCGCGCCTTGAGCATGCCGGGTAGCAGACCCACAGCCTCCGCCGGCATGTCGTTCTGCGCGTACCCGGCAACGAGCGAGGTCCAGGAGACCACGTCCCGGCCCGGCATTCCGTCGAACACGGCGCGGGCGTCTGAGACGGCGCCGCACTTGCAGTAGAGGTGGATGAGCGAGTTGAGGAGGAAGGCGTCGGACGCGAAGCGGGACCGGGACAGATGCGCGTGGATGGCGCGGGCATCGGCGAGGTTCTTGGACTGTGCGCACGCGGTGATGAGGGAGTGGTACAAGCGCGGGGTCGGGGCGAGCTCGCCGGCGTCCAGGAGGTCGAGGGTGCTGAGGCCCGATGGTGCGGGGATGGCTGCGGTGGGAAGGGCGAGGTGGGCGGCTGCGCTGTAGGATTTGCTGATCCGGTGGGGGAGAAGGCGGTGGAAGAGAAGCTTGTGGTGCTTTCTCATGGTTCATGAAGGCGGCGGCGATCTGCGGCCTGCGTACCGGCGCCGAGGTGGTGTCGGGCGGAGGCCGAAATTGAACTGGCTCGATCTTCTTTGGTGTGGGCCGTGTGGGTGAACCAATTGGGCTTTACAGTTACGTGGGTGTTGTGTGCTTATAGATGGTTTACTCGATTTTTTTTTCTATTTCTTGTTTTGTGTTTCGCGAAAATAATTGTTGTGGCAAAAAAAAAATGAAATATAGTCATTCGAAACAACTATAGTCTATAGCGACTTCAATTGGTGGAAATTTCTTAGTACCAATTAAATTTGCCGTATGTCCAACTCTATTCGATCTCTGTTCTAACTTTTTTTTTTCCATTTGAGTTTCGATAGAGAAACTATTTTCATGAAACATTGATAACTCGGCTTGTTGATTTGTCTACTTCGGAGGGCACGTGTGATAACTGTTACTTGCTTGTTAGAATGGTAAAGGCAGAAAACAAATGCCCCAAATTTATTCATTCCATGCTTTTGCACGGTGAAGTAAAGATTGTTGGAAAAAAAAAATCACCACTACTACGACGGCCAATGGTGTTGTGCACATATACTGAACCCCTCTTGTTCTTTCGTGTGCACATGCCAGTCACCAAATGACATGTTTCCTTTCGTAAACTTTGGAGAACGTAGGCACGTAGCTGGAACCCAAGAACAGGCGCGACGGGGTAATTGACGATCACCGTGCAGGTAGCAGCAATAATGGCGCTGTCGTCTCTGCGGTTCGCGACCTTCCTAACCGTGGGCGGACCACGACGACGGCACGTCGCCGGCGCGAGGAGGGCCGCGGCGTACGCGGCCGCCGGGGCGGCGGTCTCCTCCTCGCGGAGCCCCTACGAGGTGCTGCGTGTGGGCGAGGCGGCGGCGCCGGCCGAGATCAGGGCGGCGTACCGCGCCATGGCGAAGCGCGCGCACCCGGACGCGGGCGGCGCCGGCGCAGGCGGGGATGCGTTCCTGGAGCTCCGGCGGGCGTACGAGACGCTGTCGGACCCCGCGGCGCGCGTGAGGTACGACGAGTCCGTCGACGACCTCTCCCGACCAGGAGGACGTGGGAGACCGATCAGTGCTGGTAGGCGCGCCGGCGCTGCCATTCCCGGCGATGAGCTCGCTCGCAGGCGGACGGGAGCATGGAAGGCCCGATGCGTATCTGACTTGAGAGCCCATGTTTAGTGACTGTGCATGGGCGGATGGGCCAAAATAATCGTGCTCCTGTCAGGGAGCCTTGAAAGCCTGCCTACAAAGGCCCACTTGAGTTTAATATTTCCTATCCGAAACGGAGCTCGCCCACCGTGCGGCCCGAACCGCCGAGGAATCGTCGCCCCGAAGCCGGGCCGCGGCCGCCGAATCGTCGCGTCGCCCCCACGGGACGGGGCCGCATCGTCGTCAGGCGGTCGGTCACACGCACCCAACACCACCCCAACCGATCCGACGGGACCCGAATCGATTCCCCCCACCCCACCTCTCTTTTCCGACCCGGCGGCCCAGCCTCACCGCGCCCTTTATTAGATAGCCCCGCCGGCGCGGCCGGGGCACGCACGCCCAGAGTCCCAGACCAAACGACCTGCCCCTCCCGAGCGAGCCCAGCCAAAAGCGCCTCGCCTTTTCGCGTGCGCCCGTCTCCGAGCGGCGAGAGGACAGCCGAGGAGGAGGCAGGCGGAGATGTGCTGCTGCCCGAGCAAGGCGTGCTGCATCTGCACGCTCGTCGTGCTGGTGGTGGTCGCCGTCGGCCTCGTCTTCGGCTTCGGCGTCTACACCCGCGGCTTCCACAAGCTCACCAGCAACATCCACCTCGACGGCCACCACCCCGCCGCCGGGGGCTCCTTCCGCGCCTACGGCCACCTCGCCCCGCCGCCGTACCCGTACTAGAGGCCCGCCGCCCTCCGCTCCACGAGATCTACTAGGGCTCGCTCGCTGCTGGCCGGTTCGACTCAGCCGCCGCCGCCGCCGCCGCCGTGGAGTGAGTAGTTGGACGACATCCGCCGCACCGCGCCGCACCGCTTGTAAAAAGTTAAGGAGTCTTTGGGATTTGTTTACTCGCTGCTGCATTTTGGTTTCGAACCGATTCGATTTGGATTAGCTACTAGTATTGTTTGTTATTTGATTATTTGTTACACAGCGATGAGAATTGAGGCACAGTAGTGTCATTATCCTGTTCCCTGCTGATTTGCGTCGATTTGCCCCGCCCCGCGGCGCCAATTTGGGGGCCGTGTGCCCGTGTCGATTGCGCAGGCAGTTACTTGCTGATTTCATTAGCGCTTGAATCTTGATTGATTGCCCCCAACCCGTGAGCTACTAAGCCGCGCCGAGCACATGGATGGTCGGAGTTGGTTCCGTTTGGCCATCTGATTTTTTTCCTTTGGCGTGTGGCGCCGCTCACGCCAACCAACATGTGTGGGTTTGGCAGTCGTGGGCCTCGTGGCACGCGAACCCGCGAACGAACTCCCCCCGGTTTCTCCTGCGCGCTCGCCAGAAAAGTGGAGAGTGCCGTTTACGCCAATCCACTCTCATGCGGTCACGCTTGGGTGTGTGTGTGTGCTTGCCAACAACTGCTGCTCCTAATGATGTTGACTGACGGATATGAGTGGAGTCGGTGGTGAATCCAAAAGGCGGTTTCCGTTGGGCTGCACGTTCCACTTTATTCGCAACGGTTGCATTACGCTGCTTTGTACTTGTACCGCTACCGCCCAGTAATTTGCGCAGCCAACCGTCCGGTCATGAACACTGAAAAGGAAATCATATCGATCAGTTTGTAGTTGAAATTTCTCTGGATTTTACACGACCAACTAAATTTTCACGCCCGGTTTAAAAATCGACCTACTGTCCTATTGGTTATGCTATATGACTCAGAGCCTGAGATCAGCCTAAATTTCTACTCAAATCTTTAATTGAGCAAGCATATGAGGAGCTGACCTCAGACTCTGAGTAACCCGCGGTCTCAGCCCTAGGCTTAAATGTTTTAACAAGAAACTGGCTCGCTCAACTGTGGACTGTAGTATGGGAAAGGATCAAGAGCAACTGCAAGACCATATAAAATGTGTGAAATTGAAAGGACATTGTTATCCTTAGTTAGTATGGGTTGATTTTTTTTTCAGATAACAAACGATAGCGTTTTCTTTGTAGTGCTACACCTGATTACAAAGGTCTTCTTGATATTTTCTTTTCATAGCGCATATTTTCGGCAAAAGAAAAAGAGAGAAGAAGAACATTGTTTGGCCCCTACGTTTTGATTTGTTCATCTCTAGGTCATGGAGATATATTATTTTGGTCCAACTGGTCGATGGGTCATTCTTAGTGCTAAGTTTCATTCTCATTACACTACTCCCATCCCAAAGGGAGGTTCATAGAGTTTCATTTTTATTAATTAGCATACCCTGTAGGATTTCCTAATGACATTATCTACAAACAAAATAAGCGGAATGCCCCTTTTGAAAGACCTAGATGAACAATTCAAATCATGGTCGTTTTTATCAATACAAGTTCGGCAGGACACCTATATGCTTAACGTCCCTTTTGCCCTTTGCACAATTTCTAGCTGTTTTGTCTACTTCCTATGATAATTGGATAAAAAAGATGGAGTTTGTGACCACGAAATCCAAAAGACATCCAGCTGCTCTGTTGTTGTCACCGTTGTTAGCTGCACAGCCCATCCGGCCATCCTTAGAACATAGAACACGCGTTTCGCCAAAAAAAAAAAAAAAAAAAACAAAAAAAAACAACAAACATAGAACACGCAACATCGTAGTTGCAGACTCCGATCCCCCACGTGACACTAGTAAGAAAGAGAATAGGCAAAAAGACACCAGCGAGGTGCTTGCCAAGAAACTAGCCAACTAGGCAGTCTGAAAACCGGGATCCTGATCTTTTCAGCAAACTCGAGCAACAGAGCGCAACACTTCGAACACGGCTGCCTATGTCCAAGCAGAAAGACGGACTAGCTTGTTTTGGTGGGGCTGTACAAGGAAATCTTTCTTTTGTTCATATCTACTAGTGAACATAGTTGTATTCAATCTACCCATGGAGTTCACCTCAAACCGTTCTACCCAATTCCGCTTCAAACCCTGCTCTTTGCGATCTCGCCGTCACAAGTCATAACCATATAGGATTTCAATTCTCGCACACCACTCATACATATATTTGTGACTTAGAAAAGGAGCAACATGCAGATGGAGTGAAACATTGCCACAAATTAGCTTGCCACGATGCCTTTCAGTCACGGGGAAATTAAAGCGGAAACACACTCTCTCGAGCGTTTCGGCTATCCACTGGCCTCGCCAACCTGGTTTTTGTTTTACCCACAGGATTGGGGCAGATTGTGTTCTCCAAACGGAAGAACGGAATGGGGGAACCGATCGAGGTTGGTTCAGGCCTTCAGAGTAGAATTAACTTTTAGTCAAAAATATTATATTAATTGCTAGTCAAAAATATTATATTTGTACTATTATATTTTTAATCACAAAAATAATATATCAACCAATAGAGTAACTGTTACCTAGTCAAAGTATTGTCGTAATGAAACAAAATATGTCTACCATTTCTGAGTAGAAGAAGTACTACCTCCGCTCTAAATTATAGGTCGTTTTGGATTTTCTAGATTCATCATCTTTATTATGCATCTAGATAAACACTGTCTAGATTCGTAACAAAATCTATAAACCTAGAAAAACCAAAACCACCTATAATTTGAAACGGAGGAAGTACATACACAATAGGCGCTTCACGCTTCAAACCGTTCTATCTGATTCCTCCGCTTCAAACCCTGCTCTCTACGATCTCACCGTCACAAGTCACAACCATATGTAGGATTTCAATTCCTGCGATAGTTACGGTGCGGCGCGAGGGAGACCATCGATCTCGCCATGGGCTGCACGGGGGTGAAAAAAGACGACGACGTGATGATCACGGGAGGATCCGTGCGGTGGGAGGCCGTGCTCGGGCCCCACGACTTGATCAAGACGTCGAGCCGCTTCACGCTGGGAGCCTGGCCATGGTATCGTAATGGGGCTTTGCTACCTGATGAGTCCGGTCCAGCACACCTTTCGAGAAAAGACCCAATCGTCCCAAAAGACTAGTCCAATAGGGGAAGGGTGGCTCTCTCTTTTAAGGTGGCTTGGTCCTCCCAAGCTAAACAAGGTGGGATAATTTGGACGTGCACGGCTTTGCCGCATACACCGTCGTGCGCCTACACTGTTCTGCGCCTAGCCCATGGGCCGCCTACACCGTCGTGCGCCTGCACTGTTCTGCGCCTGGCTAATCCGTACTCCCGTTGGACACGATTGCCGCCTACACTGTCGTGCGCCTGCCCAAACCGTGCTCCACGGCTGCCGCCTACACTGTTGTGCGTCTGGCCAAATCGTACCCTGGGATGTCCTCATCACTACCGTACACCCAAATGATTGTGAGCCATTCATTTAGGTAGATCTAGGCGTTTAGAACAAAGTATTAACTCCTAAGAAGTAATATAATAAATATTTATTTTATTTTTAAAAATATAAAAAATATTTTTAAATCTAACTTCCTGCATGGAGTGACAACAGAACTGACGTAGTCAAGGAAGAGACGGAGACCGATAGGCACGACACTTTATTTTTTTTCTTTTTTCATGCTAAACGTGACAGTGTCGTCTGAGAGGAAAAAATGTAACGTGACAGGCTTTAAAAATAATGTGTCATGGATGTCTATTCTTTTATAACGTGAAATGATGTTACAAGAAAAAGTTAAGTGAGTTGTAACATTGTTTTCTCCTAATGTGGCATGATTGAGTTGTAGCATTTTTTTACCTAACATGACATGGATGAATTATAGTATATTTTTTTGCACGTAATAGATCCAATATTTATTTGGAAATAAGACACATCATATGCATCATATTTTGATTGGGTGCATGCTGACCGGTAGGGGGACGAACAGTTGCCGTTCCACACCTCTGTGATGATAACTGAAGACCCGGAGGTGTGAGATTGCCGGCATTTCATTTATTATTTTATTTATTTAATTGTTTTTTATTCTAAAAATCAACAAAACTCTTACCTCTTAGGAAGTAACTGTGTACCGTAGCAAAGCCCATCGCAATGCCTTGTAATAACCAATGCTACCTATTAGCTCTTTGATCGTTTGGTTTCTGACGAGAACGAGCTCTCTGAAACTGTGGAAGGGAGGTAGCGGTGCTGAGGCTCTATGAGAGCACCTGCGTGAGGCTGACATGTCTGGCACCGCTGGATCCTCGGCCCTGTTTAGTTCTAGAAGCGAGCGAAGAATAAAGAAAGTTTATACATTGAGAAGCGTGGATTGTAAGAGAGGGTATGAGAATCGAGAGAGAAACTTTATGCAAAATGGTAACTAAACAGGGCCCTAGAGTGGAACGCGTTGTATCCATGGTTAAAAATTTCGACGAAATTTCAGCGAAATTTCAGGTATTTCGTATTTTTCGTTAGTGACCGAAATAACTGAATTTCAGCTAAAAATTTCGGTAACTCTAAATTTTATTTTTGTTTGTATAGCATCTATAGCCTCTAATAATTAAGTTGTGCCCTGTAGCTTGGTGGAACGAACTCATCTTGACATAAAAACGTCATGGGTTCGAATAAGCACCATCTGTGCCAATGACATACGGGGTCCATGCAAATATAAAAAATAAAAATAAATACAAAGCATGTCCCAGCCTCAAACAGGGCACCTCCTAGCTCACCTAAATGCACTAAATCATTGAAATACGAGTTCATTTGTGAAAACTAATAGCACACACATTTTTATAACATGATTATTACTTTAAAAAAATCTTGTTTGACCAACCTTTGACCGAAATCTTTTACCGAAATTACCGAATTTCGTAATTTCGGTAATTTCGTTGTTGACCGAAATTTTACCGAAAACGAAATTAAAAACCTGGTTGTATCCCTCTCCGTCAGCATTGCCAACCTCACCCACGATCCACCGACCGAGACATCTCGTCCTAGTAGGTTCAATTTCTCGTGAAACATGTTAGTTATACTTTTACCTCCTATTTCATGCGGACGGCAGATCAATACCACTTTTATAGTTATTGAGAAACTTGCTTTTGTAATTCCTGAAAATTCTCATTCCGATCAACAGACTGTTTGAGATGCTCTAACTTTATGGTTGTGTTTCCTTGATTCAGATACAGTAAAAATAAGAAATCAATTTGGCAAGCACGCGCCCGTTTGGATCTTCCTTAAATATCGTCAACAGAAGCTGTAGCCAATCTGCCGTTACCCGAAATCACGCCGCCATGCATCTCATTCTCTTCTTTCCAACTCCTTCCAAGGCTTCGTGTTCACCGCCGCCACCAAGGAGATCGACGGTCGCCCGATCGCCATGAGCTCATGGAACGACGTGAGGACCGCCGGGCGGTTTGCGCAGTGGGAGGTCATGCTGGGTCCTGTTAGAATATATCTTGTAACAAGTTTATCTTATATGTTTCGGTTTGTTAGAGAATTAGAGATAGAGTCTTGCCTTGTATAACAAGGTTGTAAACCTATCAAACTCTTGTAATATTCAGCCTATATAACATGCAACCGTGGGGAAGCCGAGCTTGGCAACCACGTTACCAATTTCTACATGGTAATCAGAGCATCTTCTTCCCAAAATACATCCACAAAGATCTAAAGCCATCTATGGCGTCCTCCTCGACCCTAGCGCCGTTGCAGCTTGGCTCTGTCTCGGAAAAACTTACACGAGACAACCATCTGCTATGGAAAGCTCAATTCCTCCCGGCGGTTAGAGGTGCGCAGCTTGTAGGGATCCTTGAAGGAACTTACACCGCACCTCCCAAGACCTTGGAGATCGAGAAGGACAACAACAAGCAGACTGTTCCCAACCCTGAGTACGACTCATGGCTAGCCAAGGATCAACAGCTGCTGAGCTACCTGCTGAACTCCATCACCAAGGAAGTTCTTGGACAGGTGGCGACCGTGACTTCATCTGCTGAAGCATGGAAGGCGCTAGAGACCATGTTCTCAGCGCGAACAAGATCTCGTGTGACTAATCTACTTCTTCAGCTCTCCACCATGAAGAAGGGAAACCAAACCTCTACGGCCTACGTCAACAAGATGAGATCAATCAAGGATGAGCTCGCCACTGCTGGAAAGATTGTAGATGACAGCGAGGTGGTGGCTCATATTCTTAATGGTCTTGACTATGATTATCATCCCTTTGTTGCATCTTTAATGGGTCGATCAGATCCAATCTCTGTTGATGATCTCTACTCGTTATTGTTGTCTTATGATCAACGACTCGAGCTGTACCAAGACGGAGGCCAGTTTCAGTCGTCTGCAAATTCTGCAAGTCGTGGACGAGGTAGCTCTCGTAACCGTGGGAATAACCGCGGGCGTGGACGCAATGGTGGAGGGCGTGGAGGTACTGGTCGTGGCCATGGCGGCCAAAACAACTTGGGTGCAAGTATGCCCAAGCAAGGAGAAAAACAGACCGCTAGGGCGGTTTGTCAAATTTGTAAGAAAACAGGTCATGAGGCTTGGAGATGCTGGTACCGCTATGATGAAGATGAAGATTATCCACAAGCATCCAAGACCGCAGGAGCAGCTACATCCGGGTATGGCTATGACACTAACTGGTATGTTGACAGTGGTGCCACAGACAATATCACCGGAGAACTTGAGAAGCTGACTGTCAGAGACAAGTACACCGGACGTGATCAAGTCCACACAGCTGGAGGAACAGGTATGAGCATTAGTAATATTGGTCATACAACTATACACACCCCTAGTAAAGACTTACACCTTCGCAATGTTCTCCATGTTCCTAGTGCTAGTAAAAATCTTGTCTCTGTTCATAAGCTTGCTCGTGATAATCATGTCTTTCTTGAGTTTCACCCTGACTTCTTTCTCATTAAGGATCAGGAAACGAAGAAAATCCTTCATCAAGGTAGATCTCATGGCGGTCTCTATCCTCTAGTAGCGCAATCCCCAAGCCAAGTTTCAGAGAAGCAAGTTTATGGAGTCAATAAGCCATCCACTTCTAGATGGCATAGTCGTCTAGGGCATCCAGCTCTTCCTATTGTCGAACATGTTCTTAGTAGTAATAAGCTTCCGTGTGCTAATGAAAAAGTTGAGTCGGTGTGTGATTCATGTCAAATGGCCAAGAGTCATCAGTTACCTTATTCTAAATCCAATAGTGTCTCTGAATCCCCTTTTGATTTGATTTTCTCTGACGTTTGGGGCCCAGCTCCAACATCCATTGGCCGCCATACCTACTATGTTAGCTTCATAGATGATTTCAGCAAATACACTTGGATCTACCTTCTCAAAAAGAAATCAGACGTTTTTCAAGTTTTCCAAAACTTCCAAAGTTTGGTAGAAAGACAATTCAACAAGAGAATTTTAGCCATCCAATCAGACTGGGGTGGTGAGTACGAGGGTCTAAACTCTCTTTTTCAGAAAATTGGCATCACTCATCGTGTGTCATGTCCTCACGCTCATCAACAGAATGGCGCTGCAGAGAAAAAGCATCGCCATATTGTTGAAGTAGGACTTGCTCTCCTTGCAAATGCTTCCATGCCTTTGAAATATTGGGATCGGGCCTTCCTAACAGCAACACATCTCATAAATATTCTCCCCAGTAGAGTCATCAATCTTGAGTCACCAACCGAGCGCTTGCTTAAAGAAAAACCGGATTATTCTTCTTTACGCATATTTGGTTGTGCATGTTGGCCTAACCTAAGACCCTATAATAATCGAAAGTTATCTTTTCGATCTACTCGATGTGCTTTCTTAGGATATAGCTCAATGCATAAAGGTTTTAAATGCCTGGATATATCCTCTGGACGTCTTTATATCTCACGAGATGTCGTTTTTGATGAGGGCTACTTTCCTTTTGCACATCTTAATCCGAATGCTGGGGCTCAACTTCGAAAAGATATTGTGTTGCTTCCTGATCATTTACACAGTCAAGGGGGTGTAGGTTGTACTGATTCAAATATTACTAATGCTGCTAACTCAGATTTCAGTGGAGATGAACAGGAACAATCTGCAGAAGAAACGGAGTTTACAGCCCCTAGCGGGCTACCTCCGCAATGCACAGAGGATCCTGGCGTCCGATCCGATGCTGATCGCGTGGGGCCCGCGGAATCTGGCGGGCGATCCAATGCCGATCCGCCGACAGCTCCCTCTACCCCGGACACCTCCGGCCCTGCGGGAACCCATCAGCACGCGCCGCGTGGGGGGCAGAAGAATCGCGCGTGCCTAAAGCCCCCACTGCGTCTGAAGCCGCCACTCCTCCATCGACGCGTGCCGACGCCTCAGGTGCGGCTGGATCCAGGCAGACAGCCTCCTCCGGATCTTCTACGTCGACTGGATCTTCTGTAAACTCGACACCCCCAGGTTCTTCTTCTCCAGCTGTTATTGATCCTTCACCAGCTGTTTCTTCTCCAGTACCTGTTCCACGGCAAACCAGGTTGCGGTCTGGTATTGTTAAGCCAAAGAAGTACACGGATGGAACAGTACGATATGGGAATTTTTGTGCAACAGGAGAACCGCAAAACTTGCAGGAAGCACTTGGTGATCCTAAATGGAAGCAAGCTATGCAGGATGAGTATGATGCACTCCTCAAAAATAAGACTTGGCATCTAGTAGAAGCAAAGAAAGGAATAAATGTGATTGATTGCAAATGGGTTTTCAAAGTTAAGAAGAAATCAGATGGTTCAATTGATAGATACAAAGCTAGACTAGTAGCTAAGGGTTTTCGTCAACGCTATGGCATTGATTATGAGGACACATTCAGTCCTGTTGTTAAAATAGCTACTGTGAGGCTTGTACTATCTGTTGCTATCTCAAGAGGATGGTGTCTTAGACAGTTGGATGTTCAGAATGCGTTTTTGCATGGTGTTCTGGAAGAAGAGGTATATATGAGACAACCTCCAGGCTTTGAAAGAGCTAATTCATCATCATTGATATGTCGTCTTGATAAAGCAATCTATGGGTTGAAGCAAGCTCCAAGAGCCTGGTATGATAGGTTGAGCTCTAAACTTTTTGATCTTGGGTTCTCTGCATCTAAGTCAGATACATCACTTTTCATCTATCAGAAAGGAGGGATTGTGATTTATATGCTTATTTATGTTGATGACATTATTGTAACAAGTTCAAGTCAACAGGCAGTTGATGCGTTATTGCAAGACCTAAGAGCTGACTTTGCTTTAAAGGATCTTGGTGACTTGCATTACTTTTTAGGGATAGAAGTACAACGAAGCAAAGGAGGTTTGATATTGTCTCAAGAGAAGTATGCGCATGAAATTTTGTCAAGAACAGGTATGACTAAATGTAAGCCGTCACCAACTCCGCTGTCAACTTCAGAGAAACTTTCATTATATGATGGGGAGTTGCTTTCATCAGATGATAGTACACGTTATCGAAGTATAGTTGGAGCATTGCAATATCTTACTCTTACTAGACCAGATTTAGCCTACTCTGTTAACAAAGTTTGTCAGTTTTTACATGCACCTACGACAGTTCATTGGACAGCAGTAAAAAGGATACTTAGGTATGTGCAAGCCACGGCTGCAATTGGCTTATATATACAGAAGTCGTCGGTGTTTCTGTTAAGTGCATTCTCAGATGCAGATTGGGCAGGAAGTGTTGATGATAGGAGATCAACAGGGGGATTTGCTGTTTTTCTAGGACCAAATTTGATTTCATGGAGTGCTAGAAAACAAGCTACAGTTTCAAGGTCTAGTACAGAGGCTGAGTATAAATCTATGGCAAATGCTACTGCAGAGTTGATTTGGATGGAAGCCTTGCTTGCAGAATTAGGAATTGTACTTGGTCAACCACCATGCTTATGGTGTGATAATTTAGGTGCCACCTATCTTTCAGCAAATCCAGTGTTTCATGCAAGGGCAAAGCATATTGAAATTGATTTTCACTTTGTTCGAGAACGTGTCATCAAGAAGCAACTTCAAGTACGGTTTGTTTCAACTACTGATCAATTAGCAGATGGTTTTACCAAAGCTTTACCTGTGAAGAAGCTTGAGGAATTCAAAGGCAATCTAAATCTTAGAATGAAAGAAGTTTAGATTGAGGGAGGCTGTTAGAATATATCTTGTAACAAGTTTATCTTATATGTTTCGGTTTGTTAGAGAATTAGAGATAGAGTCTTGCCTTGTATAACAAGGTTGTAAACCTATCAAACTCTTGTAATATTCAGCCTATATAACATGCAACCGTGGGGAAGCCGAGCTTGGCAACCACGTTACCAATTTCTACAGGTCCCAGCGTGCACAGCAAGACGTCGAACCCCTTCACCATGGGAGCCTGGTCATGGTAACATGCATACCAATGTTCATTGCCCCTCTCAAGGTTTAAAATTTCGTTTTGGGTATTTTTTCGGTCATCAACGAAATTACCTGTGGCGACCATCCTTCGGATGTCCTTTAACCACCTGTATCAGTCCCTGGATCAGTACGCTGATACAGGTTTTACACAGGATTAGTATTGGAAGCAATAAACGCGCAGTAAATAAAGAATAACTACCTTCGCCTTAGTGGAGAGTGGCATTATGACCCATTCAAGGAGGGGATGGGCCGGGGTGCCCTACACGTCTGTGTACCTGGAACAGTTGAAAGCAAGGCTGAGTACATCTATGATTGGTACTCAGCAAATCCTGGGTAAAGTTATAATGTATGCAGGGGAGTGAGGTTATCTTTTGGTGGAAATATAAATACAAAGTAAAGTTATACCTTTGTAAACAGGGGTGGGAAAGGAGAAGTATTATGTTGTTTGGTCCTGGAGGGGCATTCTCATCCCTACCAGTCCCCATATTTTATGTTTCTCCCCAGAGACCGTCAGGGTCCTTCTGGGCTGGCTTATGCCTCACTCATCGGGGCCTCCGCCCGTCTCGTCATCTCATACTTTTATTACTACAGGTGTATGCTAATCAACGGGGGCTTTGACTAAATGGGCTCATAACCGAGAGCCACGGCTATCGACAGATTGGTTACTCTGCAGAGGTTGTACCCTATGCCATACGGTCGGTCAGCCCATACCGTGTACTTAGGCGGTACCGACCTACGAGACCCGTACCTGCCGGCGTCTGTCACCAGACAGCCTTTCCTAGGTCCAGCCACAGATAGTACTGGGGGCTAAGCAGGGGCTACTAATCATCCGCCTCGCGGATATCGACCCGGGTCAATGAGCTCAATTAATAGGGCCGTCGCCCTTTAGGGCCTCCCGCCCTGTACTCTAGTCAACCCGTGCCGCCCAGTCCCAGCCCTCTGTCTGGGGCTGTCTCCAGTACATCCGTTTCCCGACTTGGTGCGTGCCCGACTAGGCACCGGGCGCTACCCAGTTCGCCGGTCGGCACTCTGCACCAATCATGCGGCTCCTTGGGATGGATTTACTAGGAGCTGCTAGCGGGGTGTGGGTCAAGCCCTCACATTACAGGTCATTCCCGAAGGCTATGTCCTTTTTGGCCCGTATGGCGGTACTGGCATTAGAAAGACTCTCCCGTGAACCGGTCCTTATGCGACCAGAGCAAGCCTTTGAGACAGGATCCTCTTCCGAGGCTGCCTCCCTTACTCGCAAGTCCGTCCTTAGGGGTTCTATTCTTAGTTGGTTTATTTTATATTAAATTCCAACATTCTCTCTCTCACCTCTCAGAATCTCTTCTGAATATCAAAGGTTCAGAAAGTTCCTAAGAAATCTACTTCTAAGTAACGCTCGGTCAGCGACGAGTCGTGACCGGGGTTATTAATGGGTTGTTGGGCTAGAACTAGCTCTAAATCAAGGGGAAGGTGGAATATAGAGGGTTTTCCTTAGGTTTTAATAAATTATGCATTCCATGTTATTAACTTGGTTGATTTTATTATGCAGGAACTGTGACTGGCATGACCAAGGAGTTGGTTGCCAGGACTTGCCTTCACGAATGGTACTTGGACGTCCGCTAACGCGTACGTACTCGATGTTGACCAGGCTTGGGCTTCTGGCCTTCTGGAGCTTCATCATCTTGATCGGGGCCTGGTCACGCCATCGACCTAACGATTAATAGAACATGGAAAATAACATTCAGTATAACAATACATCAATCAATTCCTATAGAATGGAAATAAAGGATAAAAGGAGGTTTTGGGATTATCGGGAGATAATCCATTAATTACGATAAGTAATCAATGGATTCAAAAGAATGGAATTCCTAAGAAAGTAATTTCCTCGGAGATGACCGAACGGTCGGGGAGTTATATGGATTTCTAAGAGATAACCCCCGGGTGACGGCGGCTTCTAGGAAGAGCTTGGAACAGTGGGTACAGGGATTATTGGATTGCTAAGCAATAATCCCGAAATAATTAATGGACGAATCTATTAATTATTTAGAAATAAGTTTCTAAATAATTAATGGCATGGAATGGGTTTGGATAGCATAATGGTTAGGGTTTTATCAAAACCCTGGGTTTGGATCGAGCGACGAAACGGCGCCCGCGGGGTTTAGACGGGGTTTCGGCGGGGCTTTGGGGTAGTGCGATTGGGATTTGGAGCTGGGGTATAAATACTAGGGCAATAAGCATATGAAAATGCTTAAAATAATCCCTAGTATTTATGGAAAAACTTGGAGATTTTATGGAGCTTTGAAATTGGATTGGCAAGATTTGGGGTACACTAAGGGGGCTTTTCTATTGGATGAGAGAAACACTTTTGGGATTTGGGGTTAAGAAATATCCTAAAAAGGTTTAGATGGCTCTAATGGGCTTAGGAATATTCCTAATATTTTGGAGAAATTTGGGGAATTTTTGGAATAAAGGAAGTGTTCGAAATAAATGTTTGTGTACGAGTTTTCGGGTGTACCTAGCATTTTCGCAGCTGCTGACGCAAGGGGATGGGGGTCCGCCGGGTTACTGTTTCATGGACCGGCCTGGTGGACGCGGTGGACCGGGGCTGCCTCCCCACGGTCCATATGGACCGAGTCCACCCGTTGCCCTGGGTGGTAGGACGCCGTGGACCGACCGTAGGCCGGAGGCCTGTTGGGCCATCGGTCCACATGGACCTGGCCTACCCGGCCGTAGGAGGGGCTGGGCCCACCTGTCGGCGGTAGGAGGCGGGGAAGAAGGTCTCCCCCCTTCTTCTTCTCCTCTGCTTCCTTCTCGCCGACGGAGCAGGGAAGGGGAAAAGGGGGATGGCCGGTGGCGTTGGGGGAGCGGCTGGCGGCGATGGGGAGCGGCTGGCGCCACAGTGCAGCGGGTAGCGCCGGTGGTGGTGCGGGGCTAGCGAGGGCTCGCTGGCCGCGGCGCATTGCGGAGCCGCGTGGCGCTCGTACTGGCGAGCGCGGCGGCGCCGGCGTGCGGTGATGCTGCGCCGGCGGTGCGGTTTGCAGCGGCGACGGCGTGTGGTGGTGGCCGTTGGTGGCAGCGGCAGGGCAGAGCTCCAGACACGGAGCAGAGGAGGGAAGATGGTGGGGTGGCGGAATGGGGTGGCGCGGTGATGGCAGGGAAGGGAGTGGCTCGAGCTCTTGAGCTCGATCCCGGGAAGGTGAGGAGGGGAGGGGCTCGACGTTCCCTTTTATAGGGGGAGGGGCGCTGGTGAGGCCTCCACGTCGCACCGGGCTGCTGTCGGGGCGGCGACGCGTGGAACCGGCCGGGGGTAGGATGACGGCGGCGGCGAGCTCCAAGTTGGCCGGCGGAGGTGGTCGGCGCCGCACCGGGGATGTGGTGGCGGCCGGTGGTCGCGACACGCGGCAGGGGAGCTCATCCCAGCCGCTCCGTGCGCATCGGGCGGCGGCGGTCCGTTGCGGCGGCGCGGGAGGAAGAAGCAGGAGGAGAGGAAGGGGATCGAGGGACGTCATCGTGACGTCGCCCCGGCGGGCGTGGGCCGAGCGGGCGTGCGGCTGCGGAGGCAGACTGGGCCGCGGCGGGGTGAGGTGGGCTGGAGGGAGTAGCGGGCCAAGCGAAGATGGGCCGGGGGAAGGACGGCGCGCGCGGGTGGGCCGCGACGGCCTGCTGGCCAGGTGGGATGGGCGCGGCGTGGTGGGCCGGCCCGAGAAGAGGGGAGGAGGCGGATGGGGGGGGGGGGGAATTGTTCAGGGGGCGTTAATGGACTTCAGCGGAGGGAAAGATGGGGTGGGCCTGAAGCAAGGCTCGGCCCGACAAAGGGAAGAAAGGGTTTTGAATATAGGTTTGGGTTAAATTTGAATAGGGATTCAAATTTAAATGGGATTTGAGTGGAAGGCTTGAGGTGGATATTATTCGGAGATATTTTGGAAAGATTGGAGACGGGGAGTTAATATTTAAATTGGATTTAAATATAAATTCCAAGTGTTGGAGAGAGGGACTTCTACACATTCAAATGCAACACACATGTTTAATTCGATGCATGGTTGGTTTAGAAAATATATTTTGGAATATTGTTAGGAGAGAGATTAGGTTTAATTTAAAGAAAAATTTTGTAAAGCCTGGATTTCTAAATGTCTTAAAAAGCAGGGCGTTACATTACCGAAATTCATGAAATTCGTGAATTTCGGTAAAAATTTCGGTCAACCCTATCGAAAAAATATTGATTTAAATTGTAAAAAATTCTATTATTTTATCTATCAAGTTAGTAAGAAGAAAGAACAGTTTTGCTGCAATAATTTGCTTTGATTGTCTAGAACTAAATGTGCATGTGCAGGAGGTGGACCCACCTGTCATTGAGAGAAAAATGCACAAAATTAGAGAAGATAGTAATAATCGAACCTAAAACCATGTGTAACACAAGATTGAGCCTCCACCATGAAATGTTGCTTAGCTAGTGTTGTTTCTAACTTGAAAATGGCCTTTTATATTTTAATGTACTGAAATTTTTTAACCGAATTGCATTTTTCGGTCACGAGCAAAAATTCCGAAATTCACGAAATTTCGGTGAAATTTCGCTGAAATTTTTTTCCTGGCCCCTCTTCATCTCCTCTGCTTTTGCGTTAAACGATACTGTATGTCTTGCTAGCAAGTGATTGTTTTCTCCTCTGAATTGAAGGCAGCTATCGGTGCAGCGAGGCTACGCGCACACCGACGTGAGCCTTCTGTCGCCGGCGCCACCGGTTGCCAGCATGAACCTTGTGGCGTCCGTCTCGTTCCAAAGCTTGTATGACCACCGCGACAACAGATCGGCGGGCGTAGCGGGTCATCAGCCAAGTAAATCTTCTAATCTTTTCCAGATCGACAAATAGAAGCAATTGAAGCCATGCTAATACAAGAACATCAGTTCAGTCGGCGATGGTAACACTGTCAGTCATGGTCTAGTCCATGATTGTGTGTTTAAAACTTGTAGTACCTCTGGATAAACCCATGCCAAACTAGAGAATCTGTCAGACAGACGCTGACTGAACGGCCACTGTACCATGCGCAATCGATTTCTTCAGAGAAACAACATTTGTGGGTATGAACGAGTCACTTCGATCGCCGCCTGGACGGCGAGTCGGCGACCATGGGTGCTCCGGTACGTATCCTTCCGCCGCCGCCGAGAATGATGCCGAGGCGACCCCACGACGGCAGGCCCTGAGCGCGAACGCCGCGGGCAGGTCCGCCGCGGCCAGCCGGCGGCGCGTTGGAGGCGCAGCTGGGCGGAGCGAAGGGACCGGAGACCAGCCATGGTAGACGTCCAGGTCGCGGCGGCGCTCCGTCGAGCTCTCAACGATGCAATTTGGACGGCCAGGGCGCGGCGGCGCTCCCGCGAGCGGCAGCGCGGCGACCCCCAGTGGTGGACGGTATCTCAGATACCGTCCGGGGTGGACGGTATTTCAAATACCGTCCACCCCTGGATCCATCTCGTCCGTCCAGTTAGCTCTGTGCGGCTGACATAATCCCGAAATTGCCCCGTCCCTTTTTATTTCCCCGCTCGCTCGCTAACCATCGTCAGGACGCGGACGCCCACGCATGGCGCCGGCCGCCGGCGAGCCCCAGTGCACCGCTGGTGCCAGGCTACGGCAACGAAGCGCGCGAGCATACGCGAGTCCTTTGCTAGGCGGCGCGCCGCCGTGACATTGGCCATGGACAGCGGAGGGCTGCTATGCTCACATCCGCGTCAGCGTCGAGTCCGACGATGCCACCGTCGCCGCCGGCCAACCTGCCTGCTGTCACCACTTTCTACCGTTTTAGCAGGGTGATTTCTGTCTCCGCAACTCATCCAGCCCTCACCAATCACCATTCTTGAAGTTGACGCTGTCAATGTCTGATGCTCTCTGGGGCTTCTTCTCTAATGGGCAAGGGACATCTCGTCAGTCGCTACTCTGTTCGTGGAGAGTACACGGACACACTATTGAGCAGAACAATGATGCATTTGAAAATTGAAAGGAGTGACAGCCGGATTTCTCGTAAAGTTTTCCCATAGTCACGGAGGCAACACAACTCTAGATTCTAGAAGTAGCAGAATAGAAGCACCACCTGCATTCAGCAACTGTTAAGGACAGGAGGCAGTTACAGAGCAAGCAGGCTCCGAAATTAGCAGCGGCAATGAAAAATCAGCTCAATCCAATACACCACACAACATTTGGCACAATGTCACAATCACAGCATCAGCGTGTGTTAAACTTTAAGTGCAGGTAATAATTACGGTCTGATGCCTCTCTCTTGAGGGGGTTTTAGCCGGAACCCATTTTCCATTATCTAAAAATACCAGGAGGAGAGTACGGGGGGCATAGAAGAGAGCCCCGGAATTACAAGCAGGAAGACTTCTGTCCACACTATTAGCTGTGGAGTCGTGGTCTTGTATCAGCAGTTCCATGCTTCCAAGTATTGCGCGTCGTAGTATTGTTGAGGAGGAGATATCTTGTTGGTCAAAAATCTTCCCATTCCATGCTTTCCAAAGATGCCATAGGATGGTCAGCATAACATCGGTTTGTGCCTGTCCGGGCTGCTGCAACGAACAGCCGATAATCCAAGGATTGCATCAGCTGCATCCCTGGTTTTGTCGAGTGTAATTTGATTTGCCATGAGGCCCTCTCGTTGAGAACATGAATGGAATGGAAGGCTTCGGTCAGTCACTAGTCACACGGGGACAAGAAGTACAACGATAATCACTGACCCTATTAACAACTAGCTGTTCCTGCATCGCTATTCATACAAGCAGCTGCAGCTCAATCCAAAGCGCCATACGTACAGAGCTCACAACACTCTCAGAGTCTGACAGTCACAAGCCACGTTTACACGTTCCGAATTGAAGCCATGCTAATACAAGAACATCAGTTAGTAGAACATCAGTTCAGTTGGCGATGGTAATACTGTCAGAGTGTCAGTCCTGGTCTAGTCCATGATTGTGTGTTCAAAACTTGTAGTGTCTCTGGATAAACCCATTCCAAACTCAGAATCTGTCAGACAGACGCCGACTGGACCATGGGCAATCGATTTATTCAGAGAAGCAACATTTGGGGGTATGAACCAGTCACCTCGATCGCCCCCCGGGCGAAGATCATGGGCGTTCCGGAACTAACCTTCCGTCGCAGCTGAGGACGATGCCGAGGCGACCTCACGACGGCAGGCCCTGAGCGCGAACGTCGCGGGCAGCCGGCGGCGCGTTGGAGACGCAGCTGAGCGGAGCGATGGGACCGGAGACCAGCCATGGTGGACTTCCAGGTCGCGGCGGCGCTACGGCGAGCTCTCAATGATGCAATTTGGACGGCCAGGGCGCGGCGGCGCTCCGGCGAGCAGCGGCGCGGCGACCCCAGGGGTGGACGGTACTTGAGATACCGTCCGGGGTGCACCCCTGGTTCCATCCCATCCGTCCAATTAGCTCTGTGCGGCTGAGATAATTTCAAAATTGCCTCCATCCCTTTTTATTTTCCCCCTCCCTCCTTCGCTAGCCATCGCCGGGACGCGGACGCCCACGCGTGGCGCCGGCGCCGGCGAGCCCGGTGCGCCGCCGGTGGCTGGATCCGGCGACGGACCGCGCGACCAGACGCGAGTCCTTTGCAAAGCGACGCGCCGCCGTCGACAGCGGGGGGCTGCTCTGCTCACTTCCGCGTCAGCGTCGGATTGAACCGTCCTCGCCGCGTCCGACGATGCCACCGTCGCCGCCGGCCAACATGCCTGCTGTCACCACTATCCACCGTTTTAGCAGAGCAGTTTATATCTCTGCAACTCATCTGGTCCTCCTCACCAATCGGCAGCGTTCTCCAATCTGTCCTCGGTGTGTGATGCTCTTTGGGCTTCTTCTCTCAGGGGCGACAGTTGAGTGGCATCTCGTCAGTCCTTACTCTGTTCGTGGAGAGAGAGAACACGGGCACACAATTCAGATGAACAACGATGCATTTGAAAGCAGTGACAGCCGGATCGATTTCTAGGAAAGTTTCCCCATGATCTCGGCTGAAACACAACTCTAGAAGTAGCAGCAGAGAAGCATCGCCTGCATTCAGGAACTGTCAACGACAGGAGCCAGTTACAGCAAGCAGACTCCGAAATTAGCAGCGGGAAGGAAAGATCAGCCCCATCCAATACACCACACAGCGTTTTGGCACATTCTCACAGTCACAGCATCAGCTCATACGTTGTCACCTCTCTCCAAGCAAGATCCAAGCCATGCTTGAACATCAGCTAACAATAACACCGCAAACTGTACATTATGTCATATAGCCATCAGCTACCTGGGTGTTTAGTTCATTTCCCAAAAAAACTGGTGGCGTTGTATCTTCAGCTGACGAGTGGATGGAATTGATGGCATCTTCCGGTGCCGTGGGTCTCCTGTGCCGATCGGCGACCATATTGCGTCATTGCCGGCCGTCCTCATCTTTCCTTCACCGCCGGCAATGGTAATACTGTCAGTCACCTACTAGTCCGTGGTTGTGTGCTTAACCTGTAGTACATCTGGAGATAAACCCCCATGCCCAAACTGATCAGAATCTCTGTCAGACAGACGCCGACTGAACGGCCACTCGGCCACTGCCATGGGCATTCGATTTCTTCAGAGAAGCAGCATCTGTGGGTATGAACGAGAGTCATCTCCGTCCATCCATCGCCGCCTGGACCGCGAGCGTGTGCGCTCCGGAACGAAACCCTCCGCCGCCGCCGCCGCCGACCCCACGACGGCCGGCAGCCCGGCACTGAGCCGCGAACGCCGTGGGCACTAGGCAGATCCGCCACGGCCAGGGCGGCGCAGCCAAGCAGAGCGAAGGGAACGGAGGGAAGCCATGGAGGATACATGCTGCCGCGGCGGAGAGTTCTCGGGGAGGCAATTTGGACGGCCTGAAACGCGGCGGCGCTCCGGCGAGCCGTGGCGCGGCGACGCCAGGGGCGGACGGTATTTCAGATACCGTCCACCCCTGGGTCCATCCCGTCCGTCCATATAGCGCTGTGCGGCTATGATAATTCAAAAATTGTTCCCAACCCCGTGTCTTTAATTTTTTCCCTCACCTCGCTGTCAATCGCCGGAGCGCGGAAGCCCACGGCCATGGCCCACGGGTGGCGCCGGCCGCCGGCGAGCTCGGTGCGCCGCCGATACCAGGCTCCGGCGACGGAGCGCACGAGCAGACATGAGCCGTTTGCAAGGCGGCGCGCCGCCGTGACGGTGGCCATCGGCATCGGGAGCCTGCTCTGCTCACGGCCGCACAAGCGTCGTCGTTCCGTCCTCGCGGACCTCGCCGCGTCCGATTCTGATGAGTGACGACGCCACGGTCGCCGCCGCCCGCCGGACAACCTGCCTGCTGTCACACTAGCCACCATTTTAGCAGAGTAGTGTCTGCTCCGGTGCTCCCAATAGTTATGCACAGTTGTTATGCTCACGACGCCTAATTAACAAGAAACATATGCACGTGTGTTTTTAATTTCAGTTCAAGTACGGCTAGATCGCGGCAGCAATATCGGTCACATACGGAATACGCACAATTTTGTTTCAGCAAGTTTCGTTATCAAGTTCTTCGATGTCGGAATAAGAAATGATGTAAGGAACTCGTGTTTCTTTCTGAATATATAGAAATTTCGTGATCAGTGAGAGAGCATGGCCAACTTTGACTATCAATAGCTAAAACAGTTTTACAAGATAATTTTGATGCTACTGGATTCATTTGAAAATAACATCATAACGTATAATTTTTCAAATCGAAATTGTATGTTTTAACTTAATTGCTGGTCAAAGTTTCGCCTTATAGACTGTGCTAATATCTAAAGTTTTATACTTTTGATCGGTGGAGTGTATATAAACAAGGTTCACTCAACCAATTAAGAAGGAAGGGATCACGGATGAGAGATTTCATTGAGTAGGGTTCGAATGCAGGTTGGCATAGGGGCAGCTGAGACTAGACGAGCTAGTGCATGTTTGTTTTCTAGTGGTGTTATATGCAGTGGAAAAAGAATAAGGATTCGGACCAATGCAGTATCAAGGGGATTGATAGTAATTGGTTACGGATAAGGGACCGAGTTAACATAACTTATCAATGAGCGATTTAGTCTTTTCTCTCGTTTTATATTTTATTTTTTTGAAACATTTACTTTTATTACAGGACGGTTCTTCAACTTCTTTATGGCCCTCCAACCAAATCAACACCGTGGTGCAGGCGGACGCATAATCTGGTTTCTCACACATGCTCAACGATGGCATCTTTAGTGACATCCTTGTGAATGCCGATGGCGGTAGCATCAAGGCCCATCGTGCCGTCCTGGGCACACGCTCACCAGTGTTCATGCGCATGTTCTCAACTGACCTCAAAGAGAAGGAACAATCCGTCGTGGACATCACCGACATGTCCCATGAGGCATGTCGGGCCTTTATCAGTTACATCTATGGCAGCATCCCCAAGGAGGAGTTCCTGGCCCATCGGAATGAGCTCCTCTCCGCCGGTGACAAGTACGACGTTGTTGAGCTCAAGAATATGTGTGAGCGAAGCATGATTGACGATGCCGACAATGACAACGTGTTGGAGAGGCTACAAATGGCGCATCTGTATGGTCTATCAACGCTCAAGAAGACATGTATGTGGCTACTTGTGGAGTTCTTGAAGATATATGACATCCCGAAGGATTTCCATGAATTCATGCAAACAGGGGACCCAAATCTTGTAGCTGAGGTCATGCAAAGTTGTAGAGGACAAGGTTACCATCTACAATGTTGGCTGCAAAGTCAATTCAAATTAACTTGGGGCATCTGAAAATATATCTAGCGGTTCCAAACAGTCAAAGTCAATTCAAATTAACTTGGGGCATCTGATCAAACTCGGATTAGAAGAGTTACGTTCCTAGCGACAGTCCACGTACGACGTAGATAGGGCACAACCCCTTCGATGCATTACCACCCGCCGCCGCCGGTCCCTTCTCGCTGTCTGCCTGATCCTCCACCCGCCGCCCTCTCTCCGCCTACAACTCTAGTGGGCTTCGACATCATCCATCCGTTGGGAGAACCGGTTCCTTCTTGTGAGTAATCCTTGCATACTCAGATTGACTCCTTTGGTGCAAGAATAGGTTTTGTTCTAACTCGTATGCTTTTTACCCGTTCGATTTCTCAGTACTGAAATCTCCAGGAGGGCTCAAGGTGCATACACAACACCTCCGCAAATAAGAGGGGTAACTTCGTAAGCATTGGATGTCTGGGTGTGATGTGAAAACTGAAGGGCGTTTTGCCCTGTGGGAGGTTGGATGCTCCGATTACCACAGAGCATCAAATCCCTTTACAATGGGACTATGGAGATGGTATATCCTCGCTTCCTTTTAGTAAACTGCAGACTTCCGTACGTTTAGATGGTTCTCTGTGACTGATAATATTGCACCTTTCTCCATTGTTGTGATAATTGGCCGTAGAAAATGCCATGTTTTGGAAGTCTGACACTCGAAATTAACTGTTTTAGAATTTTCATATTGTCACGTGATTTCCTCCATCCTCTTTCTCTATGAAGTGTAGACTGTTCGCTTCTTGGTTTAGTAGCTTAGCTTATTGCCAGGTGAAACTGAATAGCATTAAAAAATTTAGAGATTTTTTTTTTCACTCACATTTCTGATCTCAGTATAGTGTAGAAGTTAGGATTTGTCTGGATGGAGGGAATTAGGCCCATCCCATTGGATTAACTAGAACTGGGTCCAATCTCTGCCTATCCAAAAATGGCCAACATGTTTTACATATACCAGTAGAGATTCAACATTCGTGCCCTTCTGATTTTCTTTCCACCGGGTATTATGATGGACTGCATAAAAGAATAACATTTTATTTATGCTTGTGCTATTCAAAGGCATCTGCGGATTAGCAAACACAAAGAGAAAACTTGTGTGGAGCTCCTTGTGCAACCACCATTCCGAAAAGAATGTGCACCCTATAGTTACTTTCAAGATGAGGGTTCGCCCTTTGCCTCCTAATCCAGCAATCAGAGCTGATCATATAGGTAGTTCTGTATTCTTTCATTCTGTTCTTTTGTACCCTTTCAATTTCATCTTAAATTGACATTCGAAATCAATTTGTTACATCAACAACAATGTATTCCTTAACCATTATTTTACAAGGAATAAGATTCTAATATATGCAGGAATGTATTCCTTTACCATTTTCTTACATGTGCCGGGATTATATATGCAGAAATATTTGACTTGCCACTCCGGAATGAATGGTTTTGCTTGGATGCTGGATAGCTTTGTTACTGTGAGATTCTTAATTGAGGTCAAGTTTCTTGACCTGAAAATCACAGACCAAATTGTAAGAATCTATTACATCCTTTTTGTCTTGTTCCTTGTGGACACAAGTACTTCCGTTGGATTATATAACCTCTGTTTTGTAACTTGTACATGATTGAGATCCTCTATACCATATTTATCTTATACCATCTAACCTGAACGTTCAAACATTTAGTGAGGAAACACAGATTAAGCAATATAAAGAAGAAGAAGATGATGAGATGGAGGTCATAACTCAACTTACATCTGATGGACTTGTAGGTTATGGCTTGAAGTTAGAATCGATAGGATTTTTTCTTTTCTTTTTACTTATACTCATAAGTCAGTCTCTTCTACTAGAATCCTCTCGTGAACTAAAAAGCAATGAGAAAGCATTAAAACTTTTACAACTTAAGAATTAGTTATTAGTATCGGAGAAACTAAAGGTGGAGCAGGGCAGATCAAACTGAAACCGAAGAATGATAAATCCATCTACTTTCTGACAAATTAATTTGTAATTCCACACTGAAGGTTGACGTTGATTCTTAGGGTTTCATCTTGTGCATTTGAACCAGAAAGTTTGTGGTGTAGCTCTAGTTTAAGAAACGATTGACATACAACATTCTTTTATCTGTAAATTACAATATGATGCTAACAATGTCAGATATTTTCTGTTATTAACAATTACGTTAAGCCTGTTAACACGCCTTTTCAATCGCATCACAGAATCATGGACAAACCTCTATTTGGCCTTCCTTCACAACGAGGTCTGATCTTCAGCAGGAGTCATCTTCTGGGTTCGCATGCATGCTGAAAAAGGACATCCCCACTGACATCACCATTAGCACCAGCAATGGCAGCATTAGAGCCCACAGTAATGTCTTGTCAGCCCGTTCACCATCTCCAGTGTTCCGAAGCATGTTCTCACACAGTCTCAAGGAGAAGCAGCTCTCTGCGGTCCACATACCTGACATGTCCATTGATGAGTGCCAATGCTTCATCAACTACATGTATGACAATTTAGAGGAAAAATATTTTATTGCTCATCGTGTTGCCCTCCTTGGAGCTGCCGAGAAGTATGATGTCTCTGATCTCAAGGTGGCTTGCCACGATAGCCTGTCCCAGGACCTCGACACAGAGAACTTGATTGAGAGGCTTCAGGTGGCACACTTTTACCAGCTACCGGAGCTCAAGAGGAGCTGCATAAGGTTGCTTGTGGACTTCATGAAAGTGTACGAGATTCATGACGATTTCAATGAGTTCATCAAGACAGCAGACACTGGTCTCGTCGTTGAAATCTTGCAATCATGTTCTTGGCAGCAAATTGACAGGGGTTTTCTGAATATTGTTTCCCTCCTTATGCTGAAGTATCATGTGTGCAGACACTAGGTTCTGAATACACATCATTGAGGAGACGGGGGAAATTTTCAAACAGAGTATGGTCTCTTGAAACAAAATGAAAACTGAGCCTCTAAATAAATTGTGTACATCAAGCATCACAAACTGGCTTTGAGTTTCTAAATTCCATGGATCGCTCCAAATATGAATGTTTATACAAGCACTTCTAGCTTCAATAAGATGTTTTTCTTCTACAAGCTCTTTTACTTTCAGACTCTGCAGAAAATGTTACTGAATGTTGCTGAAGAGAAAATAGTATAAACAATTTTGTTCTGGTGGGTAATTGCTGTAGCAACAGTGCTCTTACCATTTTTTTATAAGACATTGCATCGCCCGTCAGATTTCAGATTGTTTAAGAGCATCTCCAAAAGCTCTTGTATTTTGTTTGTTAAATATGAGAATTGTACCTTTTTGTAAAAATAGAAATCCTCCCTAATTCAATGGCCTAATCCAAGAGACATGCTAAAACGTGGCATCTATAGCAAACGGGCAGCGTTGGGCAAAAATAGCAAGCGAGGATGGTAGGATAGCAATCCTCGATTTATAGCAAAGCAGATAGAAGAGCTGTTGGATGGAAGTTTTTTGAATCCTTTTGTTTTTTTAGCTAAATGAGGTCCATATACAAGAGCTCTTGAAGATGCTCTTACTTCTTTTAGCCCACTGCCCACATATGTATGGAATAAAGGATCAGCGTAGGGTGCTTTCTAAATCATGCAGTGTCATCATTCTCAGCAAACTCGTTTTCATCGAGCACTGCTGCGCTCTTGGTAAGGACACCAATTAGACAATCAAAATTGGTCCAATTTCCACCACTCAACGTTATTGTTGAAATTTTTTCAAGATGCTTTTGGTAGTTTCACTTTCAGTTGCATTCTCCTGAACAAAAACAGAGTAGGTATGTAAGTGCTGTACATCAGCCGTCACATGAAGGCTCTGAAGTCCATGGATCACCGCAAATCTTAACATTAGAGATTCAATTGAAATCTCAAAAGAAAAGGAAAAAGAGCATGACGAGTGCCAGGAAAATTTGAATTTTTTGTACACTTAAAGTTTGAATGCACGATTCGTTATCAGTACATCGTTATATTGCAGTATTCATCGTCAAGCCATTCCTTGTTTGGGCAGGTCCACTCCTGTTTGGGCAGGTTTGGTTGCTCATCGCCGTGGATGGGGGGATCCTAGCAGACCTCGTCAGGCTATGGAAGAGGCTTCTTCTTCACTCACCACCAGTGGGCTCCTGACGCGGTGCCCGCCGGCGCCGTCGGACCACACCAGCCGCCCGAACGTGACGGCAAACTCCTCCTCGCTCGCCGCGGCGAACTCGAACCGCCACGGCCGCACCTCCTGTAACATCCCAGATTTTTCTGGAATGTTTAAGTTAATAAAAATGTGGATTTTAAAAATTTTCGTGGATATGATACTAGCTAGGAAAAATATAAGGTTGTCTTCTTTGAATCTCTCCTAAAATTCTTAGGCATAAAAAAATATATAAAATATTATTGTTAAGGTGTTTAAATGCTAGTGTGAACATTTGGATTTTATTTGGAATTTATTTGGATTTAATTGAGTGAGATTTGGATTTGAAATGATTCAAATCCAAATCAAAAAGAAAAGTTTAAAACTAAAAACAACTTGGGCCCTAACTTCTCTAACCAGCCCGCTAACTAAGTCTAGAAGCCACCCTCCTACTCTCAGCCCGGTCCAATCTAAACCCCGGCCCCTTTCCTCCTTTCCCTTTCCCCCAGCCCGCGTCGCGGCCCAACTAACCGCGGCCCAGTCCGCTCGACGCCCGCGCGCGCCCCCTCTTCCTCACCCGCTGACAAGTGGGACCCACTTGTCAGCTTTATCTCCCTCACCAGCCACCGCGCGCACGCACCGGACGCCGCCGCGCGCGCCCAGCCCGGCCTCCGACTCGCGCCGCTCCGCCGCGAGAGATCATCTCGTGGGCCCTAAACCCTAATTCCCCGCTCCGCCACACTGATCCACCCCTAAATCCCAGATGGGGAGGCTGCCCGCGCTATCTCGCGAGCAGCTGCGCCCATCTCCTCTCGCCGCGCCGCGCCGTGGCCCGCACGCCCAAAAACCCCAAGCGCACTACCCCAACTCACAGCCAACTACCCCACGCCGCGTGTCCCCTCTCGAGGCTTCCACTCACGCCTCTCCAGCCCCCTCCAACCCTAGCCCAATTCTCCCCCTGGGCGCCGCCGCTATAAAACAGAGGGGCGGCCGCACCTCGACCCCTTCCAGCCACCACAGGGCACTGCCCTAGCCACCAGCCGCCGCCGCCGCGCGAGGAGGAGGAGGAGAGCAAGGGAAGAAGGAGCGGAAGGAGGAGGAGAACGCCAAGGCCAGAGCCGCCCAGGGACGCGCCGCCGCAGGATCGCCGTCGCCGCCGCGTCGTCCACCCGGAGCAGAGAAGCCGTCGCAGCTCGTCGAACCCCTACACGGCTTCCTCGTCCACGCCCACGCCTCGTCAAGCCTAGGTGAGCCAGCCAGCGCCGCCGCTCTTCCCCTCTCCCTGCTGTCCGGCGCTCGACGCCGAGGAGCCCACCGTAGGCAGGCAAAACTACCCAAGCCCGGCACTTTTCTACTCCCTGTGCCCTGGCCTTCGAGCCAGGGGTGTTTCGGTGCAGGTTCCCCGCGACGCCGCCCCCTTAGCCCAAGCCTAGAACTTACCCGCCGGCGAGTGTCCCTTTGGGGCATAAGGTCGAGCACTCCCCGTGCGAGGACCTCCTCGCCTTGTCCTTGCCATGGCGAGCGTTAGGGGCAAAGGCCAAGCTTTTTCACCCAGGAACACCACCGCGACGCCATTTGGCGCAGATCCACGCTCCTGGCGTTGGATTTGGGTGAGGTTGGGTCGTCGCCGGCGAGCCTTCGCCGCCGCGCGCGCGCACCCCGCCGCTCGTCGTTTCGACGAGCACCTCGCGAGCGTCCGTGCCCCGCCGCCACGCGTCGCGCCCTCGAGCGCCCGCACGCGCGACCCCGCGGGCACAGCCGCAGCGGATCCGGCCCTGGCCGCACGAGATCCCGTGGACGCGGCTCACGTAGACCAATCTCACGGCCCACGGTGAACCGCGTCCACCACGGCGGAGATTATCCTCTTTGCAAAGAAGCCCCTGGAATCTTGCACGTTAGCCCCTGATGTTTCGAAACCTTTACAATCTAGTCCCTGAGTTGCTACTTTGTCTCTAAGCCCCCTGGCCTTTTTAGTTTTAGCACCTAAGCCCCCGTGATGACGTCATCAGGGCCCACTGCCGGCGTCACCACGGGACCCACCTGTCAGCCTTGACCGTTGACCGTTGACCAGTCAACGCTGACGTAAACTTTTTATAAAAACACCCCTGAACTTTTCAAAATTACAAATAGGTCCCTGACTATTTACAAATAGGTCCCTGGCCCTTTTTCTTTTCTTATTCGTAATTATTTTAAAATCCAGAAAAGGATTTAAACTTAGAAAATTCATAACTAATTCATTTTAACTCAGAAAAATATGAAACCAATTTCTATATTTTTCTAAAATTATGATCTAGCCGTTGGTGTGAAGTATAAGTCCATTTGAATCTTTCTTGAGCTGGTTTTATTGGAGTTATTTACTATTAGGTCCCGGTATTTACTTTAATTACGTAAATAGGATCCACCGACGGCCAGGAGCTTACCGGAGAGGAGTTCTACCCAGAAGACTTCGTGGAGGAAGAGATCCAGCCTACAGGTTCACGCCCAGCCCATCCTTTGAATGCCTATTAGACATTGCAATTAGATGTGCTAGCGCTTTACTTATTACAATGGATGATGCTTGAGCCTTGCATAGCCATAATTTATTCCGCGAATTCCTTGCTACCTAATACACTATGATATATGAATGCTATGCTGCTTGCATGTGTATGTGATATTGTGGATTAGGATTCTTGGCGTGTGTGGGGATAAAACCGGCAGGTGAATGGTGATTTTGGGAAACTTGGCGGGGGTGAGCATATTATAACAACTCGGTCTATAACCGAGGTGCCGGGAGACCCCTGCTCTCGAGGGGGTCCCACACTGTACTTGTGGCGGGTACACGGATGGATAGGAGCATAGGAGTTGGCGGTGGTACCTATAATGGGTACTACGACTTGCGTTCCTCTTCAGAGGATACGCCTTTGGGACGATGACGCTCACCCCGGTCTGAAACCGAGTGGGGTAACCACTCTTTGGGCCCCACGTACTTACCGCTTACCCATATGAACGGGTTCCAGCCTTCCTAGCTAGCGCGATGCCCGGATTGCGAGAAGATCAGGTGGATGGTGTACAGGAACGGGAGAGACCGTCTCCCCGAAGGACTATGGCCCCGTTCTGGCCCTACGAGGGAGAGTTCGACACAGCTTCCGAAGCATTGGATTGCGAGCCGATGGACCGAGACCGGAAGAGCAGGCGGGCATCGTCGCGGTTAGGGTCTGAGCTGTGGGTTGCGTCTCGAGATGGCGGCCACCATCTCGCAGCCCGAGTGGGTCCAGTTGTACAAGCTCTCGAGAGTCTAAAACCTATACGTATAGCCGCGTCCTCGGTATGGACATTGCCCATTGCACTGTTACCTCTCATATTTTGGGATATTCTACATTCCCCTTTTCTATCCAGATTTGAGAGTGATTAAGGTTCGCAACTACGGACGGGGAGAAGGGAAGTTGCTCCCTTTCCTTTCAGGATCCGGTCGTAGTTGGTGAGATGCGAGGGGAGGGAGCTCTCGCATCGACTTAGAGGAGTGTGGAGAAGGAGATGGGAGTCCGGCGTGCCGGAATAGCCCGATGTGGTGAGGTGTGGGATGGATGGATATGGAGATGATTATTTTATAATTGCTGCTGCATAGGAAACCCATAGCCTATCCTTGATATATTTTTATTCCTTTAGATGGTAGTCCACTTAAAGCTTGCATATACAGTTGGTGACGTGAACCTATCCCATTCCTTGGGGATAGCCTTTGAGTACGCAGGATCTGAGGATGAGCATGAGTTCAACCACGACGGGTGGTACGACTGAGGCCTCGTCCTGACGCGCAAGTTGCCTGTGGAGGAGATCAAGAAGATGGAGGCTTCTACGTCTAGTTCCGCTGCGTTGGATGTTCTTTTGTTTGACGTTCAGCCCTGAGGGCTTGTATCAGACGTATTATCATGAGAATGATGTAATAATTAAGATATTTGTACTCTATTTGTGGTATGGATGTGATATTCGCTGTGATGAGTTCTGTACGTGATATCTACTTGATTCAGGGAGTATCACAATGGTACAGGGAGTCGGGTTTTCTTAAAACGGAAACCCGGGTCGTTACACCTCCACCCACGCCACGCCACGCGGGGCGCGTACCCTTACTTGTATTTTTCTAATTTTAAATAATTAATTATAGATATTTTATTAAATCAAACTCTTTAAATTTTTAGAAAATGCAAAATCGCTCTAAAAATTATCTAAAGTGTCAAATTTGCCCGATTTTGATAGTTGGATGGCCTTTCATATATGGTTTTATAACTGTAGGTTGAAAATAAGGCTTTTGCTATAGTTGAAGGTTGAAAATTAGACTTTTTTATATTTTTTATAATTTATAGTTTGCATCTATATAGTTGTTGATTATTGTTCACCTCGTGGCACTTCTCACAACCTTATATTGTTACTACAGCTTGGACACTTCAAGATTGTGAGTGGCTTATGGTAGAGGAAGAGGGTAGGAAATGAATGAAACAAGTTCATAGGGATATATGTATGTACACGATTTCTAGGGGTGTTAGAGTAATGGTCGTGTTTGATATATAATATGTGCTGTTTTTTTGCTACTCGAACGACAAGTGAGCTTCTGTTTAACTCTCTTAGAAATTCACATACGAGCCTATTAGTTGAACTACCAGCAGTTTGTATAATTATATTTTACATTGACGTTTTTATTATATGTGTTTTATAACACATGCCTATGGCATGTGCATCTTCACTAGTATAAATAAATACCTATATGAAATAATTCACATATTATATATTCCAGGAGCTTTTAGTCTTAAGACATCCAAGCACAAGTGCAGGAAATAATTGACACGATGTAAGACTTTAGATTTGTTTGGATACTCGTGTATTTACTAAGTCTAACAAGATATATCGTATCCTACTCTCTAGATATCAAGGTTGGTTTCAATATATTGAAGGGGACATAAATAGCAAGAGGATATATAAACACTTGGATATATCAAATCCTTCTAATGTAGCATTGATTGATTGTGTGCTCCTATATATAAACACTTGCAACACTGAAACAATAAATACAGGCAGTCCTCTCCTCTTCCTACTCATGCATAAAAAGAATACTCCTGTTCATGGCAGGCATCAAGAGCAACATGGGAAGGATCGTGTACTTGATAGCTGCCTTATTCTTGGTTCTTTCGACTTCACCATCGTCCTGTCAAGCTGGGAACTGTATAGGGCCAGTTTGGTTCTCTCGCCAGAGGCTTGCCTAGCCTCGCCGGGCAAGGCTAGGAGTTTGGTAGCGCTAGAAAATGCTAGGTTGCTCGGCGAGCTTGCTTGGCTCAGCAAGGAAATCCTTGCCCACATAGGAGAGCCGATGCACGGGCAAGGCAAGGCTCACTCGCTCGTACCCTCGCATGGGGCAGCTCGGGCTTCAAACAGCGACGCCGCAACGAGCTCCGCCAGCAGAAAATTGAGCTCTGCGCCTACGAATCGAGCCCATCCGCCTCCAAATCGAACTCCATAGACTCCAATCGAGCTTTGCCGCATTCAAATCGAGCTCCGCTGCGTTCGAATCGAGCTCCGCGCCGCGTTCAAATCGAGCTCCGCCGGTCGCCAGATCAACCTCCACAGCAGCCAAATCGGCCGTTTTCTCCTTCGAATTGACATCCGTTGCCTCCAAGCCGATCTCCGCCGCTGCTGGAAGGGAGACCGTGGCCAGCTCCGGCAAGCGAGGCAAACGCCCCCACGGAAGCTTGCCTTGCTTTGCCGAGCGAGGCTAGGCGAGCGGGCAAGGCAAGGCTACCGCTGTCAAAGGATCCAAACCGACCCTAAGTTTCACGTCTACCTGGTGCTTCTAGAATTTTTCTAAAGATGTCTTTTGTAGTTTCACTTTCAGTTGCATTCTCATCAACCAAAGCAAAAGGCTGTTAAGTGCTGTACATCAGTCGTTACATAAAAGTCCGAAAATCCACGGATCACCGCAAACCTCAATGTTAGATATTAAACTAATGAAATCTCAAAAAGAAGAGAAAAACGAGACCATGACGTACTAGTGCCAGGCAAATCTGAAACATTTTGTACGCTTCACTTTGAACGCACGATCCATATTGTCAGTAGTTGAGTACATCGTTATATTGTGTTCATCAAGCCACACCTTTGGCCAGGCTTGGTTGCTCATCGCCATACGGATAGGATCCTCGTCGTTCGTCAAGCTATGGAAAGAGGCTTCTTCTTCTTCTTCTTGCTGTCTCCGACCCTCACCACCAGTGGGCTCCTGACGCGGTGCCCGCCGGCGCCGTCAGACCACACCAGCCGCCCGAACACGTACTCCCCCGGCAAGAACAACCCTTCCCTGGCCCTGAACGTGACGGCGAACTCCTTCTCCTCCCCGGCCGCCGCGAACTCGAGCCGCGCCGGCCGCACCTCCACCGCCACGCCGCGGGGCGCGCGTACCGTCGCCTCGTACACCGCGGCGGCGCCGGCGCCGACGTTCCTCACCCGCCGCGTGACGGTGCGCGCCGCGCCGGTGGGCGACAGGTGCGGCACCGCCACGGACGGGTAGTTCAGGTCCTCCGGCCTCGGCGGCGCCGCCCGCGCCGGGCAGGCGTGCTCGTGCGCGTGCTTTTCGCCGCCGCCGCCGCGCCGGCCGAGAACGCGGCGATCGAGGAGGAGTTGTACCCGAGCGCGCAGAGGAAGGCGAGGTAGTCCGCGGCGTTGGCGTCGTAGACGAGGCCGGGGTCCGCGGCGCGGTTGGGCCGGACGTGGCCCGCGCCGTAGCCGAACGGCGTCGCACGCAGGAACGACGAGTTGGCCATCGGCTTCCTCGTGTTGTCCTGCACCCTGGCTGCATGCAAAACCCAACCGTGTCAGCGCGCACGTTGCGTCGCGTGCCAGCAGATGGGAAGGCGCGTGGCGTGCGCTTCCGCTGGAAGTGGAACGTACCGGTCGTCATGATGGCGGACTTGATGGCGGCGGGGCTCCAGCCCGGGTGGAGGGCCTTGAGGAGGGCGGCGACGCCGGCGACGTGCGGGCACGACATGGAGGTGCCGGACTCGGCGTTGAAGAGGACGCGGCGGTCGTCGAAGGCGAGGCCGGTCGGGCCAGCGAGGCCGGTGAACGCCGCGAGGATGCTGACACCCGGCGCGGTGATGTCAGGCTGCCAGCAAGCAAAGACATGCAGTGCAGGTACAGTACAGTTAGGATCGGAGGAAAGTTGCAGATGCAGCAGAGGCTTGGCGAGTGAATATGGCAGGGGAAATGGGAAATGTTGGCACCTTGAGGATCTGAGGCGTGATGGTGTTTGGCCCCTGCGACGAGAAGGCGGCCATGAAAGGTGCCGGCTTCGTGCCCAGCGCGGTGTACGGGGTGGTGATGTAGCCGGACACCGACGACCTGCACGACAGGACGGAGCTCAAGGATATTAGGCCAAAACATGAAAAATAGAAAAAAGATGGAAACAACAAAAAAAATCAATTTGGCCCATGCAGGTCTCGAACCTGCGACCTTCGCGTTATTAGCACGACGCTCTAACCAACTGAGCTAATAGGCCTATTTGTTAAGATGTCAAAATAGCTGTTATTTACCTTGTCGAGTTCAGGTAGGCCAGCAGAGCTATTCCATCGTTGTAGGTGATGTGCGTGGCCGGGAGCACGTGCGCGTCGGCGATCACCTCGTTCCCGCTGGCCTCATCGTTCGCGAGCACCAGGCCAACCCCGCCGGCCTGGCGAACCGCCTCGCCTTTCTCCACACGCGCGTTCTTCCCACGGATGCACACGACGATCTTCCCCTTGACCTTCGCCTTGTCCAGAGATCCCTCGATGCACAGTTTCCTGCACAATTAGATGCGCAAAAATGCATGTGACAAATGCTCCGTAGCAGTTTCAGTCCAAAGGCTTATGGATTCCTACGCTTGTGTTGCAGTTGCATGGGCTCCCTTTGCTTCTTCCGAGCTGATCAGCTGGTAGTACTTGTTTCCAGGAAGGCGTGTTGGTGAAAGACTTTGCCCCTGTCAAAAATCAAATCCTATATTCCGTCAGATGAAAGCTGGAGTAAAATAGAAGCGGTCTGAAAGATTAACTGTGAGCTAGTAGTAGTATCTGTCACCGACCTTGATCCGCTTGTTGTTGTCGAGGACCAAGAACGCGGGGAACTCCCTGTCGACGGTGCTGGCGCCGACGGTGATCAGCCACGGCGCGGTGTTCGACACTGTGCCGGCGGCGGGGCCGGAGTTCCCCGCCGAGCACACCACGGTGACGCCGTGCCTCGCCGCGTGGAACGACCCGATGGCGACGCCGTCCCGGAAGTACTCGGCGGGTGACCCGCCCAGGGAGACGGAGAGCACGTGGACGCCGTCGTGGATGGCGGCGTCGAAGGCCGCGACGATGTCGGCGTCGAAGCACTCGCTGCCGTTCACGGGGCGCCAGCACACCTTGTACGCCGCCGCGTGCGCCCGGGGGGCGCCGCCCTTGGCCGTGCCGTTGCCGTAGCCGAAGAGGCTGGCGCCACGGACGGGGCGACCCGCCGCCGTGGACAGCGTGTGCGTGCCGTGCCCGTCCGTGTCTCGCGTGCTCGCCGCCGGCGCCGGGTTCACCTGCTCCTGCCCCACCGTCGCCAGGTATCCCTTGTTGAAGAACCGCGCGCCGATCAGCTTCCTGCACGCGCAGACGTACGTACGTACACAAAGCTAATTAATGACTTTGATGTTAATAACCGACAGTGCTTAAGGCTAATGGTAGTCAAACATTCCATGACACTGTAGCCTGACAGTGACAGAGGATTTGGGAGGGAGACAAATGTGATAAGATCATGAGAGTGGATGGTCCATGCTGCTGCACTTCTGACCTCTGAGATAATTCGCTCATGAGCGCAGTTCATCAGGGTTTTGGCAGAGCTGCACTATGGATTGTCGAGCTTAGCTGCAGTGCCCCAGTGCTGCACGGCATAATCACAAAACAGATTATGCTCGTGCTGCTGTGCAGTTGTGCAGTGCAGTTGTGCAGCGACCATGAATAATGGACCCCTGCCCCCATCAAGCTCCGTCCATTTGTGCATTTTCAGAGTTTTGTGCATGGATTACCCCGTCCCCTTGGAGCTTTTCCAAAGACGCAGGGCCGTGGCGTCTGCTTGCGCCTTGTCGATACCTGAAAACCGTGGCTGTGATGCAGCACGACGACGAGGCGGATTTGGCACGAAGCGAGCGCGATACCCGAGACGGGAGGGACGACCATCCGGTCATGTAATCATGGGAAAGCGCACGGCGCCGAAATCTTTCTGGGGTTGGACGAAGATTGGGGCCCCTAATTTCTGCAGAATTATGACAGCAATCTGTGGTGGCAAGGGCCAAGGGAGGATCTGCGTGATCGGGCCAGCTCTGCTTGCGTGCCCTCCTCACATGCGTGATTTGCAGGGCTACACTGTGCTACAACGAGATGCACAGTGAGGTGTAAGGATTGAGAAACTTGAAAGGGGACGAGGCGTATAGGGTTTTCTTGGACATTTCTTTTGGAGTTTGGACCTTGCTACACAGCACTCACAGTGTTTAGGGTTTAGCGCAATCCACTCCTCCAGCATGCGCGCAAGCAACCTTTGTCCCATTTTTTGAGATCAAGCAAATTTGACCCTTGAGGCCTTGACCCCCTCGTCTATGCTAATCTATGGTGGCTATCCCGTATTCCCACTGCCACGTTTTGTTGTGGACTTGTGATTGCCACACATTCACCATGGTAGTAACCAAAATTCATATCCAAGCTAATACCATCCATTTGTTGGTCCCATCCACTTGTTGTCCTCCTCCTCGCGTATTCGAGGAAAAAAAAACTTGTTGCCCTCCTCATTTGGCTTGTAGCCTGCCTACCTCTCCAGAGACGTTCTATGCCTATAGAACACATTGGAGTCCCTTGGTTCATTTTCAAATTCCCCATTTATTAACTGACACTTATTTTAGCAAATGGCAGGAGTAACATGCGTCAATGGTTTCAAAACCTGACGCGATTCAATTACTCAGATCTAGGTGTCGGCACTTGCCTAGTATGGTCGAGTCGTAACAAAGCGAGCATGCTAAAAAAAAACTATTGGAATTCAATAAGAAAGACAGTCTGCAGAGCATATGCCTAAACAAAGTCTCTGAAACCGAAGCGGCTGTTTTGTCACCTCCTCTTAGTTTACGCTGTACAACGCCGCGCTGTACCAAAACCAGGAGAGCAGAAAACATGCACGAGTCAAAGAGAGACACTGTCACTCATGGGCTCATGGCCACATTGCCACGGGCTAAGTAAACAACTAAAGAAACAAACACGATGGACCAGCGACAGCGAGGCGGAGAAACCCACAACTAAGGATAATGGCGTGGACGTTTGTTTACTAGTGCTAGCAGAGGTAGCAGCAGCTAGTGCACGTGAGACGATTAGACGAAGGCACAGTGGCACACAGGTTAATGAAGCGCGCGGCGGCCGAGGCTGAGCCCCACGGCATGGCGCCATGGCGGGGTGCGAGTGCGAGCGAAGCAAACGCAGAGAGAGAGAGAGAGAGAGAGAGAGAGAGAGAGAGAGAGAGAGAGGAAGGAAGAGGGGGAGCGAGACAGACCTGTTGCAGCGAACCTGCGCGTCGTCAGAGGCCTGCTGGTCCTGGCAGATTCCCCGCCACCGTGCCGGCGCCGGGCCCATGCCGTCGTCGCTGAAGCTGCCGGCCTCCGGCCACACCCCTGCACAACGCAACAAGCAACCCCGGCATTTGTTTAGAACACCTCGTCGCACGCGGGCATGGCCCCGTGGAACACTGTAATGCCGCCCGTCGCCAGCGCGCTGCGTGCACGGCAGCGGCAGCTGGTCCTGCCGGCTGGCGGTGCTCGAGACTACACGAGACGACGGAGCTAGCTTAGGGAGGATCGGACTTGACTCCACATGCGGGATTCCCTGGCGCCGCCGTGGCCGATCGACTGGCCGTGGCGCGCCCACGCACGCACGTACGTCAACCGCAGGCGTGGAAAAGCCCTTTCCATGCTTTGAACACCCACACCACACACCCTCCCTGCCTGCTTTTCGCAGCAGCTCACGAGCGGATCCACGTACTCGTCGTCTCGTACTACCCTTTGCTACGGGATACCTATACTCCCTGGCAACAGTATATTGTCCTGGAAAATGGTAACGACTAACGAGCAGCAGCATTCTACAGTTGTACTGTCTGCCTGTCCTATAGCAAAAAACCAACGATCCTAGCTAGTAGGCAGCTTCAGCTGCATGCAGCTCCTCCGAGTCCGAAAGGCCACACAATACTCCCCGGAGAGCTGTCCCAAAAGCCATAAAAACCGCGCCAGGCAGCGGAGGCAAGCAGCCGTTCCCACGGCCACGGGGGCGCAACGGACAACTTCCAATACTGAGTCCTCTGCGTGCGCCGCGAGCCGCGCTCGGCTCCACCGGCACGGGAACAAACCTGACCAGTCATCGCGAAGCGCAAGCAAGCGTTTGCGTCCGCGCAGATTCTGATTGCAGGCCGCTGCTGCCCGCGCTCTGCAGCTGCAAAACGCCTCACAAGCCAACAGAACTAGCGCAGCTGACAGTCCTTGCTTCTCCGGCTTACACGGGCTGGCTGCCGATGAGCTGGCGCGGCAGGATTTGGACTGGTGTTTTGGTCTTACCACCAACACGCGCACTCAAGCACTGATGAAGCTAGGATTATTTGGAAGCATTCAACTAATCTATATATTAGAAATAAAAAACTCGACCTGCGGAGTGAAGAACCACCCCGAGACATTGTATAAGAAGAAGACCTTCTCACACAGGTCGAGAAAACCCTCAACCCCTGCCCCACCCATACACAGCAGGGAACTGTTATAATTGGCTCCAGTTAACTCCCAACTCTCGGCCACTGAGGCAGTAACAGGGCAGCGCGGTTACTTAGCAAATGTGATTCCTTTTTAAAATGGCGTTGGTGAAACTCTGAAGACAATATATCATGTTGAGCAACTGATAGAGAGCGTACCGGTGTCGAGGTTGCCGATTACGACGCCTTCCCCGAACTTGGCCTTGGCCCAAATGGAGTCCGCCCTCACCCGGCCACCCTCCTCCTCCATCCCGAGGAACTCCCACGACCGCGTGGTGTGCAGCCGGTGCCCTCGGTTCGGGAACACGGAGACGACGCGCGGGTGCCCTGCCATTTCGATTCGTCCAAGCAACACACGCACCGACCACCGTCACGACCGACGAGATCATCCACAGCTAACAATCAAAGGCGGCGGCGGCGGCGCGACGTACTGGAGAGCTCAGCGGCCTCGTCCTCCTCGAGCGTGGCGGCGAAGCCGTTGATGTGGCGGGTGTAGGAGTAGAAGATGGCGCCCCTCGCCCTGGCCTCGCTGCGCAGCACGGAGCCCAGGAGCTCGTGGTGCGACCTCCTCGCGCGCTCCCGGTTCGACGCCGCCGCCGCGCCGCCCGGGCCATGCGAGTGCCCGCCGAGGTACACGACGTAGGACTGTACGAGAAGAGCAGTAACCAGCATCAGCTCTCTGCTGTCAACACAAATGCAGTGAGAAAAAAAAAAGAAAGCTCAAGAGCAGTGGCACCCTCCACAGCCCACACCACTCGCCTTTCTCTCAGCCGAGGCCGGCTGCTGCTGCACAGCGCTAGCGATCAGCAGCAGCGCGAGAGCAAGAAGAGCACGGCGATTTCTGGGAGAAGACGAAGCACACATCTCCCCTCCTCTGCTCAGATGCTCGGAGTAACAGCCGATGATTAGCGAGAATGGAGTTGTAATGCTGCAATGAGCTAGACTTTTGTAATGCTGCAATGGAGCGAAGACTTGATGAGACTGGGGCGGAGGAGAAGTGGTCAGTGGTGTGCGCACTGTTGGTTTTTTATAGGCAGGCCCGAGGATGATGGCAGAGGAAAAATGGCATGGGAGACGCGAGACGAGTGGGTCTTGTCCTAACAAAAAGTAGTGGGAGCTTTCTGTTTCCCGAAAAGCCCCTTTTGGACTGGAGAGCAAAGCGGCCTGCCTTTCGGTTATCTCCCCACCCCTGGGCTGGGAGGGATTACGCTGATAAACTTTTCGGAGATTTTTCAGCTGGAGATCTGATGATGTCGTCGGACTCGTGAAAAACACCAGGGGGCTCAGTGGAGAGTTGCACATGCTTTGTTTCTGCAACATAAATTATGTAACCCTCTCCATTAGAGCGGCGATTTTTTTAATCAAACCTCCCTTTTTTTGTGACGGAATGTATTTGGAGTTTGTGTGGTTTAGTGCTCCCGTTTCAAATGATGCGTCACGTGGTGGAATATAGCATGTCCTGTATCACTGAACTACTGAGAGTGTTTAGATGGATGAAAAACTTTTGATTAAATGTCACATCAAAGAAAATGTGTCATTTAGGATTAGTAACGTGGACTACTAATAAAACAAATTACAGATCTAGCTAGAAAATCGCGAGACGAATCTAATGATGGGTAATTAGAGGTAATTAATCAACAATTAACGAATGATTAAGGCATCATTTATGCTGCAAACCATAGATTAAATAGGCTCATTAGATTTGTCTCGCCACACACATTCCATTCATGTAATGGATTAACGTTTTCGTCTATATTTAATACTCCATACACGTAAAATTGGCTTGATGTGACCATTTTCGATGGAAAATAAAAGGAAAACAGTGTGTTGGCGGAACGGAAGGGCATGTTGGGTAATCACAAACTGCCAAAAGGTTAGTAGGTTGGATTGGGCTCTGGTCAACCGAGCGAGCAGTGTAGTGTTGGGGCCCAAAACTTTGCTTGGATCTCTTGACTTACGTAAGCCCAAAATTTTGCTCTTACGCAAGCTCAGGAAAATGCTGATTGAAAAAAAACTTAGCATTTCGACTCGGACACCAATTTAGCTAATTCCGTGGACGTGGACGGATTGATTTCAGAATATTGGCACACAACACAATGACGTAATGTTGTCATGATCTTTCAAGGCCAAAGTTTTTCCTGTAGATGGATAAACATTGTAGGAACATCTACTTCCCTGGCCAAAGTTCTTTTTTCAAGGCCACAATTACTCTAATCCAGTGGCTTTTATGTTTAAATTCCTAACAAATATACTATCTTCAATGATACTTAAGTTGTATCATAATTTTTTTATTTCGTTTAAATTTGATCAAAGTTGAGATTGTTTGACTTCTCAATATGCGAGAGTTACACCCTTCAACCATTAATCATGAATAGTAGAATGTTACGAGTCACAGCACGTGTTTAAAAAAACTACTAAATTAATGATGGAGTCAACATGTACTATTTAGATTAATCTAGAGCGTTCGATTATCATAAAATAAAATCCGACGGCGTAGAAAGCGTAAGAGTAAGATTTGTACAGCCGTCCAATCTCTTCTCTTATCCTGGCCGTTTCTTTTGACCCCCTCTCCGATTCTCCGTCTCCCGTCCGCTCGCCGGATGCCGCCGCGGCGCCGCCGCCCTCCCTCCGGCCTCCTCTATCCCGGCCAGGATCGCAAATCCCCGCACCAGCTATCCCCTGGTCAAGCCTTTAGCGTCTCAGCCTTTACTCGTCCATTACTTCAGTCTTCAGGTAGCGAGCAGCCACGCGTTTGACCTCATTCATGGTGCAGTCGGGCATGGAGGCAGTAGCGAGCGCGCGTCCCGCCTACGTCTCCACCGAATCCCGGGACGCGAAGGTTGGAGCCTGTGCTTGCAGCTACCGCGGCTACGGTGATTTCTGGTTGCTTGTGATGAGAGATGAGCGGATGAGCCCCAAGCTTTAGCAGCCTGCGAAGAAGAGGAACAGAGATTGGTTGGGACGTATGAGGTACCTTTCCACTCCTCGAGCCTTTAGTCATGTACTCATGCCGTCATGCACGGTGCACGCACCGATCAAACACCAAATTTCATCGTAATGCAACATCATATGCTACCCATTGATCCCCCTATCTTGGTCATTTTCATCTTCCACCTTGGATGGTGTCAGACTGTCAGTTACGGACAATATTGAATTTCTATGCCTTCTCTTGATCTCTTCTTCTGGAATCTGGACTAAAATGCACTTGGCTCTGCTTGCTAGGAAATTCGTGTTTACTGAAGTAGAACACCCAAAAGCAATTGCTTCAAAAGAAAAACTCCCAAAAGCAGCAGCAACTAGCACTTAGGCACCTAGCAGCGATCCTATCACTCAGTTTAGGGATGGATATAGCCCAAGCACGGTGGAAATCAATAGATGATGTGTTGATATATATCCTGAAGTATTGCTATTTTATCAACATTCAGGTTGCAAGTTTGGAACACGATTTGATTTAAGCACTCAGCCATGCTATTTGTTGTTTTTGAAGTAACTGTGTCCACAGCCCATACTAAGTTTATAAACCAGTCTTACAGTTTAAGCCATCCCACTACTGGCCCAGGCGCCCAGCTGTAGTTTATTTTTTTTTCAAATATGTGAAAGTGATAGGATTAATAACACATAACTTATTTGTGGACTATTTCTCTGCTGCATCATTAAGCACATGTAATTATTTAGCGTAATATTGAGCTCACACGAGCTAGGATAGCAACATATAGTAATCGAGTGATTATTTATCTCTATTATTATGTAAACAAGGCACTGATGTGACCACCAACCCACTGTCTAGGAGCCAACCAGTCAAGTAAACTGGAGTGTGGTTCTTATATCTCTCTTCCTCTTTTGTGCTGAGAAATTGCAGGATAACTTCTTCATTTAAAAGGTCTAAGTTCCTGTAGATGATGTGTATCTGTAGTAATGAAAAGATCTTTTGCCTGTGAATTTCGGGGAAAGGCCATCTATATATATGTGTGAAGTATTGCAGCTGGGGCTACCTGCATGCATCAAATCTATATTGCTCTGTTGACTATCACACAGTAGTGCTGCTATAGTTTTCCTGCCTTCAACATTGCCTTCTTCGCACTTGGAACTTTGATGACAGTCTCTTGCTTTACTGAAAATATCAATTTTTTTACATCAATCTGAGGATGAAGCCAATTTGACCGAGTGTGTAAAGGTGCAATAATCTCTCCTCATCTCACCTATTTCCTACTTCCCACTTCTCACTATCCCAGAGCATTTAGGCTGTTTGATGATTATTTTTAACATGTCATTGAATAAACAGGAGTATTACGAAGTCACGAACCCAGTGGGTTTAGGGGAGCCAAGAAGCCTATTCTAGTTTTGCCTGTGTTGCTCTTACTACACATTTGCAGTGCTAGGAGACCCTTCCATCTGAGCTGTGAGACCAATATGTTAAAGGTGCAAGTACAATTATTCTCAGCTCCTCTTTGTTTTTTGAACTGAATGCTCCTCTTTGTTTTGTCCTCCTTGCTTTTCTTTTCTAAATTTGTTGTACCAATGAAACAATCCTGCCAATCTATGCAGCAAGCAACATGTGAGTCGTACAGTTTGCGGACACATGAATGAGCTGGAAACTGAACATGTAATGCTCGTTGCTCCGTTCAAGGAAAGGAACTGGTTCCATTTATGTAGTGTGCCTAATTTCAAATACAGCACAAATTTTTTGCATCTTACACTATTTCCTTCCCTTTTCCTCGTGGATCTGAAACTAACATGACAGATACAAACTTTTCACATATTTATTTTTCTGTCTTCATGATCTTCTCCAACAAGAACATGTAATCCAATAACAATGTCTACGCTGACAATATGAATGGATCTAAACAATTCAGCAAACTTAAGGAGCTTTTAGCAGATCAAACTTCAACATTATTAGCTCCCCTTTACATTACTGCACACTAGTTATGATTTTCTGTTCGATAAAGAAATCTATTCCTTTCTGCAGATTTAATGGGCAATAGATGCAAAGCTTACTTAAGCATGAGTGTTAAGATCTACTCGCTGAAAGGTTGAAGTGAATTTCATGAAAAGAAATGGCAGAAACTGCAGTTCTTCTTGCTGTAAACAAGATTGGCATAGCTGTGGCAGGAGAGACCCTAAAGTTTGCCAGACCTCTGCTTGCAAAGAAATCTGAGCGAATAGCTGCACTCCAAAATGACATGAAACTGATAAGGAATGAACTTGAGCTTATCCATGCATTTCTTAAGGGAAACAACAGGAATGGTTGGAAAGTTGGAGTTATAGAAACTTGGATAAGACAAGTCCGTAGATTGGCGTACGATATGGAAGACGTTGTGGATCAGTTTATTTACATAGTTGGAAAACACAATAAGGAAATGCTATGGAAAAATCACATCAAGAAACCTCAATCTTTGAATTCACTAGATAAAATTACTCATAAAGTTAAGAGAATAAATCAAGAGCTTCAGCAACTTTCCAATAGGAGAGACCGTTGGACAAATCCAATAGATGATGAGACTGATATTCCTGTAGCAGACTATGAAACTGAACAAGAATTGTATCTTTCAAGCCATAATTATTCAATCAATGATGAAGAGCTTGTAGGAATCGATATGAATAGATCAGCCTTGATTGAGTCTTTGCATTCAAAAGATCGTCTTCTGCGGATCATTGCAGTCTGGGGCATGGGTGGCATTGGGAAAAGCACTCTTGTCAATAATGTGTACAAGAATGAAGTATCCAACTTTGATTGCTGTGCATGGGTTTCTGTCTCTCAAACATATAAAATGGAAGATATTTGGAAAAAACTTCTGAGAGAAATCCTTGGAAAAGACAACAAAGAATTTGATGCTGAAATGATGAACTATACAGAACTAAGAATGGAAGTGATGAAAATTCTGGATAAAAGGCGGTACTTGATCATATTTGATGATATTTGGACGGCTGCTGTTCTTTTTAAAATCAGAGATGTTATTGTTGATAATGGCCTTGGAAGCAGAGTAATAATCACGACAAGAACTGAGGAAGTAGCTTCAATAGCCGAGGATGGTTACAAGATTAAAGTAGAGCCTCTAAATAACCATGATGCGTGGCTTCTTTTTTGCAGGAAGGCATTTCAGAAAATTCAAAATCATATCTGTCCACTAGAATTAAATCAATGCAGTATGGACATAGTGCATAAATGTGATGGTTTGCCATTAGCCCTTGTGGCTATAGGGAGCATATTGTCACTGAAAAGTAAGAATCCAAAAGAGTGGAGGCTCTTTTATAACCAACTTATTTGGGAGTTACACAGCAATGAGAACCTAAATCACGTTGAGAAAATTCTAAGCCTAAGCTATAAATACTTGCCAGACTGTTTGAAGAACTGTTTCTTGTATTGTGCTATGTTCCCAGAAGACTATCTGATACAGCGGAAAAGATTGATTAGATTGTGGATTGCCGAAGGGTTTATCGAACAAAAAGGAGCATGCAGCTTAGAAGATGTTGCTGAAGGTTATTTAAGAGAACTTGTCAAGCGAAGCATGCTTCAGGTTGTCATGCGGAATAATTTTGATAGGATAAAATCTGTCCGGATGCATGATCTTGTGCGCGAATTAGCAATTCACCAATCTGCAAAAGAGAGTTTCAGCACAACTTATGATGACACTCATGGGGTGGTACAGGTGACACCGGATTTACGTCGTGTCTCGGTGCTCCGATGCAACAAGGGCATCCAGTCAAGCATTTATTCATCCAGACTTCGGACCATCATAGCATTTCACACTAGCATGTCATCGTCCTCATGGTTTTCTTTTATTCCCTCGGGATCTAAGTGCCTTGCAGTGTTAGACTTATCAGGCTTGCCTATTGAAGCTATCCCCGATTCAATTGGGGTTCTATTTAACCTTAGATTTTTGTGCCTCAATGACACAAATGTGAAGGAACTTCCAAAATCTGTTACAAAGCTTTGGAATTTACAAACATTAAGTCTTGAGCGTACACAGTCACTGAATTTACCCCGAGGATTTTCAGAACTGAAGAAATTGCGGCACCTTCTTATTTGGAAATTGGTAGATCCAACATACAGAAATATGAATAATTGGGAATCTATGGAGCCATTTGAGGGCTTGTGGAATTTGAAGGAATTGCAATCTTTGAATGAAGTTCGAGCAAATAAGTTTTTTGTTGCAAAACTAGGAAGTTTATCTCAGCTGAGGTCCCTTTGCATTACCTGCGTAAGGAGTAGCCATTGTGCAGAACTGTGCAACTCTTTATCAAAGATGAACCAGCTCTCAAGGTTAAACATAAGAGCAAGCAACGAAGATGAGGTGCTCCTGCTGGAAGATTTGACATTACAAAACCCTCTTGAAAAGCTGGAATTGGTTGGGCAGTTATCTGAAGAAACTTTTGAATCTCCATTTTTCTCTATGCATGGAAACCAACTTCTGCAAATGGAGCTATCATGGTGTCAGCTCATGGAGAGTCCAGTGGCATGGCTTTCTAAGTTGTCAAATTTAACTGAACTACGTCTTACAAGGGCATATACTGGGCAGCAGCTAAACTTCCAGGCGAGTTGGTTCGGAAACTTGAAGAGAGTTGTTTTGCGAGATATGCCACATGTCAATCAAATATGCATACATGAAGGAGCATTGGCCAGCCTTGTGTATCTTCATGTTGATAGGCTCAAGGAACTGCATGGCATGCCTATTGGTATCAAATTTCTCAATTCTGTCAAAGAGGCATATTTTACCAGGATGCATTCTGATTTCATAAGGAACCTTCAAATGACAAACCTAAATCATATTCCGAAAGTCTATTGGTCAACAGAAGGCAAGTGAAATCATTTTCGCAGACAATAGTCTATGCTTGCAGTTCTCATATGTTAATTGTAGCTTGCTCTTGCTCGCCTGCAAATGATTCTGAGTGCACCTTTGAGGCTACAGACTAGTACCCACTCTAGGGGCAGGCATATAACATATAATGCTAATAAAGTTCAGCTTGAATTGCGTGAAATCCTTGGTTCTTTCTTTTGTCACAAGTAGATAAATAACCTAAGGTTTGTACAGTTATTCAGAAGAATCAGGAGTTGTCAGTTGTCACTATAGTACACATTGCATTGGACTGTAGCTTAAGTGTATCTCCATATCATGCCTCTAATTCTCTATTTTAAATGCAGGGGTTTCGTCAGATGAAACAGAACCTGTTAACCTGCCTGGGCCATGCAGCACCAACCCACAATGGCGCACTTTAGGTGGGTTAGGGTGGGTTTTCATGTAACCTGGCTGGTTTGACCCAACAAACCCCTGGCTGGCTACTGTCCCAATCTCCTGAATGCGGGCGTGGAATGATGTACTTCCACTCTGATTTCTTCAGTTATCATGCTTCCCCAGCAAAGAGTGTTTGCAATTTGTTCAACAGCAACCCCAGTCAGCAGCAGCTGCCAGTTTTTCTCTTTTGGTGGATGACAACGAAGAGGATATGTTAGCGTTTACTTTCCTCTGGTTTATCATTACAATGTCCTTTACATTGCATTCGTGACACAATTTTGGCTGCCATTTTATTTTTATGCCACGTTGTAATCATGGATTGGGACCCCCTACTTCCTATGTTTACCTTTTTTTTGAAGAAAACTCCATGTGTTTACTTTGAAAGGCTGCTTGTTGGCTTTAAATAAAGGAAAAAGTCTATATCACCCCCAACCTATGGGGGTGGACTACATAACCCCCCAACCTATGAAATGGTCTATATCACCCCTGAACTTTCAGAAACCAGTCAAATTACCCCTAAAGCAATTTTGAAAAATCATTGAAAAATCATAGTAAATCATAGAAAAATCATAAAATGGAAAATCCAATTGTGTTGGACTCCAAATGAGTAGATCTACACAGTGAATATATAATATGATATGTTAAAAATCACAATTCAGGAAAATATCCCAATTTGTGGAGATCCAAATATCTTCAAAGACACCCCTGTTTTTTGCAGAATGCCCCCTGGTTAGTTTGTCGGCCGTCTCTTTGGGTCTCTCGTATCTCTCTCCCAGTTCCCACCCCCGTGGGCCGCGGCTTCTCCTCGCGCCCGCCCGCCGGCCGCTGCCGACCGCCGTCCGTCCTTCCTCCCTGCCTGCGAGTATTGAAAAACCCCGCCCCACCTGATATTCCAACCCTCTGCTTCTGCTGCTAGCTAGCAGCCACAGCTCTTTGGGGGCTGACAGCGCCGCCCGGGCATGGCGGTTTGGTCCTTAGCGTGCGTGCCCCCTTCTCTCCCGGATCGCGGAGGTCGGAACCTGTGCCTGCCGCGACATGAACTGCGGCAGCGCCTGATTGCTCCGACATGAGAGGCGAGCTCCAAACTTTAGTACCCTGCGAAGAAGTGGAACAGAGATTGACTGCGAACTTGCGACGCAAGAGGTACATTTCGATTCCTCGGAGCCTTAGCCTACTCAATGCAGGCACCGGTCAGACACCTATTTTTTGGATCAAATTTGCGTAGCCTTTGAAAGCGATAGGATTAATAACCCTGTACTTATTTTGGATTAATTTCCGTGAGCATTCCTTGAATCTGGTCTGAAGTTCTCATTGACCATGTGGACTAGTCCAAATGTTTTCCTCACGCGCATGTAATTATTTAGCATAAATGCTCAGCTAACGCGAACTAGGATAGCAACATAGAGTAATAGAGTGATTATTATTCCTTTATCTTTATTATCTAATCTATCTAAATTGCTAAGTAAACAAGCAATGTGGCTACGAACCCACAGTCTATCCTTAAGGGCAACTGTGGGGAGTTGGAAGGAACTTTACATGATGGTTACATACTTACATCAGGTGGTCTAGCCATGAGAACACTAAAGACCTAAAGTCTTTTGCACTCTGAAATTGCAGGATACCTTCCTCCTTAATAGGTCAAAGTCTTTGTAGATGACGTATATGTATTGTAATGGAGGGGTCTTTTGCCTATGAGTTTCAGAAGAAAAGGTCAACTGTGATGGGATACTTTGTTTATGAGTTAGGTTGTCTACAGATTATGAAAACCATATTTTACCTGCTACAATCTGATATCCTTTGTAATCTAAATCCCAGTAAATTTTAAAATCGCTGAAACTTTCAGTCGATGCAACTGCATGCCTCCATCTATATATGTGTTAATGTGTAGAGTACTGCAGCTGGGGTTACCACTGCAAGCACCAAGTCTATACTCCTCTGTTTACTTAGCACGAACTTACGCCGCTTAAGTTTTTGCCTGTTTTCAACACTGCCCTTCTGTGCTTTGACAATCTCTTGCTTTACTCAGAAGGACATATTTTCCACATCGACTTGATGACAAAGACAACTTGATCAAACTTGTAAAGGTGCAATCTCTCTCTGCTCTTCACTTCTTTCTCGTTGTCCCAATCCAAGAGCCTTAAGTTAGCAATATGATAAATTTAAATCCACTAGTTTATTCAGGTAAAAAAAATCTGGGAACTAAAGTTGTTTATGCGTTGCAAGGAAAGAAATTACCCCTCTTTATGTTCCCTTTTATCTTTACCTTACAATTTTTTCCTCCATTCCACCCTGCTGAAATAATTACGGAAGTAACACGAACAGCAGGGCTATCTACTTATATATCGTTCTTTCTTATTGTTCATTCATCTTCTTTCTCAGAAAGTGCATGTACTTTGATCACACCTCATCGATTTTTTTTTAAATCAGCAAGTCTGTGTATTTCGAATGGCTTTAGAAGATCAGTCTTCAAAACATTGGCTCTCCTTTAATAAATACATTTTTCTTATTAGTTAAGTAAAGTTAAAAGTTTGCATTCTTTTTGTAGATGTGATGTAAAGAGATGGAATTTGTGTCTGTGATCGAGCGTTGATTATTGCAAATTTGTTTTGCTGGCATTTTGAAGTCAAACTGCATGAAGAGAATGGTTGAAGTTGCTGTTCTTTTTGTCATAAAAAAGATAGGAATAGCAGTGGCATGTGAAACTCTGAAGTTAGCTAAGCCCTTGCTTGGAAATAATTCTGAGATGCGAATGACACTTCCAGTTAACATGAAATTGATAAAAGATGAACTTGAAATTATTAATGCATTTCTTAAGGAAAGTGGCATCAATGGCTGCAATAGTGAAATCTTAGAAACTTGGACAAGACAAGTCCGAAGGTTGGCATATGATATGGAAGACATTGTGGACCAATTCATGTATGTTATTGGAGAACACCAACTGAAAGAGTCATGGGCCTGTGCGAGGAAAGTTTTCAAAAAACACCATTGTTTATTTTCACTTGATGAAATTGCTGCCAAAGCAGATATAATAAATAAAGAGCTTATGGAACTTTCAAATAGGAATAGGTCGTTGGACCCAACTAATACCTGGTGTGAGTTATAATCCTGCAACAAACTACGACAGTGAGCTACTATATCAACCTGGACATGATTATTCAATCAATGACAATGAGCTTGTAGGAATTGATCACAATAGAGAAATCTTGATTGAATCATTGCATCTACAAGATGCCTCCCTCCGGGTCATTGCTATTTGGGGTATGGGAGGCCTTGGGAAAAGCACTCTTGTAAATAATGTCTACAAAAATAAAACAATAGCTTCCAATTTTAGTTGCCAAGCATGGGTTTCTGTTTCTCAGTCAAATAAAATTATTGATATTTGGAGAAGCATGCTGAAAGAAATATACGGAAATGATAATAGAACATTCGATGCTGGAAGTATGAACAGTGCAGAACTAAGAGGGGAATTAATGAAAATTCTTGATAAAAGGAGGTATTTGATCATATTGGATGATGTCTGGACAGCTGATGCTCTTTTCAAAATTAGAGAGGTTCTTGTCGATAATGGCTTGGGAAGCAGAGTAATAATCACGACAAGGATTGAGGAAGTAGCTTCGGTAGCTGAGGATGGTTGCAAGATCAAGCTAGAGCCTCTAAATGACCATGATGCATGGCTTCTATTTTGCATGAAGGCATTTCCAAAAACTAAAAATCATATCTGCCCCACAGAATTACATGAGTGTGGTAAAGACATAGTGGAGAAATGTGACGGTTTACCATTAGCCATCGTGGCAATAGGGAGTTTGTTGTCCCTCAAAACAAGGAATATTAAACAATGGAGACTTTTCTACTATCAACTTATTTCAGAGCTACACAACAATGAGAATCTAAACCGTGTGGAGAAAATTCTAAATCTGAGTTACAAGTACCTGCCAAACTATTTGAAGAATTGTTTCTTATATTGTGCTATGTTCCCAGAAGACTATTTGATCCACAGAAAAAGATTGGTTAGATTGTGGATCGCTGAAGGGTTTATTGAACAAAAAGGTGACTGCAGCCTAGAAGATGTTGCTGAAGTTTATCTGACAGAACTTGTCCAGCGAAGCATGCTTCAGGTTGTTGCAAGGAACAGTTTTGACAGGATACAGTGTCTTTGTATGCATGATCTTGTGCGCGAACTAGCCATTTTCCAATCTAAAAAGGAGAATTTCTGTACAATTTATGATGACACTCATGGGGTGGTGCAGTTGGGATTTGATCCTCGTCGTATGTCAGTACTCCAATGCAACAACAACATTCAATCCAGCATAGATCCATCCCGGCTTCGCACCTTCATAGCATTTCAAACCTGCAAAACATCATGTTCATGGTATTCTTTTATTTCCTCTGAGTCTAAGTACCTTGCAGTATTGGATTTATCAGGCTTGCCTATTGAGGTGATTCCCAATTCAGTTGGTTTGCTATTCAACCTTAGGCTTTTGTGCCTCAATGATACCAACGTGAAGGAACTTCCAAAATCTATTACAAAGCTTCATAATTTACAAACATTAAATCTTGAACGTACTCAATCACTGAAGTTTCCGCAAGGATTTTCAAAATTGAAGAAATTGCGTCACCTACTTGCTTGGAAATTGCTGGATGCAACATATAGAAGTCTCAATAATTGGGATTCTATGGAGCCATTTGAGGGCTTCTGGAATTTGAAGGAATTGCAATCCTTGAATGAAATTCGAGCAACTAAAGTCTTTGTTGCAAAACTAGGAAATTTATCCCAGTTGAGGGCCCTTTCCATAACTCGTGTAAGGAGTAGCTATTGTTTACAATTGTGCAACTCTTTATCGAAGATGCATCAGCTTTCAAGATTACACATAAGGGCAATCAACAAAAATGAGTTGCTCTTTCTGGAAAATTTAACATTGCAAACCCCTCTTGAAAAGCTCGATTTGGTAGGGTGCTTATCTGAAGGAACTTTGGAATCTCCATTTTTCTCTGCCCATGGAAGACAACTTCTGCAAATGGAGTTAGCATGGTGTCAGTTCATAGGCAGTCCAGTGGCACAGCTTTCTAAATTGTCAAATTTAACTGAATTGCGCCTTACAAGGGTGGACACTTGTCAACAGCTAGACTTCCATGGAAAGTTGTTCCAAAAATTGAAGAAGGTAGTCTTGTGGGATTTGCCGCAGGTCAATCAAATATGCATACATGAGGGTGCTTTGGTCAGCCTTGAATGTCTTCATATCGATAGCCTCAAGAAATTGTGGGACGTACCTACTGGTATCGAATTTCTCAGTTCTGTTAAAGAAGTATACTTTACTAGGATGAATTCTGAATTTGTGAGGAACCTTCAAACGGGAAAGCTAAATCATATTCCAAAGGTCTACTGGTCAACAGAAGGCAAGTGAAATCAGTCAAATCCCTTCCCAGCCTTTTTTTATTCGAGAAAAGTAATTGTATGCTTGCACTTTAAATAGATAGATTTGGCCTGATTGGTTTGTGGCCCAATTTTTGGTACGCCACAACTTTGGCAAGCCAAAATCTGGGCAAAAAATGTTGCCAACATTTTGGTAGAATAAACTGTGAGACATTGGCAACTTATGGGTAGCAAACCAAATGATGGCCCCAAAATTGGCTTGCCAACATTTTGGCATGCCAATGATTTGGCTACAAACCAATCATGCCCATTATTTTGGTTTAACAGTACAAACAAAACCTTTTAAAAACTTGCTTGCCTCAAAGTGGTACTGACTTCAGAGTTCACTGTGAGGACTAGAATCCATTCTTTGAGCAAACATAACAAGTAATTTTGATGAAATTCAGTTTGAACTACGTAAAACTTTGTTTCTGTTGATACAGGCAGTCAGACAACTCTAGGTTTTGCTTAATTCCCTAAGCTTTTGGTAGGAAGAATCAGGAAATGTCACCGTGGAACACTTTGCATTACTAGATTACGTGCACCTCCATTTTATGGCACCACTTTTCTATTTTAAATGCAGGGGTGTCCTCAGTTGAAACAGAAGCCACTAACCTGACTGGACCAACCAGCACCAACCCGCAGTGGCGCATTTTAGGTGGGTCAGGTTGGGTTTTCATCTAACCTTGCGTGCGAACTGACAATGTGGATTGTGGACGAATACCAGATTTGCTGAAGTACATGTGGATGCTACACTTCGGCTGTGGTTTTCAGTCAGACTGTTTCCTCCAGCTAAGTCTGAATTAGAAGTTTCTCCTGTGGACTGTGGTCACTGCTGTGGGCAACTCTGGGAAATTCATTTTGGTGGGTGTCAAACTTCAAGGGCCGCTGGGACTTGTCAGCGTACTAATATTATTCGACAGGATGCACTGTATTGGTCGTCTGGGTTCAGAAGCTTCTTCACTGGGCCAGTTCCTTGTTGGCTAAAGTTGATGGCTTGATGATGACGGTGTCCACTGTCCAGCTCAACCATTGCATTCGCCATCATACTACATCTATATGGATTATTATTACAATGTTGTCAGTTTCGTGTTGTTCTTGTGTACCTCTGTTTTGGCTGGCATTTATGCCACATCGTAAGTTATATTCTCAACAGCAGCCAACGCACTGGTGGCCAAGATCAAAGAGGCGGCCCGTGCTTGGGGTTTCGCGGGAGCAAAGCACCTAGCCGCTTGGTGGGTGCCGCTTAGTTCGGCTTGTACATTTGTGTATACCTTTTTTTTTCAAGTTTTGCACACCAGTAAACGGCCCGCTCGGGCTGGTTGCTTGTAATTCTCAGCTATATTAATATAAACGCACACGTCGTGTGCCGTTTGTTCAAAAAAAAAAAAGAAGCCTTGATGAACTGAGTCAAAATTGATGTCGACCCACTCATTCTTCCATTGAAATTCATCAAGGATGAGCGGGGTTATAATGTTATGTCTTTCCTTTAGCACTAGGCTCACGAAGCTTCTTAAACATAATTGACATCTTGCGGTTTGTAGCTAACAATGGCATGTGCTTTCCCACATTCCTACACCAATATAGTGGGTGTGTGTGGTGTTCTTGTACTTGAGTTGGGTCTACCCTGTCTCTTATGTTTTTTCTTCTACCTTAAATGAAAGTAGTAAATATGCTTTTAGTCCAGTGTGCTGGGCCTGTTTGGGCTGCTCAGCTTTGCGGTGCCTAGGAATTGGAGGCCCAGGAGCGAAATGTATAACGGGTCCCTAAAATTTTAACAATACGCCATAGGCCTATAGTTTTTTTTTTTTTTTTTTTTTTTTTTTTTTTTTTTTTTTTTTTTTAGAATATAGGCCTATAGTTGAAGCATATCATATTTTCACTCAATTACAACCATTGCCTCTGTTTACTTGAAGTTAGAGTTAGATGACATACTCTAACATCGGCAACATGATTATCGTTTTGTTCACATCCAAAACAAAGCTTCCTCTATCTCAAATTCTTGATTCGATTGTTCAAACTGCTCCAGTTTGTCTTCCATTCATCACATCTGGTCGTTTAGCCCATTTAAACACCATTCAAACGCTACACATTAGCTAGCTGTTTCCATTTGATTCTCTGCTGAGCGATTTGGTTTTCTGTGGTTGACCATCATCCTGCAAGATGCACACAATTTGAAATTTACTTGCAAGTAGAAACAAACAAACGACTGCAAAAGCGTTATCGCACAGGGAAAAGTGAAGATTCATGTAGGTTTACTGTTTTACTAATAATAAAGTGAGATTGCTACGGCTATTCTTTACCCCTAACGCCAGCTCCATTACAAAAACAAGTTCTGCTGTGTCACGGTCCTAGGGTATTCATGACACTAGAACATTAGGCGCGCTTCGCGCGCCCTATCATGGGCATATGAAAAGAAAATGAAAGCTTTATTATTGAAAATATATGACTATATTTGCACAGTAAGCATATACAGCCGTTAATCAACCCTTCAGTAAAGTCATCACAAAATTAATTTGGTATCTTGACAAATATCTGACCATACGAAACTCTTCTGTGAGGATATAAAATTCTTAAATTAATAAACCCTTCAGTAAAGTCACCACTCCCATGATACAAAGGAAAATCCATCGATGTAGTCAGTAAAGAACAACACACTAATCATCACAAAATCTACTTTGAGAATAAATTGAATTTCTTATTAGTTACTAATCCTCTAAGAGGAACATAAAAGATTGGCGCCTCCCAGACAATGTACTCAATTCGCTTTGCTGGATACATAGCAGTACCACTCTTTTTTACATTTGAGAATGCAGACATGAACAAGTGATTCACAAGATGCAGTGCACCATGCTTGTTGCTTGCTTTCTTGATCAACTTTCGGGAACTTAAATCAATTAGACATCACAGGATCCTCTAGTGCTTGGCTTTGCATCGCAGCCAGAAAAGAACAAACTCTGTTGCCTATCAGACCTGCAAACAAAACAGGGGCAGCGTGAAGGAGTGAAACCAGAACATGCAAAACATATTAAGGTGCACACCTATCTGTAGAGAGTGGAATCTCAGCTACAGAGAGACGTTACCCAACCCCAGAGATATGGTGAAGGATCTAGTTGAGAAAATGAAGGTTTCTAATGCTTCATTGTTATTATCTCTGGGTGCATGAGTTGCTAACCAAACTGATAAAGTAGCATTAGTGTGAGCTAATTGACCAAGAAATAAACCTTTTTGTTTAGTGTGAGCTAATTTACCATGAAAAAACCTTTTTGTGAAGTTACTGCCTTCAACTGTCCTATGAATTTAAGTTCATGGTCAGCATATGTTGCTGATCATTTCCATGAACAGATTGAGGCATATGTATTTTCTTCTCTAGATTCATTATTCATGATCTACAACAACAGGATATCTCCCTAAACCCCAAGAAAACAGAAGAATGACGCCATCAAGTTGCATTGCAAAGCCAAATGATGCTTTAATTCAAATCCAGGGGACTGAGTTTACATAAAGAACCTACCATGCTAATCTGAAGGTTCATGAGTTCAGGTAACAACCAATCAAACTGAAAGGTACATAGATATCGATAAATGGCGTGCCCTTATCCTAACACCATAATATATAAACTTCCTTCCTGGGCAGTTTATTAGGAGTAAGACCGTCCATGATATGGATATATCGATTTTCTACCATATTTTTTGCCTAAGAAATCAGTACTTACAGGAACGGAACATATATTGGGGCCTGCTGAAATACATTACAATCCAAACGAAGTGCACTGATATACCTAAGGTTAAGTTCTAACAGCACCAAGCAACTGATTTAAAGTTTAGGCTCCTGGTATGAAGCACATTACCATACATTTACATGATTTAACTACAAAACAATCATCATATAAGATAAAATATGATGCCCCATTCCAATGGAAAAGTTGTTCAACCAATAAAAGCCTTATTTCTAGTTTTTTTATATGAAAAAAGATATGCATCTCATGTTCCAAAGGCTGAGCCAACCAAAGTCAGCATCATATTCCCAATATCACCGTCTATAAGCAGACTATAGAATACTTAATTAAAAATTTGACATTATTACTCACGAAAGAATTATTGACAAAATAACCATGAGATATAGATCCATCTCACCTTCATCTATCGATCTGAACCAGAAATGCATTATCACAGCAATTCCACCATGTTGCCCATTGCCCTGAAGCGGGTCACAACCACTGTGCATGTGTCTTTGTCTTATCTGTAGCTGATAGGCAAAAATCATGCATACAACATTACTTTTCTGTCTCTCCTTGGATTAGAAACTTAGAAGGCAATCTTAGAAAGGAGTAATTTTAGCAATACGGTACACATCAATCTGACTGTAGTGGTACACATATATGCTAAACCTAAAATCGAGCGTATGTTTATGAACTAATAACTTGAAAATATGTATACTGAGAGCAAAGGTAGCAAAGAATTAGCCTGCATAACTAATTGATAAGGGGACAGTACAAAATCAGCATGCATGTAGGAGAGTAGAGAGGGATGCGTGTAATGTTGTGGATGATTGCATTGAGGCTTCGGCCGGTATATATGAGAGTACAAGACTTGGGGGGTAAGGCAACCCCCGGGATATATATGGCAGTCTATGATATTCCTATCTATACTACCAAATATACTCTAACACTCCCCCGCAGTCACAGCGGGAGCACCGCAGACGGTGAGACTGGAGAAGAAGCCGAAGGCACGAGCCGACGGACTTACAGCCCCCCGCAGTCATAACGTCGGTGCGGTGCGGATGCTGCGACTGGAGAGAACCGGCGAGTATCTCATGCGGATGGTAGCCCTTTGTGCCGATGTCGAGGTAGCCGAGCTGGAGGGCGAAGAGCCATGGTCGAAGATGCCGTGCGTAGGATAGCCGTGGTCGACGTAGAGCTGTCGAGGTTGTCGAAGACGAGGTAGCCACACATGAAGCCGCGGGCGCACGAGGAGGCGCCGTGAGGGTGGCGTGATAGAGAAGACGCCAGAGACGAAGATGGCGATGCGTCGAGGCAGTCGTAGAGGGAGCGATGCCGAAGTCGATGCAGTCAGGCCATCGGGCGAGGCATGCCCGGGTTTGCCAGGCCCGGGAACGCGTCGGGGACGATGGGCACGCACCGGTGTTGCCAATACCGGACGTGCAAGGGAGAAGTGCACAACCAGACGCCGTCACCGAAGGGGACCAGCAGAGAAGGCCTCCAAAGCGGTCGCAGGCGCTGAAGACGGCGAGGTAGAAGATGCCGACGCCCGCTGTTGCTTGGAGTAGAGGAGGTGGCGACGCTGGCGACGTGGTTGTACTAGACGAAGCGAGGAGGAGAGCCCGGATTTTCCAGCGCAAGGCCGGACGATCTAGGCGACGCGGCGGCGGTGCTCGAAGGAGACGACGAAGAACTCGAACGGCTTGATGAAGACCATGCGCGAAGGGCGCAGCGACGCGTAGTCGATGATGAGGTCGTAGACATGGTCGGCGGCGGTGAGGAAGCAACGGCGGAGAAGACCACGGGTGGCTCCACTGCTGCCCGAAGAGGCGAAGCAGCGGCAGCCCTTCGTACTCAGTGAAGAAGCGCACACGACGAAGACGAACGCCACGGGAGCCGGGTGGATCGCGCATATCGGTTGATCAGACCGAGCATACACGAGGCGAGACGACGGTGGACGAAGTCGGTGGAGGCGTCCCGATCGGTGGTGGCGAAGACGAGCCGGCGAAGGACGACGTGCGGAAGAAGCGGCGATGTAGGCGGCGGCGCAAACAAGCGCCCCCGGGTGCCGGCCATCTCGCCATGTCGCACGGTCGTAGAGGAAGAAGAGGCCGGTGATGTCGATGCCGATGTCGAAGTCGTGGCGCAGGATCGACGGGCGGTGGGCGACGCAATCCCGAATCAGTGATCGGGCAAAAAGAAAAGTGCAGCAGCTTCTCGGGTATACCTCTTGGGTGCGCATAGCAGAGAGACCCCAGACCTTATCCTTTTCCCCTCACGGTCAACAGCCGTAGCCATGTGAGAGAGAAAAATAGACAGAGGATTGAGGAAACAGAGCAGGGTGCCCCATCAGGCCGTCAGGCGTGAAGTTTGCCTGGACGGCCAGCGCAAGGCTGGACCGTCAGGTGATGGCCTGCGGGGGGGCACCCCTCCCTGCTATGGCAGATGACGCGGAGGGGATCGACGGGGCGGATCCTGAAGGGAGGCGGCGAAGGGATCCACCCAGGCGACGCGGATCCGGACGGGAGGCACGGACCGCGGCACGACGGGGCTGCGAGGTGGAGAGGAGACGCCTCCAGGATTCCGCTGGCGACGAGCAAGGCACGACCCTGCTGCCACCACGGCAGCACGGGTGGGTCGCGGGCGCCGGGGAGACCGCTGCTGCCACCATGGCAGCGCAGGTCAAGTCGTCAGCGACAGATTTCACGGCGGATGGCGAGGTACCTTTGATCTGCTGCTGTTGACGCAATTTGGCGGCGGATTAAACGGGTCCGCCGCGGAGGAGGGCGCTGCCCCCGGCGGAGGTCATGGGTAACCTCCCCGGGGGCGCGCTAGGAGGTCGTCGAGGGGGTGCCCTTGATGGGTGCCGTGGTGACGACCAGCGGCGCGAGGAAGAAGGCAGAGGTGCCGGCGGCAGCGGAAGATTTAGCCTAGGATCTCCAAACCCTAATCTCGTGATACCATGTAGGAGAGTAGAGAGGGATGCGTGTAATGTTGTGGATGATTGCATTGAGGCTTCGGCCGGTATATATGAGAGTACAAGACTTGGGGGGTAAGGCAACCCCCGGGATATATATGGCAGTCTATGATATTCCTATCTATACTACCAAATATACTCTAACAATGCAAAATTGAAAGGAAAAAGGAAAGAAAAAAATGAATACCTTCTGCCCATTTCATCGAAACACGTTGAGAGCATCAGTGACAGGGAGCACCCGGGAGAGTGTTGGTGGATTGAAGGTAGCTGGATGAAGTGCAGAGACACTTGTGGTGGAAGAAGAAAGGCTATTGATGTTGATTTGAGGGAGGTGGCGGGGAGAAGCTGCGGCCGTGCTATGCTGTTGTTGCTCCTGCCATCATGATAAAGCAGAAGTGTTAGAATTCAGCTACAATTGTTCCAATTTCAGCAAATTGACTTCCAATCAAAGTGGGTATGACATTTACAAATATTTTTTGTGGTAATCCTCTGTGCTCTCACTCCAAAAACTCACGTTTTTTATTTGTCTACATTTCACCAAACCCGTTTGCATGCTGAAAAAGGAGAGCAAATAAAACAGGACGCACCTGGCACTGGAGGAACGGGTCAGGAGCAGCGCTGGAAGTAAAGTGGGCGAGGACTGAGAGTTGGGAGGCACTGTGGCAGAGAAAAGGATAGTGCATATGATATGTTAGTTCGCAAAATAAAGGTAGGAAAAAAGAAATGGCAATATGTGTGACAAAATTATACTATTTGCAGTTCACTTCTCATGAATCAATAAATTGTAAGAATTTTAAAATAAAATGATCCTTGAAAAACAACAAAGACTCTTTGCTGCAGCACGGCTCCAAACAACGGAAAATGATAAACGATCGTTGTTGAACACTAAATTTTATAATGGTGTCAGATATCACACTACACAAAGTGTATAATTAGCAAAATCAATATGCATTAACACACATATAGCAACACTGAAATAGGATCTGTGTCTAGGAACCTGTAACATGCAAATGACACAGTCGCATTATTGCCATATATTTTCCCCAAAGAAATTTATTAGTTTCAAGATAATGTTCATCACAGTTAGATATAGATAGTAGTCAGAGAGACTCAATTAGTAGAAGACATTTTTTGTTGAACGAATTATTAGTAGAAGAAACTTACCTGGGTGTATGGCCTGATTAGGTGAAAGGGATATGAGCAGTTCGGTGACAAAGGAAGCTATTAGAGGTGATGCGCCTTTCTTGGTAGAAGTTGAATTCTGTGCAAAGAGCTTGACACAAGTTTGCCTCTTATTTCTCTCCACAGATAGGTACCTTCGCATTGCAACAACAGAAACCTTATTAGCTCGTGATATACTGACATCAGTTTTCCTTTTTATAATGTTGTACAGAATTCTTGGTGGCCTTAATAATGTAAAATCGGATGATTTACTTAGTGGCAGCAGAAAATAAGCCCGTTAAAAGTGGATCCAATAAAGTGAAACTTTGTCTGAAATATGTTTGGCTTCAAGAAGAATGTCTACTTTTCTCTGACTGACCAAATATGGCTAAGAAAATTACTGGCTACACCATATGTTGGTGAGTAAAGACATCCAATAAAAAGGAAGCCAAATTAGTTTTCAGATGGTAAGTTTAATTCGTAAGCAGATACATAGAAAAATTAATTAACAATGTAGCAAACTGAAATTCTATAATACCAGAACCACTATCAGAGAATGGAATCAGACATGATGCAATCCTGCCAAAGTTTTGAACAATTTATGAAATACGGATTATTGTATTTCTGAAACAATGTGCAAACTTTTCTCAATTTGCCCAGGTTCAAATGCATATTTTGGAGTTTTGGTGTGCACTATAAAGCAAGTAACATAATTATTTATATCCTATGTCATGTTTCAAAGATGACACGGATGCTCCAGGACCTATGCAGGAAAGAGGGGTGGGCAAACCAACGGCAGAGGGAACGCACCTGGGAGGCGGGTAGTGTACGGAGGGCGCGACGTTGGGCAATCCATTGCCGACAAGGCTGAACCGCCGCTGCCTTCATCTGCCAGGTTCTGCGTTAACATGATGAGAGGGGATGGGAGTGAGAAAGAAACAGAGAAGAGGACCTCTCCTCTGTGCCGAGATCCAGATGGGGTGTGGAGATGAGAGCAGAGACTGCCCCCCATGTTTGGAAGAGGAATCCAGCGGTGAGGGGTGTGGCTTACCTAGGGGCGGTCTGCCAGAGGCGCGAGGCAAAGGAGGAGCGTCGCCACCTGAGCTTGCTCTGCTCGTAACGCCGCCCTCCATGGCTCTTGACGCAACAAGGAGAGGGATGGAAGGGCACGAATCCGGAGCACTTGAGGTTGCGGTCTCCCGTCTCCGTGCCGGCGTGGAGGAGGCAGCGAGCCAGAAGGCGCGCAGGCGAGCAGGGATGATGGCGGCTGGGAGAGGAGAGGGCCCAGCGCGGGCGGCTGCAGGACCGGCAGCGAGGTCCGCTCGATCTGTGCGTCGTCGAATCTCGTGTGGTGGCGCAACGGGAAGGAGAGCGCGGGGCGGCGGGGAGGGGAGCGGGCGACGGCGCGCGGCGGGGGAGGAGAGGGTTAGGGTTTGAGGCGTCAGAGATTGCAGTTAATTTTGAGAAAGTTGAGGGGTCCTTTTGTAAAACTGCCAGCACGCGAGGCGTGGCTGCGCTCGCGTTGCGCGAAGTCGGAGGCTTGGCTGATGGCCACGTGGCCCGTGAAGCGCGGAGAGAGCAGGAAGTTCCAGTAGCTATTAATAAACCGGATGCTGCCCAGGGTTACTTCTCTTTACAAAGATGGTGAAATTAGCATTGCTTCTATTCTACTGCTGCGATCAGTGTTCGCCACACAAAATGGCCCTACAGTACACAAAACACTTGGTTGTTTCTAACATAGCATATCTCCAATATGGGAGGACAAGTTCCTCTGCTCATCCATCCAATTTGCAAATACAGATCGATCTCTGAAGCCCCAACGACGGTCCTTCACTGACAGCCTTATGCGGTCATCTTGCTCAACCGTTCCTGCTTCTGAGCAGATTCTCTGCGGCATTGTTCCAAGAAGGCAGAAGAATAGTTCAAGCCAGCTGCTCCAGGCATAGTAGCTTTTCTCTGCACTTCACACTCCATCAGCCGCTCCTGCCTCTGAACAGATTCCAAGAAGGCAGAAGAATATCTCAAGCCGGCTGCTCCAGGCATCATAGCTTTCCTCCGCACTTCACAGTCCCTTTGCAGACGCCTTTGGTGTTCATAGTAAGAGCAGCCATCCCCTCCCGGCAGACCAGTGACACTTCCCTGCTGATTCCAAGGCTGCTCCTGTGGTGCAAGGAGATTGGGACATGCAATTCTGCTCATTGGGGAAGAAATGCTGCCTGAAGCATGCCAAGCATTCAGCGATGGCCCTGTGATGCTGAACATTGGTTGTGGATGACAAAAACCCCTCACAATGCCACCCAAGCTTACTGGAGGCCTTTGAGCAACTATGTAAGGCTGTTGAGGTACTGGCATGCGAACTGTGTTATCTGGTGGAGTAAAATGTAGCCAAGGCCATGCTTGAACAGGTGGGAGCAGATGAAGTAGCCTTGTGTCAGTTTCCAATTTGCCAGAAGGATGGACATTGCTTCCACTGAGGAATGAGGTTGAAGTAGCATTGTTTCCGCTCGATTTCTTCCACTTCTTCAAGTCTCCAATTAGAAACTTGAATGTGCAAGAAGGACCTAGAGGGAACAGTTGGTCGCACCTTGCACCATCTCCTCTCTTGTGGTTATAACCAGGATAGTCTGCTATTTGGAATTTTTCTTTCTCAAACATAAAAAGAGAAGAATCAGAGGCTAACTGCTCAAGATCCCATCTGTCATATGGCCCTCCTTGCTTGTGTCGGACATGGATTTCACCATAAGGCCTAAGCAGGCAGCGTGCATTGCAGAAAAAGGCCCTCAACAGTCTCTTGTGCAAACTAAATGTCACGAGTAGATGGTTAACATGAATATAACTAAGGAAAGAGGGTATTAAGAAGGAAACTAGTTAAATTCCAAAAAGACAATCAATAAGGAACCATCTGTCAGCTACTCTACTTAGTTACCACTATTATACAAAAGTAATCTGTCATCAGTCCTAATTATATTTGCATACGCAAAGCCTTTAACTAACACATCCTAACAGCAATTTTAGTAAAGAACACTTGCAAATAAGTAACTAAAAAAATCTTTTAAGTGCTGCAAAAATGATATACACACAAAAGTCCATGAAACATGAAACTAACAAAGTTCTTAGCTTATTCTTCTCAAGGTAAAATGGTGTATTGAGGACATACAAGATTGGTGCAGTGCAACTCCATCTCTTGAGGTAAAACATCTAGGGCCTGTTTCCTAGAGCTCCTCTGGAAGTGATATCTAAGGGGAAGTAATTCTTTGTCTGAAAGTGATTCCCTAGGATAAACTATATGGAAGTGAATAAGGAGAAGCTAGTTTTTTCAATTACTAGCATATTAGTTTATTTTTGAGAAACCGTTTCATGGAATTATCTGGGAATAATTCCCTGCAAACCACTGTTTGACAGAGCTTCCCTGAAATCACTATAGGAGCTGCACCAAACAGCTCATAATACATTTGCGGATAATCTAATATATTAGTTACTCTACTTTGATGAAATATATTAGGTACTCTATGAATAAGGACTGTACTTTTTTTAAAAAAAAGATGCATATAACGATCTATAGTCAATTTCTAGAAACAAGTTAAGTAGAGATTAGCAGTTCTAGAATAAAACATTGAAAAAAGGAAACAAACTCATTGATAATCTACCCAACGCCAGCACATAGGTTTTCTAAACAAATGGGCATAGCATCATATACAGATGTAAACTTATGAATGCCAGTCAACTTTACATTTAGAAACTCACTAAGAAATTGTTTATTAAGGATACAGTTAATCTACATGAAGAATAGCAAGAACATTCTCATTCAGGGATTTAATCCAACATTAATAAAATACCAAAATAAACATAGCAAGATGGTACACATACTTGATCATATAAACCTGGTCCTCACGCCCTCTAAAGCCAGCATGAGGAAAATTAAAGACAATGCAATCGAACCGTCTGTCCTTCAGGTCAGTGTGAAATTTAATTGTTTCCACATTAACGCCATGCAAAACCATGGTTTCCAGACTTTTCAGCTTCATTATATTTGACTCTGCTTTGCTGTACTTGCCTAGTAGCACCTCTGTACAAGAGGAATAGGCCACAAGAAATGCAGAGGAAATATGTAAGTGCAACTGCTACTGATCAGTGATCACAAAATCACACAAGCATAATGTTGTTTTGAGCTTAGATAAGAGGTCAGCTCAATGCAAAAATCATAATGAAGCAACTGGGAAACAGAGAAGGTATTGAGAAGTCTCCTAAAGAAACAGACAAACAGTGGCATCACATGAAGTTAAATTAGGGTAATTCACTAGATAGCCAAATATAGCGTTCTTTTGGCTGAAAATACACGCAATTGGACTCTGTTTTACTAGATAAGATACAATCACTAGCACTAAGAGACAATACATCACGCAAATTGGACTGCTATTCCTTACAGATAACTTGAGTAAAATCTTGCCAAATAGAGCAGCACAAAACCTATTTCCAAGAATCAAGATATCACTAAGATAACATTCAAGGCAACCGAGCAAGTCAATGCATATACCAAAAGGCTTGCAAGCTCTATGCAATGGATATTGCGATAGATATTCCACACCACAATGTGAAGGCATTGATTTCATCAAAACATTCATCTCGACAGAGTAATATCCACCAAATTCTTCTTGAACCAACACAATAACCACATTCTCATATGCATCCACAGCATTCCTCTTTCCATAACCAGACGCAAAATACAAAAGAAAAGGGGAATTAATAACTGCATATTTGCCAGAGGGTTTGTTGCCACATTCTCAAGGAATCGGCGAATTGGCATATGGTTTTGTTGTATGCATGGACACATCCATCAGCCCGTAAATGGCCGAAACAAAATTGCATCGCCATTCACACCCATGTACTGCTGCGTAACGGCAAAGACGAGCACCTTCACTCGTCTCAAGAGCAAGCAAAAGCAATCGATCGAAATAGACGAACCGTAGGTGTCGAGGGACGTGGCGACGATGTTGGCGCCGGAGCGGAACGCGGTAGCCAGCGCCAGCGAGAAGGAGAAGTCCCCGTCCCCGACGAGCAGTATGCTCTGGGTAGAGGAGTAACACCCCAGCCACTTCTCCCCCTCCTCATCATCATCCGCATCGCCCTCATCATCCACCTCCTCCGCCGCCGAAGCCGCCGAGACATCCTCCTCCTTCTCCTTTCCCTCCGCCTTCCCTTCCACGGCGATCGCCGCCGTCACCCCCTCCGATGGCCCCGCCCCCTTCCCCTCTACCCCCAACTCCGGGACCCCCTCCGCTGGCATTGGCTCCTCACTCCCCACAACCCACGATGCCGCCTGAACTTCCCCGTGCCCCCCCGCCGTTCTCCGCCGCGGCGTGCCCGACCGCCGGCGAGGCCGCCACCACCGACAAGACTCGAGTCCAACCAAAGTGTCCAACAACTCGACTTCTGACATTTAATCGCCTCGGCGCGTGGGGCCCACATAACACCTTTTGGGCTCCGCTCTGACCTGCCAACGCCGCCGAGAAATTTGGAGCCGTCCCATTCTCACAGGCAATGGCTACTTCAATCTTCAATTCGTTTCGTTTCTCTTCCAATCTCCAGGTCAGGAATTGATCTACCACTAGCAATGCGGCTGCGAGCCAACAGTTGCACGGGGTTCTTAAAAAAGAAGAAGAAGAAGCAAGGGCAGCATTCTCCCTGCTCTCTATCAGGTTCTTCCAGGTTGCCGCTAAACAGTAGTATTACTAGCAAAACGAGATAGTAGTATTACAAGGCAGCCCACTCGCCCACTGCAAAAACAGACTCGGCCAGTCGGTTGTTTTACACACGCTGGATTCAGCACTCCCTTGTACTGTTGGGGTCAGTGTTTGCCACACACGCAAAATGGTACCTGTACACAAAAGACTGATGAAGAGGTCAGTGTCTCCCTTGTACTGTTGGGGTCATATCTAACATATATGTCATATCCGGAGTTTGATGAAGAGGTCAAGTTCCAATATTTCATTCATCCTTTTACTAGCGGACCCTGCGCACCCAATCCCTGCTTCTGAGATTTGGAACTTGAACGTGGAACAAGGATATACGTTGAAGGGTTCGTCAGACTTTGTACCATCTCCTCTCTTTTGGTTGTAGCCAGGGTAGTCTTCTTTGTGAAAACCAACTTTTTCAGTCAGAACAAGAGAGAACTTGGAGGCTAGGCGCTCAAGATCCCATCTATCGTATGGGTGTCCTGTCTTGTGGCTCACATGGATTTCACCACGGTGCCGAAGCAGGTAGCGCGCGTTGCTGAAAAAGCCAGCCACCAGTTCCTTGTGCGAACTATGTAGGTCACAGCGTGACAGAAAGATAGTTAATATGACAACTGAGTAATCACCTCAAAAACAGTTGAGTGAGGAATTAAGAGAAGACCATAAAAATGCATAGCTATCTTTACATTGTTTGTCTAAATGCAATAAGAAGCTAATGTAGTACACTTTCATATAAATGCTAAAAGTTATACAGTCACACCTGCCACATCACATGTAGTACATGGAAACACTTCTACTTACAAATTCACAATAGTGTTCTTTATTGTTGTTGCATTAAGTTCCGGCATTATTTTTTTCCCCTTAATAAGGAAAAGTGATTGTTTTTTATTTGGTTGTATCATAATAATATATAAGCATAATGTGCACTTGCCTAGCTAGGGTCTATAGGAAACATATGACAGCTCTGCAAGTTCTTAATGTAAGCAAGAGCTCTCGTTTATTTCGAAAAAACAAGATTAATTAGTGATCAACTAACAGTGGCTAGAATGAAAATTTATTGAAACAAGGAAACAATTTACTAGTGATGATATTCCCATTTGCTTCATTGCTTGTATGTGCGTAGGTTTTTGACTCTACTCTGGAATTAATAAGGAACACTAAGACAAATTATCATGTAGTTAATTCTTGATTATATTAAATAAAAACAGCAGCCTTCTTAGCCATGGATATTAATTACAAAACAGTAACTACAAAGATACATTAACAATATGATGGAGCACATACTTGATCACATGCAGCTTGGTCTCTGATCCTTTGAATCCTGCATGAGGGAAATTGAAGACAATTCGGTCAAATTGTCTGTTCTTCAGGTCAGTGTGAAGCTTCATTGTTTCTACATCGACGCCATGCAAAACCGTAGCCCCCAATCTTTTCAGCTCCATTATATTTGATTCGGCTTTGCTGTACTTGATCGTCAGAACAACTGCAAAACAGGATTGCCCACAGGAAAAATCTCGTACACTGCACTACCACTAGAAGAGAACGAGACATCCGCAGACCACATAAACAGGGGTCATTTTTGAACCCGGTGCTAATGTGGCCTTTAACACCGGGTCTATAAAAATCCGGTGCTAATATGACCTTTAGCACCGGGTCTAAAATCTAGAAGCCTGAAAAAGGATGTAGGAAGACTTCAGCACCGGTTGGTGGCAACACCCGGTGCTAAAGCAACCCATTAGCACCGGACACAGGTACCAACCGGTGCAGATACTTACCGAGTGCGTCAGCCACCACGTACCGCGCGCTTCCCCTTTTTCTCTCTGCTTCCTTCCTTCTTCTATACCTTATCCTTTTCTCCACCCTTCTCTTCAATTCTCTCTTCCTTCATCTCTCTCCCAGAATCCAGATAAGCCAGGGACGCGCGGGAGGGCGCGCGGCTGGCGGCGGAGCTCGGGACGCCCGGCGCGGACGCGGGAGGACGCGGCCGGCGGCGGCGCTCGCGTGCCCCGGCGCGGACGCGGAAGGGCGCTCGGCCGGCGGTAGAGCTCGGGAGGCCCGGCGCGGGCGCGGGAGGACGCGGCCGGCGGCGGCGCTCGCGTGGCCCGGCGCGGACGCGGGAGGGCGCTCGGCCGGCGGCAGAGCTCAGGAGGCCCTGCGCGGTCGGCGGCGCTGGAGATCCAGGAGAGCTCAATTTCTGTACTTTGATTGTGCAGAGAAGGACTCTTTCTTGTGTAGATTCTATGTTTTCTTGTAATCTAAGTGAATCTCTCACTCATTTGAGTAAAGACATGTTCTTGATGAATCTCTTATTGTATAAGTTTTCTTGTAATCTAAGTGAAGACATGTTCATGTTCTTCTCCTTGAAGAAGATCGATGTTCTTCTCTGTTCTTGAATGTACGAAGGTGGAAAGAAAAAGAGAAGAGAAAAAAGAACGGGGAGTAAATAATTTTTTTTATGGCAATTTCTTTTGCACCGGGTGTAAATATGAACCGGTGCTAAAGACTTCTTTTAGCACCGGGTCATACCCGGTGCTAAAGGACTATCCTTTAGCACCGGAACATTAGCACCGGTTAGGAAACCGGTGCTAAAGGTGGGTTCCCAACCGGTGCTAATGGGGCTTTCTCTACTAGTGTACTACATGTGTATGAGCTTTATTTCTTTACACTTATGAAGTGCAAATTATACGGTTTTGACTTTCTACCACCGCCTAAATAAGCTTCAGTTCCTAACTATTTTTAACTTTGTTGGTTGTTTACATGTTGAATTATTTTAAAGAAGAAAACGTGCGCATCAAATCCTCCTCCAAACAACACACCTATCGTACTCTACAACTCCACTTGTTCACATCCACGATCTTTTGCTGATCCAAACATGCTGACTTTTACAATTCCACAAGCTACCTTTATACTCCTTCCGTCCCAAAAAAACATGTCAGTATTAACAAAAATGTAAAATGACATTGATTGTCCCTATCTTTTAGCCAGGCATGCACATGCAAACCTATCAAATCGGGTAAAACGACTTATTTTATTACACAAAATTTGAATCACAGAACGACTTGTTTTTTAGACAGATGGAGTAGCTTCAGCTTGAATGTTGGGACTTTTAAAAGCTCTAGTTGATCCAAACAAACCAGCTTTTATGCATGATTTGATCTAATCTAACTTCTACAATCCCACAATCTATAAATAAGCCAACTTCGACAAACTCTAGCCTGATCCAAACAAGCCCTTACCCCTTACTCCGTAAGTATAGACCCCATAAGGCAGCAAAGCTAAGAAAACGGGGACCATCCATATTAGGAAAGATGGCGCGCTACGTGATGAGAAAGCGGAAGTAATCCACTGACTAACAATATGAGTCGAGAGACGTAGCGACGAGGTTGGCGCCGGAGCCGAACGCCATGGCCAGCGCCAGGGAGAAGGAGAAATCCCCATCGCCGACGATCAGTATGCTCTGAGCAGAGGAGTAATGCTTCACCCACTTCACACCCTCGTCTCCCGCTGGCGGCTTCTCCGCCCCAGCAACCTTCAAGAGGGCATTGCACCCACCCTGAGTGCTCATGGTGTCGCCGTCGATAGAGCTAGCTGTTCGCTCGAGTGAAGGCTAGTATGTTCCCAGGATCCAAAATGGTTTCGACGCTTAAGAAGATAAGAATGCCCCGTACCTATCCGTTGGTTATATATAGCACAGAAAAGCTTATACATTTAGGACCGTCCTTAATTTTTTTCAGCTTATTTTTCTTTTTATGTTATGTTTAACAAAAATACAAATGTATACACGTATATATGCATACACATGCATCCTACGAATACACACCAAACTATTTATAAGCGCCTACGAAGCATATCTCTGAAGCCCTTCATACTTGTGATCCTACACCGAGAGATGACAAATAAAAATTTTAAGCGTTTTACACGACTGCCCAAGTTTGTCATTACGACTTATCTTCCTCCTATTATGGGCGTGTTTAGATCCGATGAAAGAGAACGAAAAGGTGAAACCGCGTGTCAGTTTTAAACTTTTCACCCTTTTCAGGGACTCAGGCCTTGTTTAGTTCCAAAATGAAATCTTTTCACCCATCACATCAAAGGAGCATTTTAGATGCATTGAGTATTAAATGTAGATGAAAAAGGTGAAAAGTTGTAAATCGCGAGACGAATCTAATGAGTCTACTTAATACATGATTTGCAATGATACAATAACCATCCGCTAATTATGGATTAATTACCATCGTTAGATTCGTCTCGAGATTTCCAACCCATCTATGTAACTTTCCACATTTTTCGTCTACATTTACTACTCCTAAATCGATAAAATTAAAACCCGAAATTTTTTTAAAAAACATTTCGAGAACTAAACACGGCGTAAACACCCCACATATCGACCGTCGCATAGCTTCGTCGATTGTTATAACAATGTTTTCTTGGATCTGAGATCATGATTATGATATTCGTGCTGCCTATTATGTTAGAAAATTATATACTAACGATTGTTTTATTCATTATCTATAAAACTAAAATAATACGTATCCTAAATTGGTACGTGATTCGATGAGATGAGTATATATACGCGTCTAGGTTGCCACAATGCGAATCTCCAGCTTAAATGGAATTTAGTTTCTTCGTTGCAGGATCTCAACCTGAATAATCAGTAGTTCAACCGGTGGTCAGCAGACCGGCACGAGCAAACAGTTGTAAAAGGAGTTGTAACAGAATGTCTAGGGAATGTCACAGGTATCTCCTTGCACTGTTCATGTACACTGCTTAAAATGCATAGTTGTCAGTTGACAGCAATTTAAGCAACCGATGACCACACTGCACAGGTAGTAAGAGCGATTGCAAGTAGATACCGCCGCTTACTTCCCCAATAGAACGAGTGAACGACAGAGGTTTAGTTTCAGGTCTACCATGTCAAGTACTTCCTCCATTCCAAATTATAGGTTGTTTTGGCTTTTTTAGGTTTATAGAATTTACTATGAATCTAGACATAATGTTTATCTAGATGCATAACAAACATGATGACCTTAGAAAACCCAACACAACCTATAATTTGGAACGGAGGTAGTACTCCCTAAAGTGAGGTTGCTACAGTTAATCTGTGTCCCTAAAGGCAGCCCCAAGCAAAAACAGGCTAGGCTGTCGTACCTACACAGAAACCCAAACCAGCGTTCCTTTCGCTGCTTTGCCGTTGTGGCCAGTGCTTGCCACACAAAATGGCCCTACCTATACACAGAACACTTGGGCTCATATCTAACATAGCATATCTGGGGTGGTCAAGTTCCTCTACCTGAACAATCCTCTTCGCAGATACACATAGATCTCCAAAACCCCAATGGCGATCCTTCGATGAAGGTCCTTCACTGACAACTGTTTGCAATCATCCTGCACAGCCGCTCCTGCCTCTGAACAGACTCCCTGTGGCGAAGTTCTAAGAAGGCAGAATAGCTCAAGCTGGTTGCTCCAGGCATCAGTAGCCTCAACATCTCATACTCCCTCTGCAGACTCCCTTGGTGTTCCCAGGCAAAGTAGTCAATTGTCCTCAGCGGTTCTGCAATGATTCTCTGCTCGTACCATGGGTGCCCCTGAGGAGTGAGGACCGTGGTGCTTGTGATTCGGCTCATCAGTGAAGGAATGCCGGCTGGAGGGCCAAAAGCATTCAGTGATGGCCCTGGAATGCTGAGCACTGGACGGACAGAGGCCAGTTGATGAAAATAAGGAGCTCCCAGTGTGCTACTGAAGTTTAGTGCAAAACCTGGCGGTTGCCTTTGAACATCCACATGAGGCTGCGGAGTGAGAACTAAGGTAACTGGTGGAGGGAAATCTAGCCTGGGCAATGCCTGAACAAGTGGAGGCGGACGAGATGGGGGGCTTGTGTTGCCTCCAATGGATGAGATTGATCCAGCCTTTCTCCGATTCCATTTCTTCCGCTTCTTCAAGTCTCCAATTTTGAACTTGAACGTGCAACAGGTACCTAGTTTGAAAGGTTTGTCACACATTGGACCATCTCCTTTCTTTTGGTTATAACCAGGATAGTCTGCTTTTTGGAAACCAACTTTTTCAGCCAAAATAAGAGAAAACTTAGCGGCAATGCCCTCAAGATTCCATTTTTCATATGATGCTCCTGTCTTGTGACTAACATGGATTTCACCGCAAGGCCGAAGCAGGCAGCATGCATTGCGGAAATATCCGTTCACCAGCTTCTTGTGCAACCTAAAGGTCAAAGCAGATGGTTTATAAGAATTTAACAAAGAAGCACAAGGCTACAAAATAAATACCTGCTAAATATTGAATATAATCATACTTGTAGAAACTTCTACCGACAAGTTACAGGAGCAATTTTGTATAATGTGTGCATGAAGAAGGAAATAACAAAAACTACAAAGAAGGTACACACATAAAAGTTAATAAAACCAACAACATTGTGTTCTCAGCTTAGTCTTATTGCAATAGAGGTTGACCCAGGTTGACACATATGATCTTTTTTTTGCTGTACTGTAAAATTTAAAGCAAAACTCAAATTGTTCTCTTACTTGGGAGGAAAGAAAACAGCTGCAACTTATTCTTGAGGTAGCATATGTAAGATTTTTATATTCTTATTGTAAGAATAAGGACTTGAAGTTCCCTTTTTTTATAAAAGAAAATAAGTTTTTAGCAGTGATAGGTGGTGGCTAAGATGAAATGTGAAAATTGAACAATTTTTTTGAGATTTTATCCAATGTCAGTTCTGCTCATGGGTGTACTAAACTAAATATGATTGATCAAGTATACCAGTATATAGTCAGAGGAATACTAAATCAATTCCACATGGAGGAGAACAATGAGTTCATGAACCATGTTTGAAAAAAAAGATTTAACTGCGAAAAAAATCAACAAGATAATGCACATACTTGATCATATGCACCTCATATTCTTTTCCTTTGAAGCCAGCATGAGGAAAGTTATAGACTATACGATCAAACCGTCTGTTTTTCAGGTCAGCGTGAAACTTCATTCTTTCCACGTCGATGCCATGGAGAACAGTGGCCCCCAATCTTTTCAAGCTCATTATATTAGACTCTGCTCTGTTGTACTTGCTCCTCAAAGCCTCTGTAAAGAGGATTGCCAAACGCAGAGGAAAATAGATTAGTTTAACTAACAAAGATCACAAAATCACACGTGCTACATGTGTTTGAGCCAAAATCAATCAAACAAAGTAAATAGGATACTCAGGTTTCCTGAGAAAATGAAAAGTGCTTACATCAAGGAAAATGCAGTAATTTTATTAGGTAGCCTGATCCCTGATGCACATGGGTGCACGTGTGCTTGCGCACGCGATTGTGTCCGTTCTTTCAGAGCATTGCTGGTTCAGTTTATTTTGATGTAACATTATGCTCAAGGCGCAATAACAATGTGCTAACAGCAGTCAGGTTGCTTCAAACAGTTGAGCAGAAGATGGGATTCGCAACTTTACAAGTCAAAGATAAAATGAAGCAATATAAACTAGACTTTTTCAACTGCACGACCGACATGCCTCATAAACACACATTGTACTCGAGTACTCGACCAATTGAATCAAACTATGCCAAGGCACCTAAAAAGAAGAATGTAGCAGGAGTGCTTCCTCAGCAGGTGTGTTGCTTCAGTGCATCTATTGCAGTATGAAACAATACATGACATGAATACAGCTTCTTTCTTAACAGTTAATTTTAGTAGAATCTTGCCAAAAGGCAAGAAGTCTATTTCCAATAATCAATAATATACCAAAAACGAGGTTCAAGGGCATCCCGCAAATTGAATGCATAAATCAAACTGCATCTAGCTCCTTCAGAACCATGTTGCAATTGCAATAGCACCTCCACCAACATAATGTAAAGGCACCCATCACAAGGTAGCCTTGATCCCAACGGCGCAAAACGCATCAAATCCATCTTCACAAAACACCACATTAGCAGATCGTATTTTCTCCATGCAGTATTTCCGTTTCCAATGCACGAAGGCCCCCCCCAAAAAAAAAACAAAATTGCGCCACCTAAGTACCGGTAACGCGCAGCAGTAACGGCGGCGCGTTTACGAGACACAAGAGAAAGCGGAAGTGATGGAAAGGAGGCAAACCGTCGGTGTCCAGCGACGTGGCGACGAGGTTGGCGCCGGAGCCGAACGCGGTGGCTAGAGCCAGCGCGAAGGAGAAGTTGCCCTCGCCGACGAGCAGTATGCTCTGCGTAGAGGAGTATTGCCCCAGCCACTTCTCTCCCTCCCCATCATCATCCTCACCCCCTTCCTCCGCATCCGCCGCCTCCTCGACTTCCTCGTCCTCCTCCGCCGCCGCCTCATACCCCCCTTCGACGGCGATTGCCGGCGGCACCCCCTCCATCGCCACCGCCGCCCCCTTCGCCTCTACCCTCATTCCCGGCACCCCTTTCGCTGGCGCGGCAGCGTGCACTACGCCCCTACCCGAACCGCCGGCGAGGCCATCCCGACCGTCATGCGCGCTTGTGGTAGTGTCTCAGTAGATTCAAACACGGGTGCACGTAGCGAAACGCGACGAAATGGTTCGGACCTTTCCAGGACTACGGCGGGGCCCACATGGCGGAGGAGGCCGCCTGTTGGAGTTCCCTGTGCTGTGACGACAGTCTGACCACACACCACCCTGGCTTCGCGACGAAGCTCGCGAAAACATTTCGTGAAAGGATTTCGGGTTTTGATTTTATCAATTTAGAAGTAGTAAATGTAGACGAAAAAGGTGGAAAGTTATATGGATAGGTTGGAAATCTCGAGACGAATCTAACGATGGTAATTAGAGGGTAATTAATCCATAATTAGCGGATGATTACTGTAGCACTACTGTTGCAAATCATGGATTAAGTAGACTCATTAGATTCGTCTCGCGATTTACAGTCTATCTATATAACTTTTCACATTTTTCGTTTACATTTAATACTTCATGCATTAAAAATTCTCCTTTGATGTGATGGATGAAAATATTTCGGGTAGGAACTGAACATGGCCGAAGCCCTGTTTAGTTCTAATCTTTTCACCCGTCACGTCAAAGGAGAATCTTAGATGCATAAAGTATTAAATGTAGACGAAAAAGGTGAAAAGTTATATGGATGGGCTGTAAATCGCAAGACGAATCTAATGAGCCTACTTAATCCATGATTTGCAATAGTAATGCTACAGTAACCATCCGCTAATTATGGATTAATTACCCTCTAATTACCATCGTTAGATTCGTCTCGACATTTCCAACCTATCCATATAACTTTCCACCTTTTTCGTCCACATTTACTACTCCTAAATAGGTAAAATCAATACCCGAAATCTTTTCAAAAAACTTTTCATCAACACACGGGCGAAGGAACACGATCTGACGAACGAAACAGACTTTTTTTTTTGAATAATTAGCAGGAGCGCTGCTTGTGCCCCTTCAATCAACGATGACATAAACTCGACTCGAATTTGATCTCTAGTAATTTCGATGAATTTTGTGACGAATGAAACAAACAAACAAGTACTAGTACGCAGTAGCTAACAGACGAGGATTTCGTTGCTATTTTGCACGTGTTGATTAAAAAAAAAGCACAGAACCACATTTTTACGTCTCAAAGGTGCTTTCACGGAGCCGATGAATGTCGTTCAACTCAAATTCCGTTACTACAGTTACAACTTACAAACAAGCATTTTCAAACTCACATGTTGTTTAGCTGCGGTGCTACTGCAAGTCTGTCTGTCTAAGCGTGTATGAGTCTCTCTTGCGTTTTTTTTACTGAAGTCAGCAGCTACCTATTTTTTATATATTTTTATTTTAGACTCATTTAATTTGTTTCTACGAAGAGTCAAATCTAGTCTTACAAGGTGCTACTTAGCTACTCTAACCACTACTCGTAGGCTAGAGGCCCTTTCACGTCTCTCTTGTGTTCTTTGTTGTCTTCATTGTGTTATGCTTGCAATTTCTTTGTAATATGTGGATTTGCCACACCTTCTACTACTAATTAGAAACTTGTATGACCAACTTTGCACTTGAAGAAAACTACGCAAGCCAAGTCGGCCTTGTTTAGATCGGTGAAAAGGTGAAAACTTTTTGCATTGGGCCACGTGCACAGAGAGAAGAAATGAATTGACACGGTTTCCTAGGTGAAAACTTTTAGGACATGGCTTACGATTCAGCCTGCAGCGGGCGTCTCCCAAGCCAGCGTGGAGAGCAATAAATGCTCCAGCAACAGCTGCAGCCTGAACATCAGCGCATGCAACTAATTAGCAACGAGGGCAGCAGCAAAGTAGCAAATGGGGCACTGCGCGCCCGCATACGCCCACTCAAGGCCGGCGTGTGGCTAGCCGCTCGCTCCGTACTCTCTTTTTTTTCTCTCTCCCCACGTCAGACTTCGCCCGCTTTCCGCTAGCCATAATGCCTACTCTTACCTTTTTTTAGAACTAAACACGCCCTTAGTTCTTTCAAAATGTATAAAGTTTATCGATTTCCGTGCTCCCACTCACAATGCACCCCTCCCAATGTATAAAAACTCTCGTCGAACTACAAAAGGAGGTTTGACTGCAAACACTAGAAACAGCAATGACAGTGTTTATTTCCCGAAATCTTTTCACCAAAGATTTTGGGTTTTGATTTCATCGATTTAGAAGTAGTAAATGTAGACGAAAAAGGTGAAAAGTTATATAGATAGGTTGGAAATCTCGAGAAGAATCTAACGATGGTAATTAGAGTGTAACTAATCCATAATTAGCGGATGGTTACTGTAACATTACTGTTGCAAATCATGGATTAAGTAGGCTCATTAGATTCGTCTCGCGATTTACAGCCTATCTATGTAACTTTTCACCTTTCTCGCCTACATTTAATACTCGATGTATCTAAGATTCTACTTTAATGTGATGGGTGAAAAGATTTCGTTTTGCAACTAAATAAGGGCAATGAATGCTGTGATCAGTGTCATGTAACGCAAAATGGCCGTACCGGACTCACCAAACCTGTAGAAGCCTGGAAATGGAAGGTCATCCGGAAAGGCCCAGCTCGCCTACTGTACCGTACGCAAACACCACCCACCCGCGCCCCAAAACAAAGATCCATCAAGGCCTACCATACTGCGCAATCATCCTGCGCATCCACTCTAGCTTCTGAACAGACTCCCTGTCCAAGTGTTGATGTTCGAAGAAGGCAGAATGGTTGAAGCTGCCGGCAGGAAAGTAGTTGTCTCCCCGTAGCTGATCAGGAACAGTTCTCTGTTGATACCTATGCTGTTCCTGAGGTGCATGGAGATCGGGCCAGGGGATCCTGCCCATCGGGAGCGGAGGAACACCGCCTGCAGGGGGCAGAGGAATGCCACCTGGAGGGGGGAAAGCATTCGGCCATGGCCCTGGCATGCTAACCATTGGATGGAAATTATCCTGTTGATGAATGCCCCCTGGATCGGGCAAAGCATTCAGCCATGGCCTTGGCATGCTAACCATTGGAATGAAACTGTCATGTGGATGGAAATAAGGTGCTCTCACCATGTCATCAGAGTTTGGTGGAAAACCTGGCTGTGGCCTTTGATCAGCTATGTAAGGCGGTGGGGGCATCAACATGCCGCCTGTCTTGTCTGGGGGAGGAAAATGTTGCCAAGGCCAGGCTTCAAAAGGTGGGAGGGGATGAAACGGACCTTGGTCAGTAACCCAGTGCCCAGGATGGATGTTGCTGCCTCCAAGGCTTGGGATTGAACCAGCTCTCTTTCCATTCATTTTCTTCAGCTTCTTCAAGTCTCCGATTTGGAACTTGAATGTGCAACAAGCACCCAGATCGAAAGGTTCATCACACCTCACACTATCTCCTCTCTTTTGGTTATAACCAGGATAGTCTTCCTTCCAAAAAGCAACTTTCTCAACCATAGCAAGAGAAGACCCAGCGGCCAGGTGCTCGAGATCCCATCTGTCGTATGGGTGCCCAGTCTTGTGGGTAACATGGATTTCACCGTATCTCCGAACAAGGTGGCGTGCATTGATGAAAAAGCCCCACAACAACTGCTTGTGCAAGCTGAAAGTTCACAGCATACGGTTAACAGTAATTTAAATATAAAAAAGGAGGCTGTAAAATAACAGTGTGGCGCATTCCAAAAGGGTTTCAGTGTAGTTTAGCTCCAGTATAAGAAACCATCAGCTAACTATTTTATGGACACTGTCATGGAAAGATGAAGCTTCTTGTGAAACCGATAGATCCTACTTCATATCTATGGAAAATCTTCTACTAAAAAAATTAAAAAGTTACTATAAAGTGCTTAAATGAAGTTATATATGCAAATGTTTCACCAGGCAAATAATGATCTTAGTTTGTTCTTCCATTAAGGTTGTCATGTGATTCTTTTTACTGTATCATAAGATGATAAGATCTAAAGCAAAATGTACTCTAGCCAATGGACCATTCAGGACGTCTGTCAATTTATTCTTGAGATAACACATCCTAGGTATTACTTATTCTTAGTGCGACTACAAAGAGCTAAACTTCATTTCAAAAAACAAGTTCAGCAGTGATCAGTGGTGTTATGGTGAAAAAGGAAACACTTTCACTGAGATTCTTTCCAATGCATTTCTGCTCAAGTTTTCTATATACAAGTGCCTAAACCTTCATATGCAGATGTAGCCTTAGAAATGTTTAATCAAATCTTGACTTAAGGAGCTCACTAAGACAAATAATGAACCCATCCATATGAAGAACGTGAACACCAGGGTTTAATCAAATGATTACTGCCAAAGAACATAATAATGAGACAGTGCACATACTTGATCATATGCATGTCATCCTCTTTTCCTTTGAAGCCAGCATGGGGAAAATTAAAGACAATCCGATCAAACCGGCTTTTCATCAAGTCAGTGTGAAACCTCATTTTTTTGGCATCAACACCATGCAAAACCGTGGCACCCAATCTTTTCAGCTCCATTATATTTGACTCTGCTTTGCTGTACTTGCCCTTCAGAGCCTCTGCAAATGAGGATTTCCCAGAGGAAATGCAGAAAAAATAGATAAGTCAATCAACACAATTTGGAAACAAAAAACATAGTATGCCTTTGACTTACAAGGTAAACACATCAACAACGTATATGGGACCAAAGCCAAATTTAGAAGGAAACAAATATGGGAGTAGGAATATATTTTTTTTAGCAGAGACTAGGAATTCTATTAAAAGACGACAAGTTTTCCTAGGAACCGACAAACTGGTGACTATGTAGAGTTAAATCAGGAATTCAGGACAGATTTATAAGATGGCTTTATGAGATGCTATTTTTCCTTTCGCTAAATGTGTTCTCGCTGGTATATTTAAGTTTTCAGGTGGTCTCCAAACCAATCGCTTGAATTGCTTTATCGTTTTATTTTATATTTTGCTAAAATGTACTAGTACTCAAGTGGATATGTTATGTTGAGCCTGCAATGTGCAAACCGTATGAAAGCTACTTAAAACATCACAAGCTACATTCTATTGCTGTATTGCAATTGACACATCATATTCTCGAATGCATCCATCCATTCATGATTCCATGAATTCACATACCAAAAGGCGCAAAAGGCCAAAAAGGGGGTCAGCTCTGCTCTGTTAACCGCTACTACCTCCGTTTCAAAAATGTAAGTTATTTTGACTTTTCTAGGTTCATAGAATTTGATATGCATCTAGATATAATGTATGTCTAGGTGCATAACAAATGTTATGAACCTAAAAAGTCAAAACGAACCACATTTTGAAATGGAGAAAGTAGTAGTACCATGCAAATAGCAATTAGCAAAGGCGCATTTACTCTACCCGCCGCAAGAGGAAGCGGAAGCGATCGAAGTAGACAAACCATAGGTGTCGAGGGACGTGGCGACGAGGTTGGCGCCGGAGCCGAACGCGGTGGCCAGCACCAGAGAGAAGGAGAAGTCCCCGTCGCCGACGATCAGAATGTGCTGCCCGGAGGAGTAATGTCCCACCCGCTTCTCCACTTCATCCTCCTCCTCCTCCTCCGCCTCCTTCTTGTCCTCGGCCTTGTGGCCCTCCTCCTCCTCCGCCGCCGCCTCTTCCTTGCCCTCGGCCTTGTGGCCCTCCTCCTCCTCCCCTTCCACGGTGATCACCGCCGGTGCCCCCTCCGACGGCGCCGCCGCCCCCTTCCCCTCTACCTCGACTGCAGGCACCCCATCCGCCGCCTCCGCATCCTCCTTGTCCTCGGCCTTGTGGGCATCCCCCTCCCTTTCCGCAGTGATCACCGCCGGTCCCCCCTCCAATGGCGCCTCCGCCCCCTTCCCCTCTTCCTCGACTGCGGACACCCCATCCGCTGGCGGCGGCGGCGGCTCCTTCCCAGCAGCCACCAATGGCGCCTCACCCCCGTCCCCGCCGACGAGCGCCGCCGCGGCGGAGTCCCCTTCCTCCAGCGCGGCCACCCCCACGCCCACGGCCATGCGTGCGTCGCCGCCGCTGGAGGCGAAACGTTGTGGACTCGAGTCAAGCGACCAATCTGGGTTCGCTCGCGTCGTCGACGTGTGTAGCGAGCCGAGAAGATTGCAGCTCGGCCCAGTGTTGGTCCGGGCCCACATGGCGGCGTCGCTACGGGCGCCGCGTTTGGTCTTCTTCGCCATTTTGGCACCATCGTGGCCCGGATTCTTCGAGAAAAGTAACTGCGGATGTGGTGGTAATCCCATTTCAATTTCAATGTTTTCATTTGAAAATGCGGTAGCATGTTTGCACCTGGTGCTTTTGGCTACTAGTTTTTGGACTCGCATTTTTCGCCTAAAGTTACAACTGCATTGGTTGAAAGTTGAACAATAATGATAAGCACTGGTAAGGGTATTCCAAAGAATAAAAATTAACAAGCTATTGGTACGGCCTCAACGGTTGAGCGAGCGAACATAGCGTGATATAGTGGTGTTGTGCTGGTCATGTGGGGCGAACTGTCCTTTTTTACCTTGTCATCATTCTACGTAAGGCCGCCTCCAAAAATCTAGCTTAAAGCTAGTAGAGGCTAAGCTGACATCAAATGTAGAGTAGAGAAAACAAAAAAAAAAGAGCAAGTACTAGCGTGCCTACGGCCGCTTATCTAGAGCGTTGGCCGATGCATCTTTGTCTCAGTACACGAACTCCAAACTCTAAAATCATTAACTCGTAGCATTGCACTCGTTCCCTCTCCGCCACAGAAGCCAGCGACTTCGCTAGTGCCGCTGGAGGATGCCTAAGGGTAACCTTCTTTCTCCACCTTGCCACCATCTCACATAAAGTCTCCTCCAACGATCTAGCTTAAAGCTAGTGGAGGTTAAGCTGGCATCAAATGCATAGAAAAAAAACCGGACCGGAGATCGAACCGGTCAGGCTACTGGTTCAATGGTTTGCCGGTCCAACCAGTGGTTCACTGGTCCAACCAGTGGTTCATTATTTATTAGTAAAATATTTATATCTTATGATTTGTATGAGAAATATATATGTTTTCTTACCTAAACATCACCTAAACATCAAACTAATCACTGGTTCACTGGTTTGATAAAAAAACCACCGGTTCAACCGGTCACTGGTTCACTGGTTCAACACAAAACCGGCCGGTTCGACATAAAACCGGCCGGTTCAACCGGTTCAATTGCATGACCGGTCTTTTGACTGAACCGAACCAGTCCGGTCACTGGTTCACGGTTTTTCCGGTCGGACCACTGGTCCGGTCCGGTTTTTTTTTCTAGGATCAAATGTGAAGTAGAGAGAGAGAAAAAAGAGCAAGTACTAGCGTGCATGCGGCCGCTTATCTAGAGCATTGTCCGATGCATCTTTGTCTCAATGCACGAGCTTCAATGCTCTAAAATCATTAACTCGTAGCATTGCACTCGTTCTCTCTCCGTCATAGAAGCCAGCGACTTCGCTAGTGCCGCTGGAGGAGGTCTAAGGGTAACCTTTTCACATGGCATCATGTCAACTGTCTTTCTCCACCTCGTCATCATCCCACATATAAGGCCTCCTCCAACGATCTAGCTTAAAGCTAGTGGAGGCTGAGCTGACATCAAATGTGGAACAGAGAGAACAAAAAAGAAACAAGTACTAGCGTGCCTGTGGCCGCTTATCTAGAGCGTTGTCTGTCTTGTCTGATATATCTGTCTCAGTGCATGAGCTCCAAAGCTCTAAAATCATTAACTCGCAGCACTGCACTCCACTCGTTCTCTCTCCACCACAGAAGCCATCGACTTCGCTAGTGCCACTGGAGTATGCCTAAGATGTAACCATTTCACATGGCATCGTGTCAATTGTCTTTATTTCTTCACCTTGTCACCATCCCACATAAGGCCTCCTCCAACAATATAGCTTAAAGCTAGTGGAGACTGAACTGGCATCAAATGTGAAGAAGAGAGGAAAAAAAAAGGCAAGTACTCGCGCGCCTGCGGCCGCTTACCTTAGCGTTGTCCATGCATATTTGTCTAAGTGCACGAGCTCCAAAGCTCTAAAATCATTAACTTGTAGCACTGTTCACGTGGCACCGTGACACCTGCAAGTTCTACTGGTGCGATTAGTTTCAGAAACTGTTTCCGTATGAGTGCCATAACCATTCTCATAGCAAGAAAAAAAAAGAGAAAAGAAAACCATTTCCGCAACGGAAAAGGAACAGACAATTCAACATTCTCTTGCCAACGTACAAACGTTGTTGGTGCACACTGCTCTCATGCATGGACATGCCACGAGAGCGCATTGAGAGAGCCGTGGCGGCAATCGAGCCGGCCGGTGAGAGACGAGCCCGCCAGCGAACAGTGATCACAACCAATTCCATAAAATTAGTTCTCTGGGGCCTGGGCTAGAGCCGGAGTGCCAAAGACCAAACTGTTAATAGGAAAACGTACCACCTGTACAAGCCTCGAACGACACAAAACACTGATGGCTGATCACAGCAGACACAAAACATTGATGAGTAATCACGACTGAACGTAGTTCGTGTGATTTCGAGAGGCTCAGCCCTTCTATCCTGGAGATCTTACATGTACACCTCCCAAAGTCCCAAGTCCCAAAAACCCTTCACCGCATGCCACCATACAACACAACCATCCTTCGCAGCCGATCCTTCTTCTGAACAAACTCAATGTCCCTGCGCCGATGTTCCGACAAGGGTGAATGCCGTTGCATCACCTGTCCCTGCATTTCATATAACTCCCCCTGGACACCCCACCGGTGTTCCCTATGCAGAACCCCCTGGTGTTCCCGAGCCTCCAAGCAAGAGTGATCCCTTCCTGGAGCATCATCAATAGGCCTATGTTGATACCAATGCTGCTCCTGAGGTGCAAGGAGATGAGGACATGTGATTCTGCCCATTGGTGGAGAAATGGCGCCGCCTGGATTGTGCAACGCATTCACCAATGGCCCTGGGGTTCTGAGCACTGGCCCTGTATTGCCCTGCTGACGAAAATATGGGTCTTTCACCGTGCCATCGAAGTTCAGTGCAAAATTGGGATGTTGGCGTTGAGCAACTCTGTAAGGGTCCAGAGTTATCGGCATGTGGACTGCGTTAACTGGAGGAAGATGTTGCCCAGGCCATGCTTCATCAGGTGGAAACAGGTGAAATGATTCCGGAGCAATGATTCTTTCAGTTGCCGGAGCAATGGTTCCAAAGAGTGAGATTGAGCTAGTCATGTGCCCATTCAGTTTCTTCCGATTCTTCAACTCTCTGATTCTCCGAAACTTAAATGTGAAACAGGTGCCTAGATCGAAACCTTCATCACACCGTGCACCATCTCCTCTCTTTTGGTTATACCCGGGGTAATCTTCCTGTCGGAAAGCAACTTTATCAACCAGAACAAGAGAAGCATCGTAGGCTAGGCCCTCAAGATCCCATCTGTCATATGCTCCTCCTGTCTTGTGGCTGACATGGATTTCACAATAAGGCCCAAGAAGGTGGAGCGCGCTGTGGAAGAAGCTCCACACCAGCTCCTTGTGCGAGCTAAAGGTCAGAGCAGATGGTTAACAACAAGTTGTCAGAAACAGATATTTGTGAAACAGTGGCATAGTAAGATTTTTATAGGATCGTGTGATGTCCAAATACAATAAGAAATCATCAGCAAACTATTTCCTGACTTCTCATCAGACCTATCAATCTTATTTCATAAGTACACCATCCATTCCAAAATGTAGGTCGTTTTAGCATTTTTAGGTTCATAAATATTGCTACACAGCTAGACATATGTTATATTTAGGTGCATAGCAATATTTATGGACCTAGAAAAGCCAAAGCGACCAACATTTTGGAATGGAGGGAGTATGTGACAACAAAGAAAGAATCAAGACATAACACTGCAAGGATTTGTGGAAGTGTTATATGCACAATGGCCATGGCCAATGCTCTCGGTTTATTCTTCTTGCTTTAAGGTTGCTCAGATGGGATTTTTTAACTGAATCACAAGATCTAATGCAAAATGACTCCAGCAAATTGACCATGGAGGTCAGGTAAGACCTCTGCCACTTATTATTGAGGCAACATGCCTAAGATGTCACTTATTGATGTAAGCATAAAAGGCAACAATTCACTTTAGGAAAAATAAAGTTAAGCAGATCAATGATGCCTAAAATCAAAATGGAAAAATGGAACAATCCCTGAAATGCTATCCAATGACTTTTATGTGCACATGTTTTCTAAATAAGAATTATGCTTTCTTGACAGGAGAGCATATCCCTTCATAGGCAGATGTATGCAATTATGTTCCTAAAGAACTCATTTAGGACAAACAAAATGATGCAGGCAATCAATTTGAAAGAACAAGGTAAAATGTCCTGCCGATCTATTTTAAGTTTTAAACAAGAATAACAGTCCTAATCCAGGGTTTAATTAGACATTAACTGCCAGAAACACTGTGAGTACGCACATACTTGATCATATGCATGTCGTCTTCTTTTCCTTTGAAGCCAGCATGAGGAAAATTAAAGACAATTCGATCAAACCATATATTCATTAATTCAGGGTGTAAATTCATTTTATTCACATCAACACCATGCAACACTGTGGCACCCAATCTTTTCAGCTCTGTTATATTTGACTCTGCTTTGCTATACTTGCCCCTCAGAGCCTCTGAAAAAGAGTATTTTGCAGAGAAAATAGATAAGTAATGATGATTAAAAATCACAGAAAACATAGTAGCTCTTCGAGATTACGAGGCGATCTTGACGTGCATGGGGTCCAAATCCAAAGTAAGAATGAAGAAAATGCAACACTACAAAGCTATTGAAGGATAAAAAATTCTTAAAGAAGTTTTGTCAGTGTGAAAGACTCCCGGCCATATCAATGGCTTAATATCTGTGCAAACGGGGATTCAAACAGTGGTTGCTAGCTCCACTCTACAATGAGCTAGCCAACAAGGCTAGAGCCTGCTTGCAATTAGCACTTCTATTAGATGGCACGATATGTTGTTTTTTCTTGCCTTTTGCTGAATATTAATGATATCAGTTCCAAAAAAAGGGAATGTTTTATCTTGTATCACCCTTGACACAAGGGAGGTGTGCTAAGCAGAATATAGTTCACCCGCTTTAAGATAACCATGGTCTCAAATGGAGCAAGTGTGTCAAATCCTTCCTTAACTAGCACAAGCTCCTGGAATCACCTACTACTAGCATATGGATCTCTAATCATTCTATGCATCCATTCATCCATCAATTTTTCCAATCTATTCCCGTATACCACATTCCCACCAGGCGCAAAGGGCCAACAAAATACATCACCATTCACCCATATACTACTCCGTACTACTTAGTAGTGGGTAGCGGAAAGGACGGCTTTTTAGGCGTTGCGATAGGAGGCGGAAGCGATTGAAGTAGACGAACCGTAGGTGTCGAGGGACGTGGCGACGAGGTTGGCGCCGGAGCCGAACGCGGTGGCCAGCGCCAGCGAGAAGGAGAAGTCCCCGTCGCCGACGAGCAGTATGTCCTGCGCGGAGGAGTAATGCCCCAGCCACTTCAACCCCTCCCCCTTCTTCTTCTTCGTCTCCTTCTCCTGTACCGAGGTGACCCCCACCGGTACTCCCTCCACCGGCGGTGGAGGCGCCCCCTTCTCGTTGACCTCAACCGGCGGCGGCGCCTCGTCCCCAGCAACCTCCAGTGGCACCTCGCCTCCCGCCTCCGCGGGGAGCCCGATCGCCACCGGTGAGGCCACCGCCACGGCCATGCGCGCCGCTCGTGTGCGTGCGTCGCCGCCGACGGGGCGACGGGGCGGCGAAGTGGTGTGAACTGTGAAGTGTGGACTCGTGCCGAGTGTGGAGCGTCGAAACCGGGGGCACACCCCTGAAGCTCTAGACCTTGGAGGTTCAAGTCGTTTCGGTGATCGGTAATTGGATATCTCGAAGGGCACGGATGCAAGGTTGGCACCAAGCCATCAGGGCATGGCCGACTGTACAGCGGTAGAGTGCGCAGCGAGGCTGGGAGGCACGTTGGCCTCCACTGTGGCATCGAGTGCGCAGCGAGAGATGTAACGTCAATCCGGCCTCGACTCTCGGGCGGCGCAATGATGCCGACGGCGACGCTGGTCAGCTCTGCTCATGTCGAGCCACAGCGCTGCTTGACTGCTTGGCGCTTCTTTTCACCCGTCACATCGAAAAAGAACGAAACTTGTCACATCGAAAAAGAACGAAACTTTCGAGTATGTTCGCTCGTATGCATGGCATATTAAATTTAGTCGAAAAAAATAACCCATTATATGGATGGAGTGTACTTCGCGAGACGAATCTAATGAGCCTAGTTAGGTCGTGATTAGACAATAAATTGCTACAGTAAACATGTGCTAATGACGGATTAATTAGACTCATTAGGTTCGTCTTGCGATTTACTGACAGAATATGTAATTAGTTTTGTAATTAGTCTATATTTAATACTTCAAATGTGTGCCCGACATACTGTAAATTTTTTTCGAGTTCCATCTAAACGCGGCCATAAAATATTAAATATAAGCGAAAAGGTTGAAAAGTTATATAGAATGACTCAAAATCGCGAGACGAATCTAATGAGTCTAATTAATTTATGATTTGTAACAGTAATGCTACAGTAACCATCCGCTACTTATGGATTAATTACCCTTTAATTATCATCGTTACATTCGTCTCCAGATTTCCAACCTATCCATCTAACTTTTCACATTTTTTCGTCTACATTTACACCATTTGCTCTGCCTGCCCCCGTTCCCTCACCTTTCCGTTATGATCTACGGAGTAGGAACGTACAGGGTCGAGTCGTAATTACAGACGTGCTTCTCTATCTACTTGGGCTTTTACTCTCATGGGTCTCGCTCGCTTTTCTCTCCTTGGCAAAAAAGAAAGAAAGCCCAGCACTGTACTCCTTTTAGACCTCATAGGAGCCCAGCCCAACAGCCTGGTAGCTACGAAAGGCGGCAGTCGAGCGGGGGGCAACTATGCGCCACTTTTCGAAAAAAAAACTATGCGCCGCAGATGCGGGCCCCTGCCGGTTGCCGTACAACCCTCCGCTCCCGCACGCGCAACGCAAACGCCGTTTAAAGCTCACACATCACCATCACGGCCCCCACGTAGGAGGATTTTGGAAAAGAAAACATATTTTACAAACCGAAGATCCAAATTAAATTTCGATTTCACTACTGTATTTCTTACATCGAGAGCTTCAAAATTAGACCACACTTGACTATATTTGAGATTAAAAAAATAAATCATTTTTTTGTAAGAGAATGAACAATTCATCCGATTTTAGCAATCAGAACAAATCATCTAATCTTATGGAATAAAAATATCGTATACAATGAACATAAATTATTAAAGGTGGAACAAATCGTGAAAAAACGTGAAACAAAATATTATACATGGGGAACAGAAATGTATACTTATGGAACACAAATATATACACGTAGAACAAATGTTTATGAGAGATTATTGTAACAAAAATATATACAGGAGGAACAAAATATGTACGCCTAGAACACAATATATGACTTTGCGAACAAACTATGACTCATGATACAAATTATATTATAATTATCTTCAAACAAAGAAAAAAAATCAGTCACACTATGGGAGAGAATACGTATAAAAAATAGACATGAGACAAAAGATTAGCGAGATAAAAATAAATAGGAGGAAAAAATAAATAAACATGAAAAGGAAAAGAAAAAAGAAACGTGAAACAAAATATTATACATGACGAACAAAAATATATACTTATGGAACAAAATATACATGTACAACAAATGTATTATAGAATATTACTGGAACAAAAATATATACAGAAAGAACAAAATATTATACACTTGGAACAAAATATATGATTGGAAACAAGTTATAACTAATAGAGCTAAAATATATACATTTGGACTAAATTATACCACACAGATTATTTTTAAATAAATAAAGAAAAAATGAGTCTTACCATAGTAGAGAATATGTAAAAAAAATAAACAGGAGAAAAAAGAGTAGCAAAATAAAAAATAAACGGAGAAAAAAGGAACAAAAATAAATAGGAAAACAAAAAGGAAAAAAAAACAGTTAAACAATAGGAAAAGTAGTAGTAGAAGAAAAAACAAAAAAGCATGAAACCAACTCACGAGGAGCCACAGCCAGGCATGCTGCACGTACGCACATGCGTGCGGGGGCCACCGACGAAAAGCAGTGCAGCCGTGCATGCGCTGCGAGAGCGGGACGAGCATGCAATGCAGGGTCCGTCCGGACAGGCGGGTGGGTGTGCGTCAGAGGTGTGCGTCGGAGCGCGTCATGCCGCATGCGCGGCCCATAGCAATTCCGGTCGAGCGAGGGATATCTAATTTTTTCTATCCTCACGGATGGCCACTCTCCAATTGCCATCCTTCCAAACGACTTAACATTTTTGACACCCTCTTTCCTCGCTTTCTTATAGATTTGTCAAAATCCCTACGTGGCACGCCAACTCGGCCAGCCAGCGTGGACAAGCTATGCGAAAAGACAATTTTGCCCACACCAATCCATTCACTTGATCCCATCTCTATGACAGTTGGGGCCCACTGTCATCCCTAACCTCTCTCCCTCTTCCTCCCCTGTCACACCTGAGCAGGCGAGCACCGAGCAGGGGCGAGCTCACGGCCGGCGCTGCCAGCGCCCGCGCGGAGGGGGCGAGCAGGTGGTACCCCACCACCGCGGCCGCAGCCATCGGCAGCATCCTGCAGAGACGAACGGCCGGCGCCCGCGCGATGGGGCAAGTGCGCACGACGCTGGGGCAGGGGTCGCCGTTGGCGCGGGGGCGAGTGGCCAGCGCGGGGCCGGGGCGAGCGGCCAGCGCCGGGCCGGCTCCCGCAGCCGAGCTCTCGGCCGGCACCCGCGCAGAGGGGCAAGTGCGCGCGGCGCTAGGACGGGGGCCGCGGCTGGCGCGGGGGCGAGCGGCGGGCAACGGCGTCCTGAGGTTGAAGACGACCGACGTGCGGGTCCCACATGTCATTGGCAGGAAGGAGATAATGAAGGGAATGAACCATGGGCAAAATTGTCATTTCGCATGGCTTGTTCAGGCTGGCCGTCCCGAGTTGGCATGCCACGTAGGCGATTTTGGCAAATCTATAAGAAGGCGAGGAGAGAGGATAACAAAAATGTTAATTGGAAGGATGTCAATTGGAGAGTAATCATCGGCTAAGATGGCAAAAAAAAATAATAATAATAGATAGCCCGTCGAGCGAGCGCGCCACACTTCACGCTGTGATCTTCTCACCTGATCGTTGTCGGCACTCGTCCCATCATCGAGATTCTCCTGAGTCCTGCCTGGTTTCTACCGAAACGCAAAAATTTTTTAAAAGATTTTTACCTTTTTCATCATTTTCATTTTAATTTTATTCAACCATCCCTCTTCTTTCTCCAACCCGACCACCTCTTCCTCTCCGGCCGTACTTAATTAGTAGTACAACTTTTTAATTAAGTAATAATTGTTAGTATTACCTTTTAATTAATTAAATGTAATCAAGCAAAACAAATATTCTTCACTTGCAGATAGGTGTACTTCACCCATGGACATCATTGCACGCCGATCAGTTGTCTGATGCTTTTGCAAAACTACGAAATCTGCACACTCAACAAATTAATAGTTCCAACTACACAAGCTTACGATTCAACAAACAATAGAATTACACACTCAAATAAGGTTCCCTCTCCCATCCATGATTCAGGTCCCCTGTCTCTTCCTACGCCTAGCTGCAATCTTTTCTAAAATTTCTTCCTGAAGAGCTTCGTAATACAATCGCTGAGCTGGTTTGCAAGCATCAAGATCAACCCCAAGGATCCTTTCATCCTCTTGCGTCTCCTCCTTTTTCTTGTCCATGCCATGCTACTCACGCATGATCCGAATCTTCTGTTGCTCAATGTCTAACAGTAATTGATTGTAGCTTCGCATTTCCTCAAAGCGCTTCTCATCTATATAGGCAAGCTGCTAGTAACGAACTAACGATCATTTATACGCACAGATTCTTCCCATCTTGTACTGTAATATTTACATTGAAGTCAAGTAAACTGTCCAAGTTTAAGACAGGCAGAACAAAACCACCTAAACAAATGCAGTTCAACTGTAAGAATATCATATGCCAGCTGGACTAACAGGATACAGATAATATCATTTTGCTCACCAGAACTAAGTATCATATGAATTATTTTACTCACAAAGTCACAAGATAAAAATAAATGAATCCTTGTGTTTCAAATATATATCCTCAGCAGGCAAAACCAAATTTAAAAACAAGGGGGTCACTGGACAAGTGAAATATTAATGAAAACATCATGAGCAGAATGTAGTATACACTGCATTGGTTCGTGGAAAACAAGTGGACGTAAATTGCATATTTTCACTAGAACGGTTGAAACAAACCACAGCTTCCAAATTTAAGCATGATAGATTACACGAAAGAAAAGTGATGACACTTTCTGTTGTTTCCTACTTAGTCAACAATGAACCATGGAACTAATTTATTCAATAGTGGAGGCTCAAATCATCAGTACATAAGTGGATTAAGAGCTAGAATTAATCTCAATCAGTATGAAGTCAATCCAAATTTTAATCGGCAGGGCAAGGGTGTTCCAAATCCTGCTAGAATTCTACTACATACTAGTCATAATTTAACAGCCAGAGGTGATAATTTAACAGCCAGAGGTGGCAGACAAGGACATTCCGGCTAGATATTGGAGATGGACTCGCAGGGGGGCACGCGCAAGCTGCCTAGGGGCCTAGGGGGCTGCCGCTGCCGGGAAACATACCAGCCTCCAGAAATATTTAACTTTTTACCATTTTTGTGAGTGACCACTTCTCAGATACACTATAACGGATGGCGATACAGTAACGGATGGCGATATAATTTTACCATCGTACTGAAAAAAAGTAACACATTTGCTCGCATGGCACGCCACGTCGGATGGCTGCCACCTACGCCTCCCACGTTTACACGAAACCGCTTTGACTTTATCTTCTCATCTGCACCTCCTTCACACACCGCTGCCGTTGGGCGTCAGATTGAAGGCTTGGTGGGGAGGATTGCATCAGCACGCGGAGAGGGAAGGGGTGGAAGCGGCGGGATACGCCGCTGGGGGATTCGAAGTCATGCGCACCTGACCTCGCCGCCCTTGGAGGCACCGGTGGGAGGCCCGCCACAGCTCCCGCTTGGTCTCCGCCGCGCCGTCATTCTCTACCAACCGCGCGCGCGACGCCGCCATTACTGCTGCAATGGCACCACGAGTCTCGGATCGATCGGAGTTCTCTATTTATACATGCCTCAAGTCTCAATTGATTCGAATCTTGCACGTCAGTGGAGTTAACTCTGCACGTCGATGATGCAGTCACACATATCCAAGATCAACAAGTAGCCTAGCTAATACACAACCGACGGCAGCAGCCCCGCTTTCTCCGACGGCAGCAGCTCCCGCCGCCGCATCCCGCCGCCGGATCCGCCTCCGACGGCGAGGACTGCGAGGCCAGGGACCGCGGGTCCTCGGCACGGCCGGCGCGGCAAGCGCTGCCGCCGCGGAGGCCCCCACGAGCTCCGCTGCCGGTGCCTGCTCCGTCGGCTGGAGGGGACGACGAGCGTCGCGGAGTCCCGGGGACTGCTGCTGCGGCGGCGGCGGCGGCGGCGGCGGCGGCTCGGAGGAGAGGCCGAGGCGCTGGAGCAGGAGGCGGCGGCGCTCCTCGACGGAGGTCCTCGACAGAGGAAGTTGCGGGAAGGTGGGCTGATGCTTCTTGTCCTCGGGCTGGGGGAAGTGGAAGGGAGTTGAGGTGAGAAGAAGATATAAGTTCAGGGGGTTTCGTTAAATGTGGGAGGCATAGGTGGCAGCCATCCGACGTGGCATGCGCAGCTAGCGTGCCACGCGAGTAAATGTGGCAAATGTGTTACCTTTTTTCAGTACAATGGTAAAATTGTATCACCAACCGTTATAGTGCCATATGAGGAGTGGTCACTCACTTAAATATCCCCAGCCTCCAGGAGGTGGCCGGGAGGCCGCTCCGGATGGCGGCGAATCCGATCTGTGTAGGCAGCGGCGAGCACTAGTCGGCAGGGGCGAGGCTGGTGGGACGAATCGGCAGGGGGACAATGGACATACCTGAGTTGGGCACGACGCCAGCTGGAGCGTGTCGTGGAGCTCTCCTCGGATGTGCTCGCCTAACCGGTGAACTACGCCGCCGCCGCTTCATGCCCTCTCGCCGAACCTTTCCGCGCCGGCTTCCACCGGCCACGCTACTCCGGCCGCCGGATCGGGCCTCCGCTTCCGCTCCCCACCTCGGAGGCCCTCCTTCTCCAGGGTGGTGCCCTTCTCTTGCAAAGATCAGATGGACCGGAGCCACGCACCGGGCTCGTCGCTGCGATGCCGGCGACGCCAACTCTCTTCGGTTCTGAGCGTGGGCACGAGAGCAGGGTGTGCCGGTGTGGTTGGGGGCTGGCGGCGGCGAAAGCCCGATGGCGTTTCCTGGAGATATATTTTTTTTGAAAGTTGTTTCCTGGAGATATATAACTTGTTTAGTTTTAAAATCCAAAATCCAAAATGAATGCTTGGACACATATATGACGTACTAAATGTAGGTAAAAAACAAATCGCATTATATAGATGGACTGGAAATCGCGAGACGAATCCAATGAGTCTAATTTAGGCTGTGATTACACTAAATTGCTACAGTAATGCTACAGTAACATGTGCTAATGAAAGATTAATTAGGTTCATTAGGTTGGTCTCGCGAATTGCAGACGTAATATGCAATTACTTTTTTAGTTAATACTTCAAACGTGAAAAGATCCCGTTTCAAAATCTTTTCACCACGGAACTAAACAAGGCCTGTGTTGTACAGCACGAACGCATACCCTCCCCAATGCACATAGCCTCGTCGCTAGTCTACGGCAAGATGCTAGGCGTCCAGGTGCCTCATCGCATCATCGACGACTCCAGAACTGGTTTACTATCTTATTTCGTGGGTGAGCCACATATATCTCTACCTGTCTTGGTTAATGGAAGATCGTCGTTTGATTATTCTCCTACTCTGCTTTGAAGATATATAGTTCCCCAAGTTCGTCGATCAACTGGTCGTTAGCAGGGTTTTTTTTCCCGACCGCTACCGGTCCGGATACCGCGGTAACCGGTCAAACCGGTCCGGACCGGTAGCGGTACCGGCCGGTTTGAAACCGGCCAAATTTAAAAATTTTAAATTTGAATTAAAATTCGAAAATTTGTCAAACCGTTCAAACCGGCCGGCTAACCGCTCAAACCGGCCGGCTAACCGCTCAAACCGACCAAATTTAAAATTTTCAATTTTTAATTAAAATTTGTCAAACCGCTCAAACCGGCCGGCTAACCGTTCGAAACCGGTTGAACTGCGGATTTAATTTGGTTTTTAGATTTGTCCGGTTTCTATCGGTTTCCGGTCAAACCGGTCCGGCTAACCGCTACCGTCGGCCGGCGATTTGGCCGGACCGGTCGAGGAAAAAAAACCCTGGTCGTCAGACCTCATCGCCATTTTATAGCAGCTGAAAACACTATGGATGCGTTTGGTTCGTGATTATGTAAACGTACATAGGTAAGCGATTGGGTTACATGCGTTTATTTTAACCTGACCTGTAATCCATTGCCATGTAATCAGATACCGGCCCATTCAAAATTGATAACACATTTTGGGCTATAATCATATCACGGAACGACCTCCGCCCACGTCTTGATCTCCGTAGCCATCAGCAGCAGCCGTCTTTTATTTGCATTTACAGTGAACCAAACAAAATCAAATCGAGGATTTGCTCCATTCGTTTGCGTGTTTACAGTGCCCAACCAAACAGCATTATTTGTTAGGCCAAGCGTGTTTGGCACAAGTAGACATGGATTTGTTGTGCTGGACACCAGATAATGCAAGACTTAATGGGATAACCAGGAACAAAACCATAAAGTAAGAACTATCAAACTTCTACACAATTTTTTTAATACGCACAAAAGCAGCATACAAGGCTTAGTTCATTGTCACCACATTCAACGCCTGACTATGCTAAGGATCAGTCTACATAAACGAACATATGTTGGGTCTTACACAAGTCAAGTAAATTCTCAGGTGTCATGTACAGCATCGGGTTGATGCGTCTCCATCGCGTATGGAAACTATAGAAGGTCGATCTGTTCATTCATTTTAATCATGTCTCCAAGTTCGTGGATTTGTGTACAGGCCCATCGTAGGGGATGATGTGTTTATCTTTCTTTCCATTTAAGGCATATTCAGATTTCACTGGTCCCGTTCACGATCACGGTAGATTGGCTGTGGCGTCCACTTAAAGTCCAAGTTCAGTCTTCCAGATTTGGAACCTTGCAAGACAAAGGTATCTTGGAACTCGCCTTCCAGTAGAACTCTTGTGAGTGTCAAGATGCACCTCCCTACGTAATCCTGCAACATAAACAGGTAACGTTAGAACATGAGAATTACAGGACCAAACACCAAGCTCGAGATCCAACGAGCAATTATATTCCATCCAAACAGATAAGTCAACAATTTCTCACCCAAAGGTACAATGAGCACCACGGAGTTCAGTTAACACAACAAATGTAATGAGGAATCAGCAGCAATAGATCTTCTACTAGTACAATCAATCACTGTTTATCTAAAAAAAATTATAATCGGCAAGTAAAGCTAAAGTGGCCATTTGTTGCATATTTGACAGAATATTTGAAGGATTAATCGAAGAAAAACTAAGGAGGGTTAACAACACAGAATCTGCATAAACAGCAATAAATATGTCAAGTAGTCTCCTACAATGTTTTTCTGAATTGGGAAACCAGGATATTTATCTAGTCTAGAACACCAAAAACAAACATCATTACGCTTAAATGTAAAATAAAGATGAACACAGGGCAAATTGGCAAAAATATATCAAAACCACAAAGAATCAAATTAGGGATCAAATGATACAAACGATATGAAAGATGAGATCGAATGCACCTTTCCAAATGTATCATGGTCCCATACTTCCACCATGAGCAAATCATGCAGTGCATCTTCTACCACAAAGTCAAATGTCTGGTTCCATATTGGATTTAGCGTGTCTGTCACAACCTGCAAGGATATTGCATTGTCAGGGTCGAAAAGTATATGAACAAACATAACTCTCAGATGGGGAAAGATAATAACCCTTGTCTTCTTTTTAGTTTCTCCCTTCTTTAAGTACAGGACAACAAATGGGTCAGCCTTGCCACCAATGTCCATTGGTGGCAGGTCCTCTGCAGATATAACTGTCACAGAAAGAACTCCTCTCATAATAACATTTTTCCTCTGGTTAATATCATATCCATTAGATTCGGTCTTGAGAACTTTCTCCAAAGAAGTCAGTTGAATCTGATTAGCAAAAGGATTGGAAACCCCTTCATGCTTAGCATAAGGATAGTAGAGAAGCTCGAGGTGAACCTGAGGAATAAGCAAACATACAAAATCATTAGCTTCCCTGCAAGAAACAATTGGGGACGGCCACTGTTACGTCTTATCTAAGTTTTATTCAAAGTTCAATAACTATATAAATAAAGAACATACATTACTGAAACTACAATTCTATTTATTTTCCATTTATCACAGCTATATCCAACAATGTTGCTTCATCCCGTATCTTGGAACAAGCTAGCACACGGCGCTAATTTTCTATCATGTTAGAGAAAACAAAATAGTTTTAAAGGCTAGTTGCACTTGGTATTGTGCTAGGACTGTTAGTATGAATTGGCATTGGCCCATCGCAGGACTGTTTTGGCATTTTGATGGCCTTGTTCACTTGGTTATATAGCTCCCTAAACCATTACAATGCAAGTCTAGGTCCCTAAACTTGTTAAGTGTGCCACTCCACCCAATCATCATAACATATCTTTCCTATCTTAGCATATCGGTGCAGTTTAGAAACCTTCCTGGTAATAAAGGTAGGTTCGCATCATGGTTCCGCTGCTAGGTGGACCCCATATATGGAGCTCCACGCTAATGTGCCAATAGCCCGATACGTATACAAAGGTAGATTTGGACATTAGATAGCACACACATGTTCAGGGAGCCAAATCTTCATTTTAGCTGATATAGATTTGGTTAAGAGTCTTAGGATAGATGAGAATAGTCACAGAAAATGGGGTCAAGAGCTGCATTCCTCAACCTTGGCATCGCTGCAGGAGAGGGTGGACCAATTTTCTGACCTACAAACTGCAGAAGCAGCTCTGCATGTATTAAGTCTGCAGACAAGAGGGTACAAGCGATGGGTTGATGCCAGCCCAATGCAAGCAGCAACGTGGGCAGCCAACAAGAAGCCTGGCTGGCTTGACTGTTTCTGTAGTGCAGTACGGCCTAGGAGATCAGGTACCGGAGTTTATATTCTTGCTCCATCTTTCGATATGATGCCTGCTGAGCTGCGGGACGGGTGGATGGCCGGTAGCGTGCAGACACCTGACGCCAAACTGACATAGTCGATGCTTGCCCAATCCATCCCAATCCCAACCACAGCGGCATATAGAACAGCAGGTCAGGTCCCTGTCCAGTAATGCGACAAGGCACATGCAGTAACAGAGATGAGTGCGCGACAGGCTAGAGCAGAAAGCGACGCATAAGGTGGGAAGCTGCTGCAGGCGTTGGCACAGTCTGGGAGCGTGCATCCATGGTGATGGATCGTAGGCACCGCTCGTACAGGAGTCCAGTGGGGTTCTCCAGAACAGCTCTAGATCCCGTGCATGCTGCCAGCTGCGATGGTGGAGCTGAGGGGGCGCCATGCTGTGCACGGATGTCACTGATACTGATTGCACTGCAGGCATAGCAGGCAATGAATCTTACCGAAAAACTTGGGGGTGTCAACACTGGTGGAGCAGGTCATGCTACTAGCATTGACAGCACAGGTGGCAGCAACGTCGTCCATGGTGCTGGAGTAACGGCTAGCAGTGGCGTTGGTAGTTGTATACGCCATCATGACCTGCTCCACCAGCGTTGATGTGAGTGTAGTGGTCTGTGCCATCGCAACTGTAGGCGATGCTAAGGCAGATGGGTGTAGCGGAAAAATCAAAGGTGAAGACACTGTTACTACCACTAGGAAGGATGTCATAGGTGCTGCTGGTGCAATCAGGTATGACAGCGCTAAAGATGCAGACAGCCAATATTGTACATTCGTAGTGAATGGGGGCACTGATGCTGCGAACGCGAGTAGCAGTGTCATCAGAGGTGACGATGTCGCCACCAGTGCGCTATTGGTGAAGCCACCTACGAAGAAGATGCAGCGGGCATCAAGGCTGCTTGAATGCTTGATACAGAACACCATTATTTTGGTAGACAATGCAGGGTTGCCAATGCTACCATCACCTACCAATGCTACCATAGCAGGAAGAACTGGCTAGTCACCCTCACTCTGGAGGCTCTGATAACTTATTTTTGGTTCTTCTTGTTTGCCCTCAAACAAATTATAGCCCCGTGCATATATAGCCCCCATTTTGGACTTCATTTACTATTAGCTACCTTATAATATATTAAGTGTTCACACAGCTTTGTGGAATAGATGACAGCTATACAATTAAGCATTTTGAAATTGCACTATAACTTCTGTTCAGAATCCTGATGAAGACATACCTTTGAAGATGCATACAACATCCAACACATGTACACAGCCTAAGTGACAACACTATTTTTAGTGTACATAACAGCCACAACACTTAGCTTAGTTTGAAGGTGTCTGTAAGGGTCCAAACTCCAAAGGGGCCCTACCAGCCCAGCAAGCCCTATGGGCCAAGAAGGGCCCAGGCGGCTGCCTCCTGTTAGGGTTTAGGAAGAGTATCAAAATTAGATTACTTAAGAGTCAAGTCGAGTCTCCTCTATTCTCAGCCTTCGGCTCCTTCCCCTCCTGCGTGCGTGCCTCTCTCTCCTTGTGCAGCCTCCACAATGGCCGCCAGCCATCCCTCTCTCCCCCCTCACAAGTCCCTAACAGTGGCGTCATAAGGAGATAGTAAACAAAGCTGGTGGCCTCGACAATCTCAGCCTGTCTGCCCATCTAAGAAGCTTTCAGGTAAGTGGCTAACCAAAAGTTTGACTGGATTCAGGAGTACTACCATCATTTCTCCAGTTTTGAAATGGAAAGGTAATATACTAAGTAGGAGCAGTGTTGTTTTGTAAATCTTATGGCGAATCATGATTGTGCCCAATATATCCATTCATTGATAACTCACATATTAGTAACCTGTATCAAAACTAGGAAAAGATATGCTAAATGTATCGACTGACCTGACCACGAGGTTTTTTGTCCCGTTGAATTTCCAAGTCCTTCACAAGATCTAACCATAAATCCTTCACTTTTCCTGGCTGTAGATCGGCTAAGTCTACCCGAGCACAACCAATGATCTCTGATGGTTGGAGCCCTTCATCATCATAAACTTTTATAGTCAGGTGCTGTGTAGATATGTCCTCGACCTCAAATTCATAGTGCTCATTCCAGATGGGGTTCAAATCATTATTCTGCAGAAGAAATAAGTCAGGATGCCATTCATCTAAATAAAACAAAGCAATCCACTTACAATTGTTTTGCTTTTTTTTGTTTTCTCGCGCAATGGACGTATGTATGACACAGCAAAAGGGTCCGACTTTCCCACAAGATCCTTGTTCGTCAGGTCCCTAGCTTCCACAAGTTTCACTTCTAACACCCCAACAGGTCTCAGCTCCAAATCACTGAAAGAATGGGCATACTCCGAATAATCTGAAGACAAACATACATACTTCCAGATTATTTGTGATGTGAATTACCTATAGTCTCCAGGTACAATTGGAACAATAATGCGATTCGGCCATGTCAGTGTATCCTCAATAGTATCACGGATTGTCCCCTAAATTGATCAACAAAATATATTTGGCAATGTCAGTGTATCCTCAAAGTGTTAGGTATTGTCCCTTGAATTGTTCAATGAATGTAATCTGTGCAGAATTATATACTAAAATGATAGCTTATGATGTATTAAAACAACCTCAATTGCATCAGAGATTCCTGGAATAGCAGTCATTTCGCCACCAATAACCTTGAGGGTAAATTCCACCTTGCTCTGCAGCCAAGCTAATGCCAATCATGGAATCTACTAGAGTCATATCGAAGAGGATTACATCTGAAAGAAATGGTGCTACCTTCTCCCTTAAAGAACAGCAAACGGCTCCAAAACAAGGGATTTCAGCCACCAGAGGTTTGAATACAAGGCGAAGTACTCCTGTGAATCCAATATTTTTCACCTAAACATGGAAAAATTCTCAAACATATATTTGATACTCTCATGCGTCATTTGAGGGAGAAAAAAGAGAATGGTATCTTCAATGTAGACACTACAGAAGTGGGTAATGAGCAAGCGAAGTTAAAAGTACATAGACAAGAATAAATTTGTAATAAGCGAAGAGAAACAGTAGTAATATCCAAAACAAAGAAAGGACCATAATTATGTACCCTTCTCACGCTATAACTACTGTAAATACCTGTACAGGAAGAGAAATTCCAAGTGTTGTTTGGATGTCAAGTACTATATTGGGATTTCCATCCCATTGCAACTCAAGTTCCATGGTGATGGAAGAACCATCACTCTCCAAGATTTCAACTCCTGAAAAATATCATCTGTCAGTAATAAAAAAAGAAAAGAAAAATGAGTAATATCTCCTGCTGCCAAACCTGGTAATACAGACTACTGAGAAATAAAAAAAGACTGACGAGCAGAAATAATTAGCTAACACAACCAGACAGTCAGTGGGACCACAGAAAAAAAAAGCTATAAAACTTCTCAATATTGATGAGTTCCTGAGAGAATCATCACAGAAGTATCAAAATAGCTGTAGAGAATGTTACTGTCATATGCACGAATACAAAAACGCTCGACCCTCAAGGAACCTTTTTTTAATCCAGCCCCATTTAATTCCATCCCATGGGGACTTAAACTCTGACTTGCAGCATGCAGGACAGGTGCTTTAACACTAGGCTTGAGGCCCTTTCGCACATGCAAGGATACAAGCCGGCGTAGGGTGTATAGTGATTGAGAGGGGCTTTTGAAGGAGGGTGGTGTGGCCGGCCTATGGTAGCCGACTGGAGGAAGGAGGCGGAGGATGTGGTACTGTTCACGTAAACATTATTGGTGGGGGTGGGGGGGCAGGGTGAGGTAAACCTGTTTCTCCTTGCTTGATTGATAATGCCTCGTTGCCTCCTTGGCCTTTATATCTATAGCAAGGGGGGTACATGAATGAAGAAGTAAGTTTCCTTCCCCTTTATTCATTCATTCATTTCCTAAGCTCTCTTATCTCTTGCCTAACTGATGACGATCTAGACTTCGGGGAAGGAAGCTGGCAGCTGGCCCAAGGGCGTGTGAACAACACCCGTGCATGTCCCAAACAGGGCCAGCAGCAGATGCTGCCGCCCTCTCTTGCAGACCAGCCTGGCCAAAGTCATGACCCAATGAACCCATGGCCATCTGGGCCACAACAGTAACACATATATTAGTCATTTCAGGGAAAACTAGGGGTGGCAATTGGTGACGAGGAGATGTATAAGTAAGTCAATGGCAGCTACACATGCCATCTGGACGCACATTTGTTCAAAATGTACATGTCTTCCTGCATAATTTACTTCAGTTTTTACTCTAAACTAAGGAAGCAAAATTTCAGATCACCACATGATATAATCAAGTTAATCAGGAAACATCAGTTTTGGAACATGCATTTTCTATTTTCCCAAGTAACTCAAGGAGAGCAATGAGTGTAGATAACCGATAAGTTTTGGTGGCAGCTATATTTTGGTTAATGTCTCAGCAGTATTCTCTTGCAAGATCAAACTCTTGGCAACAGTATTTCCCCAAGAGGGAGTCTGAACTGAGTGTATTACTTCCCATTAAGGCCTTGTTCGTTTCATCCCTTCCCCAGAGGTATTGGGAGGTATTGGAGTGTATCGAGGGGTATTTTGACTTCTTAGGGATTCAATATGACCCAATACCTTTGGGGAAGGGATGAAACGAACAAGGCCTAATTGATGTTTCTGTTTCTTTCTTCCATCAAGGAAGCTTTGCACAGGTTCGTATGAGAAAATGCTTGTATATGTGGTGAAACGATCGAAGACGTGGCATGCTCAAGAGCTAGGGTAAAACCCAAACTCGTGATACCATCTAGAGTAGAGAGATAGAAAGAGATGGGAAACATGGCACACCCTTAGGGTTGGATCACCTTTAATTATATATAGCCATACATGGCTTGGGTTACAACTTACAAGTCAAGTCATGTACAACAACTATACGTCCCTAATATATACGAAAAAAATGCTTGGCCTATCTATCTGTCCAGGTCTGATTGGAAAATAATACATTAATACTTGACTTAAGCATTCTTATATATTTGTAAAAATGTAGATTATTGATTAAGAAAACAGGTCAGTCTATCTTCTCCAGCTTACTGCTTAATACAGTTCAAAAAACAATTAAAAAATAGGATACAGGGCAAAAAAAATAGTTTGTACAATAGTGCATACAAGAAAGCACGAGTACTAAACCCAAGGCCACTGATAAAAAATAAAAAAAAACAATGAAAAAAAAGTCAGACTTCTGTAAAGACTAAAGGGGCCATACCAGTAAACTGAGGGGCAACAGTACCAAGCGACAACTTTGAGAAATGGAGGGAGGCCAAAATGAATGACTTGTACTGCTCAAAAACAGGCTCCACGGAAGTTTTAATCAGCTCTGATGCAGCCTACAACAATTACATTTGCCTTCATTATGCCTTCCATTACCAATAACCAAATTCATTCAAGAGTAAAATAATTCAGCTGACATCAAAAGTGTGGAATCGGTATCAATAGTACTGAAGAACATAAAGGTTAGTACATATTAAAAAAATCAGAGCACCCATTGTGACTGATAGATCCTGTAAAAGTTAGTACCTCATTGACAAATGGCCATATTTTTACTAACTCTTGGTTCAGCCATTTCAGCTGCACAGATTAAAAATCAGAGTATCAGTGTCAATAGTACTGAAGAACATAAAGGTTGGCGGCAAGAATTAGTAAAAACTCAACTTCTGCTTTTGTGTAAATGAAACCCATGATGGATAGAACTCAGGTGGGATGAGTTTCCTCAAATCCTGTACAGTCAACTTTGAGAAAGATGCAACTATAGCAGCCTGTGGGAAAAAATTAAATCAGGCATAAAATATATTTGGCAGGTTCTAAAACATGCATGGTAAGAATAAGTGTATAGCAGTATTCCGTTCATCCCTACACACATTAGCATTTTCTAGGAAGACATATTTGTAAAGAAACAACCGTTATGGCGTTATTCTAGGATTCCAATATAAAATTCATACATCATTGGTGTTAATTAAGTAGGAGTAATGGGTAAAAGTGCCAAAGGCAATTAATAAAAACAAAAGTGATTGCATGGCTAAATGACTGCCTTTTGAGGCATAGCACCAATGCTTGTGCAGAAAATAAAAACTTAATGCAGGGGTAGACTCGAAAATATAATTAGTTCTTAATAAGTGTGCATGAGGCATTAGCAACACTAAATTAAGAGCAATGTGAAAAACAAATATATATAAAGGTAATGTTAGAGATATGCATTTGTGCTGTATGCGTGTAGGTCCTTGGCATGCACTCCACGCCTGGACTAGAGCCGGCTACTGCCGTGCTTAAATGGTTAGGGTATGCAGGATATCTCTTGGTCGGTTATGTTTCCATAAACCTCCTCCAAGGGCTGCCTACATATACTTGTAACCTTGTTTACTCTAATCAATCTACTATTCCACGCAATGTCAATTGCTCTCAGGTAAACACAAAGTAACTGCTAGACAGAATTAGCATGATATATAGCCATTAACCTCATAGGTGACAAAAAAATCAAAGCAGCCATGAAACCACTAAGACAGAGATGTTTGAAGCTTTTCCTTTCAGAGGGGCAATCAAAGACCCATAAAAACAGCTCTGTCACACAATAACATACATAAATCACTAGCATTGTAGATGCTGGCTATGGATGACTCCAGAATGCACAGCTGAATTTTTGAGTTAGTACAAAACACAGTTTACAATGTATTATTTTCTTAGGACTTGTTCTGTCAGAATGCACGAGTGTGACCTCATGACAAGTATTTTGTGCACTTGAAGAAGTTGAAATGATTTTAAGATTTCCAGACAACCTATTCCTTCTTTGGATGTTCAGTTAAGTAGATAATTTCTACATTTGTTTCGCAATGAGCTAAGCAATCATACGTTTTTACAAATTTTGGGCCCAGCCATTGCTTGTATATTGAATTTGAAACCATTCATTGAATCCGAATAATTCTTTTTTTGGCATAATGCTACGTGTTCTGTGTTCCGCTTAAATAAGCTGTAATTTTAGAAGGTGCATTCAGGCGATAAAAGAAACAATAGATCTAAATAAAACATATCTCATTGAAATTCATGTAAAGGAGAAAAGGATGATATATGCATTTGTTGAACAATCTTTTGTCAGGGTTCATTTGCCGACTAGTATCCAGATCCATGCCAAAAGCAATGAAGATTCCTCTTTAAAATTCAACATGTTCCACAGGCGTGGGACATGCATATATATTGCAGACTAAGCCATATAGTCTACAGATCATCCTCATACATTTTGCTCAGGAAATAATAATGAAAAATTCTTGATTTTACATGACACATTAATTTTCTTAGGCGTCAGTGCGCAAACACCATTATCATTAAAATATGACATAAACCTAAAGCGTGTCTATGTGCACATCTAATTTCCTGAGATTAGCAAAATAGACTACTTGACATGCATAATTTCAGCTGCCATAACAAGCAACATTAGAACCATTAATTATCACTTTAAGAAAGGGAATATCCAAGAGGAAATGTGCATACTTGATTACTTGGTTTGAAAATGAGAACAGGGGCTACATGAAACGTTTCAGGTAACACTCAAAACCAGCTAAACTTTTTTTGGGTGCTCAAAGAGCACAAACCACTGGGGCGGTAAGCCGTCTATTAGGTTTAAATGAGCATTGCAGTGTTACATTAGTTTACAGTTCAGACATTGATATGTTATTCCCACCCCCCCACCCCCCCACCCCAGTTTTTGTACCCAATTTTTCGAACCATATTCAGTGGTGAACAAAAATCTTAACGTGGTCTAATTATTTTCATGAAAAACTTCAAATCCTGGCTGGGACAGGCCAGGCCACGCATAGTTTTTTAGCATGTGGACAACCTTTGATATAGGTCGTGTGAATAAAGTAATAAACAGGAAAACCAAAGAAGCTACAGCGCTGCATCTAAACATACAATCCATTTATCTGTTTGTTTTTCTGTACATGTAAGCAAACCAAGCATGTTTCAAGGGGGAAAAGGAGATAAACAAACCAAAAAACAAAATAACATCATATTCACCATGGTTACATTCTAATAGTTGTGTCAGGTCCTTTACCGGCGACCATGTAACTTTTTTCAGCATGGCAACCTCTCTGTTCTACTCAATCGACAGTATGGGTTGTTTGTATTTTCTCTCTATTAATATAAAGATATACAACTCTCTCTGTGTTCAAAAAAAAACTGAGTGCATTTAATCACAACATAAGGGTCAGAATCACGTGGAGCTGAAAAGTCAATCAGTATCATTAACCCACAGTGCAGTACAACAAAACAATTAAGACCAATCGACCTATGCCGGTGAATTTCATGAAGGGTCCCCCAATTGGGAACGATGAGCCAAGTTTTGCCAATCCTAGCAATTATATGCATCCACACCACTCAGAACCTCAACGCCTCCTAACTTCCAAAATTACCGCTACCTACCAAAGCACGCCTGATTCAACTCCACGCTCAGCAGTGGCCTATACTCTAAGCTAAATAGCTCCTCGCAAAGGAATCTCCAGAAATCCAGGAACCACATCACCAGCCGACACCCACGAAATCGAACTGAACCAAATTAGCGCTCGCATGAGGAACCGGAGAACGAGGGGGGAATAGGGTTGTGTACTCGCGTACCAGCTCGCGGCGCTGCTCCGCGCGGCTGTTCTCGAGGCGCGCGAACGCCATCACCACGGCCACGCCCACCACCAGGCCCAGGAAAGCGCCGAACAGGAACGCCATGGCGCAGGCGCCGTCCTCCTCGGCGGGGCGGAGACAATGGCGGTGCTTAGCGTGGGGGAGGGATTGCGCTTTTGGGGATGCAGGAAGAGATTAGAAGATGCGCGAGGAGAAGTGGGGCGCGAGCGGTGGTGATCACACCCCGGTAAGCCCCCAAAATTCTCCCGAAATCTCTGTAGCGGCGGGATTGAATCGGCTCGCGCCCACGCGAGGTCAGCGAAGGTGGCGGCGTTGCGAGCTGGAATCGGGAAGCGGAGGCGCGGCGCGGAGCGAGGAAGGGGAGGGAGGCCGCGGATGGGGGCCGGGGCTGGAGGCTACGAGAGGCCAGAGGCCAGCCTCGGTTCGTCACCCTTTTTCCTCTTTTTTGATTTCCCGGATTATTATTTGCCATTGCTTTGCTTTGCGTAAGGACGAGGGTGTCGGTGAAGCCGGACCCACGTTGGGACTGTATGGAGATTTCGCGTTTATTATTAGGGCCATTATTTTGCCGCTTTAGTTCGTTGCTTCCAAGCTTGGATGCCAAGGAGTATTTACAAAATAAAAACCCCACATATCCGTGTGAACTAGCAAAATATGTTGCTTGGTAAAATACTAATAATTGCATTATTTAAAAACATGCATGCTTCATTATTTCATAATCTTACCCATTATTAAAACAAGCAAGGTTTCTACCTGCCTTTTGGTAATCAATCAACTCCTAATCGGAAACGGTGAAAATAGCGAGCAAAACAGGCTAAAACCGATCCCCCACGGCCCCACGTGACCTTCACCGAGCCAAAATGACCCCCATGTGAAAACCACTTTTCTATTTTTTTTAAAAAAAAACTTATTTCAGGGACTTGAAACCGGATCTCTAATCTGACCACCAAACCGTGCATTGGCTTATGGTGTTTGCACCTGTTAGCTAACAGCCTTATCATGTGTGCATGAAAACGATCATCCAATTAAATTAGGGAAAAGTTAAAACTCACCCAGGTGAACACAAAGCCTCTTCACACCCGAATCCGATTTGCACGTGAAGCTCTGGCAAGATTTCGACGAGATTAGAGTTCGCGGTTAGGGGGTTAGGGTTACCAAGGAGCGGGTGCTCACCTCTGACCTTAGAGGGTGGGCCGGCGGCGGCAAGTCAGCCCAGCGGAGGAGGCGAGCACGGGGCGGCGAGGGACTGCGGTTGGGCCAGTGCCGATGGCCGGGCGACTATGGAGACAGCGCCGAGGGCCTGAGGCGGCGGCGGAAGGGGCAAGAGGCGGCCGGCAGCGGGCGGACATAGAGTCCGTCGGTGCTCCACGCCAACGGCGGCCGGCGCAGGAGCACCGACGGACCCTAGCCTGCCCGCGCCGGAGGGGTGGGAAGGCCTGGGCGGTGGCTAGCGGCAGGTGGCCAGAGGTAGAAGAAGAGTCGGAGGTAGGAGAATGTCCAAGGTAGAAGATGAATCTAAGCCGTCTAATGTAAATCGAGCGGCTACAAATAGTTGGGTGAGGGGTAGTTTATTAAATTGGATATATGATGTTAACTAGCAATTGTGATAGTTAGAAAACTTATTAAAGCTAAGAAACCCGGAGGGGGCGACTTTTCGTAGATGACGCCGGAGCTTCTTGGCCTGACGCCTTAGCTTGTGTTGCTGCCGCAAACTTTGTGATCACACGCGCGTGTATCATCCTGAAGCAGCTACTGATTTAATTACTTGCTACTTCTTTTTTGATACTTAATTACTTGCTACTTGGGTCACCGTTGGCAACCTTGGACTTGGGGCAGCTCTTGGTAACTGAGGATGCACAACTGCAATAGAGCCATGATATAGCTATCGGGCACAAACTGACTGCAGTCAAGCGAGCCGTTTTCAGTCTACTTGCTCCCTGTAGTCTGTAGAGCCACGAAGCTGAAGTGAATTCACGAGCAGTTTGCTGATGCATCTGCCCCTATTTTGCTATGTGCCGCCAGCCCGCCATACACCTATGCTTCTGAATGGACAGGTTATGAACGGCATCCCGGGAATGCAGCTTGCAAGTGTATATCGTCTTCCTGGTTTCTGCTTCGTTCAGTTGCACGCGTCCTTGAATCTTGCAAGCGGATCAGAAGAAAGTGTTGGAACCTAGAGCAGCATAGTAATAATTTGCCTGAATGTTGATGTCTTTGCAAGTTGGCGCATTTGCTCAGCTTCGTCGTTCAGCAAGATTTAGCACTGCATAACTTAGCTGGTTCTAAAAAAAAAGTGTTAGCTTAGCTGCACCCTGGTTCCCAACCACCGGTAGAGCGGCGCACCAGCAGCGCGCGGGGCAGGGCTGCAGACAGCATGAAGCGCGCCAGCGTGGACGCGGGGCACTGCTCACTCACGCATCGTTAGTTGCGAGACGGCCCCGTCGACCCGTCGGCACGAGGCGGACGTGCCAACCGCAGCAGAGAGAGGAGGAAGCCCGCGATCAAATCATCGGGCGAGGAATCATTCCAAAAGGATGGCACCTGGGCAGTAACCCACTATCCTGAACGCCTGATCATGAGTGCGAGCACCCAATCATTGGCAGGTGGGCCCACAACATCTGCTTGAATCCTGATAGCTTAGTGACACTGTGCTCTGCGCTAATGCCGTACTACCTTCTGGTCTAATAATCCCATAGAGACACTCTAATAATCTCATAATGCCACTGTGCAACGATATGGATAGAAGCAGAACGTCTCTGCATCAGTACAAATGTACAATCAGTGCTGCCATGGAGGCAACCTCTTGTACCTCAATTTTACAAGACCAATTTTGCCCTTCCTGGCCATCGACATGGTATGCCGCGTCAGCCTCTTTTTTTTAAAAAAAAAACAAAATTGTGATTCACCATTTACTTTTGTTTGTGTGTTTGTAGGAACACCCATCCTTTTTTTTTTGAGACAATGGAACACCCATCCTTTGAGTTGCATGAAGCATGCACATGATAGTCTTTTCCATGAGCTCACCTAGGTGGCTTGGCATGACAAAGTGGATGTATAGGATGAGGGACCATATTAAACACAAAAACAAAAAAAATTAAGGACTAAATGACCCTTTTAAAAGTTGATGTACATATTTGACTCTCGATGTAAGTTGAGTGATGAAATCACGCATTTCTGCCAAACAAAAAAGTCTAATTCTTGATTGGGTATTGTCTTCCCTCTCATACTTGACATTACTCTTGCGTTTCATATTTGGTTTGGGGTTGGGGTATATTAAAACGGAGCCTAATTTACCTTAGACGGGAGCCCAACGTAGCAAGTTGGGTTGTTGCTCATGATGGCAGAGGATGTGCATGATCGAGAGGCGGAGAGGGATAGGGATGAAGGTCAAAGATAACGAACTAGCGATGGCATGAGGACGACGCCAGCAACCTTGTCGCTCATGGGGTGGCAAGGGAGACGAAGATATATTTAGGGACAGAAAGATGAATTTCTAGCGTTCATGGCCCTTATTAGAATCCCAGAGCGACCGGTAAGATGGACGCACCAGAAAACTTGAATCCATTTTGAAAGACATTTTTTTGAACAAAATCGGGGGAAAGACATACACAACGTCATATCTAAAAGTTCAAATCCATTTCAAATCTATCAAAGTTTGACAAGCTTAATTAATGAAGGCTCTCTTTACTCGCAAAAAAAAAATTCTAAAAAGTTTGACAAGCTTAGAGAGAAGCCCATCGCGGCAAGTTGGTTGTCGCTCATGATGGCAAAGGATGAAGGGATCAATGCGAAGAGGGGGATGGAGATGAAGCTTGAGGATGATGCTTGGCAACCCTGTCGCTGATGAGGTGACAAGGGAGACGAGGAGATATTAGGGCCAAGAGAGAATTTTTAGGTGCTAATGGCCCCTAGAATGCCAGAGTGACGGGTAGATGGGCACAACACAAAATCTCGAACCATTTTAAACACACACAAGAAGAAACAAAGAAGAACATAATATCCAGAAATTCAGATCCATTTCAACGGGCACGATACTTGCAAAGACATAATTGCACAAGCGGTTCCATCACTGTCCATGTCCGGAAGCCGGCTGACGTGCCTGTACTTCACCACGCTGCAAACTTTGTGATCACTCGCATCACTATCTGTGGTACTAACTTTTCCCCCCCTTCTCGTGCAGAACGTGCATGGCACGCACTGCAGAGAGTGAGAGATTTTGCATAACTGACCGATCATATATATATGAACAAATTTTGACACGGGTTGGGGCCAAAAGGCTGATACTAATAGACATTCTTCAGGTTAATGTACAAGGGTAAATTACACCTAAGTACAACTTCACCAGTAGTTCATCCTTGGCTAATCAACGAACTGTTTTATGGCTTGCTAATACGCTAATTTTTTACTAAGCTCACTCACTACGCTCGCAAAAATTCAGCAACCCGTCATCAGGCAGAGTACTCCGAGACGGCGAACGAGCAGCTCGACGACTGGCCCCTCGAGTGCTGCGCGCCCCGAGCCGGCGACACCGGCGCGCCGGCCGCAGCTCCGGCAGCCGCGGGCGGCGGCGTCTGCGGCTTGGCGTCGTCGTCCCCGGCGGCGCCGCCGGCGGCGGGGCATCGGATCTCCTTGAGCAGCGCCACGACGTCCTTCATGGCGGGCCTGTCGTCGGCGCGGCGCGACACGCAGAGCACCGCCACGGAGAGCGCCTGGCGCATCTCGTGCGCGTCCGCCTCGGTGGCCCCCGCCCTGAGGCGCGCGTCCAGGAGCTCGGCCGCGTCGCGCTTGCCCTGCACGTGCTCCCGCACCCACTGCACCAGGTGCGCGCCGCCAGGGAGCGCCGGGTCCAGCGGGTGCCGCCCCGTCAGTATCTCCAGCAACACCACCCCGAAGCTGTACACGTCGCTCTTCTCGCTGATCCGCTGCATCGACGCGTACTCTGCTTATCATATCATGGAAAAAAAAAGAAGCGATAATTTTGTCAGAAAATAAAATTCCATGAAGAACGAAGTGCACGAAACGTGTGTAGCGAGATTCCCGACCTGGAGCCATGTAGCCGTACGATCCGGCGATGCGCGTGGTCTGCTTGCCGGCGTCGAGCTTGGATGACGCCGCGGCGGAGAGGACGCGCGCGAGGCCGAAGTCGGCGAGGTACGGCTCGTAGGCGGGACCCAGCAGCACGTTCATGGACTTGACGTCGCCGTGGAGGATGGCCGGCACGCAGTCATGGTGTAGGTACGCCACGGCGTGGGCGATCCCGAGCGCGACGTCGAACCGCGCGGCCCACCCGTCGGCGGGCGTGCCACCCTTGCCGGGGGCGGCGGCGGCAGCGCCGCCGCCGCCGTGGAGGAGCCCGCTCAGGGAGCCGTTAGGGAGGTAGGCGTAGAACAGCAGCCTGGTGCCTCCGTTCGCCGCCCACCCGAGGAGCCTGACAATGTTGCGGTGGCGGATGGATCCCAGCGCGGCGATCTCGCTGCGGAACGCCGCCGCCGCCGCCGCGCCGTCCGAGTCCGGCGCCGACCACATCTTCTTCACGGCCAGGGTGTAGCCGTTGGGGGTGTCCACCTTGTACACCACCCCGGAGCTCCCGGTGCCTACCACGTTCGCGGAGGTCAGCCCGCGGAGCACGTCGTCCATGGTGATGTCCAGCTTCTGGTACAGCGTCACCTCCCACGTGCCCTCGCCGTGGATGATGCGCCCGCCGCCGCCGCCGCGGCGCGCGCGGGCGAGCATGTAGGTGGCGGCCACCAGGAGGATCGCGCTGGCGGCGGCGAGCGCGGACATCACCACCTTCAGCGACGACGACGAGATGGACCCGCGCCGGGAGGACTCGCTGGAGCCGTCGCCGACGACGAGGTGCCGGTTGCCGGCGAGGTCGCTGAGGGGAAGCTTCTGGAAGAAGGGCGTGTCCGGGAGCTCGCCGGAGAAGGCGTTGTAGGAGACGTTGAGCGTCACGAGGTTCTGCAGCGCCGCCAGCGGCTCGAGGCTGCCGGAGAGCTCGTTCCGCGACAGGTCAAGGCTGCCGAGCTTGTCGAGCCCGGCGAGCTGCGAGGGGATCTCACCCGTGAGCCGGTTCGAGCTGAGGTTGAGCGAAATCTCCAGCGACGGCAGCGAGCCGAGCTCCGGCGGGATGCTGCCGGAGAAGGCGTTGGCGCCGAGGTCCAGCAGCTGGAGCTTCTCGCACGAGCCGAGCTCCGGCGGGATGCCTCCGGTCAGCCGGTTCTTCCCCAGGTACAGCTTGGTCAGCTCCGGCATCGATCCGATGCTGGGGCTCAGCGGGCCGGCGAGCTGGTTGTCGGAGACGTCGATGAGCTGGAGGCTTCGCGGCAGCGTGTCGGGCAACGCGCCGGACAGAGCGTTGGAGTGGAGGTCGAGGAACTCGAGGCTGGCGCACCCGGAGATGGCGGCGGGCACGGGGCCCACGAGGTGGTTGTCGCTCATGTCGAGGAAGTTGAGGCTCTTGAGGCCGCCGATCTCGGGCGGGATGGTGCCGGAGAGGCGGTTGCCGTTGAGACGGAGGCGGTAGAGGCTGGTGCAGTTGCCGATCTCCGGCGGGATGGGCCCGGACAGCTCGTTGTCAAGGAGCAGCAGCTTGGTCAGGTTCTGGAGCCCGAAGAGTGTCCTGGGGATCGGGCCGGTCAGGTTGTTGTACGACAGGTCCACCGCCTGCAGGCTGGGAGCGTCGGCGAGGCTCGCCGGCACGCCGCCGGTGAGCCGGTTCTTCCATGCGTAGAACAGGGTGAGGTTGCGCAGGCTCGCGAAGTCGAGCCGGATCTCCCCGGACAGCGCGTTGTTGTCGACCTCGATGTCCGTCAGCGACGTGCAGTTGGAGAGCTCCGGCGGGATGACGCCGGTCAGGCTGTTGGTGCTCAGCTGCAGCTGCTGGAGGTTCGGGAGCGCGCCCAGGGTCGCCGGGATGCTGCCCGTGAGGGAATTCAGCGAGAGGTCGATGAGCGTGAGGTCCTTGCACCGGCCGAGCTCCGGCGGGATGGCGCCGACGAGCTGGTTCTGCCACAGGAGCAGCGTCTGGAGCTTGTTGAGCTGGCCGATGCTCGCCGGTATCGGCCCGGAGAGGGAGTTCTGGTAGAGGTAGAGGCTGGTGAGCTCGGTGCAGTTGCCGATGGACTCCGGGATCCGGCCGGAGAGCAGGGTGGTGTAGATGGCGATGGTCTGGATCTTCTTCAGCTGCCCGATCGTGTCGGGGAGGCTGCCGGACACGCCGGTCTCGGCGAGGCCGAGCATGGTGAGGTCGGCGCACCCGCCGATCTCCGGCGGCAGGGGGCCCTTCATCCCCTGGTTCCCGCCGGCGCGGAGCACCTGGAGCTTCTTCAGGTTGCCGATGCTCGACGGGATGGGCCCGCTCAGCTCGTTGTCGTAGAGCGTGAGGTACGTGAGGCTGGTGAGGTTGCCGATTTCCTCCGGGATGGCGCCGCGGAGGGAGTTGGTGTTGAGCGCCAGCGACTCGAGCTTGGCGAGGCGGCAGAGCCCGGGAGGGATCGCGCCCGTGAGCTGGTTCTTGCTGAGGTCAAGCGTTGTCAGCGCGCCGTACCCGCCGATTTCCTTGGGGATCGCGCCGGTGAGGTTCGTGCCGGAGAGCACCAGCGTCTTCAGCGAGGATGCCAGTGGCTGGAGTGTGGCAGGGAGCGGGCCCCGCAGGTCGACGGAGGTGATGCTCAGCGCCACGACGTCGCCGCGCGCGTCGCACGACACGCCGGACCACCGGCAAGGGGTGGCGTCCGCGGCGCGCCACGACGCCAGCAGCGCGCCGCCGCCCGCCGCCGCCGGACGCAGCGCGTCCTTCCATCGCAGCAGCGCCTGGCCCTGCTCGTTGACGCAGTGGCATGGCGGCGCCAGCAGCAGAAGCAGCGCGCAGGCGAGCTGCACGAGGAGCGCGGGCCCCGGTGCGGTGGCGCGGGACCGCGGCGGCATTGGCGGCGGCGGCGCGGCGCGCCTCGGTGGCGCCGAGTCGTGACGTGACGAGGGGCGAGGGGGGCGGCAATGCGGTGGATGGCTCGCTTGGTGAGGTGGCGCCTCCTCTGGCAAGCATTGGGATTGTAGAGGGGGAGACCCCATGAATTGTTTATACAGGGGGAGAGGAGCACCGAGCACAGGAGATCTGGATCCAAATGAGCCACCACACCAAGCAATGGATACAAAAAATTCCAAACCGGAGAGCGGATTCTGATTGATTGTTGCGGTGCTAGTGTGGTGACACTGTGCTGCTGCTACTACTGAGACTAAGAGCAAGCAGGCTTGATTGGATCTTGGCCTGAACCATTAAAGATTTTTTTGTACTGGAATTTAGTTTTTAATCAGGGAAAAGGATGCTGGATGCGCAGTTTTACAAGTGATGGGGAAGATGAGAGGAAGGTGGTGTGGTTGGCACTTGGCGTCATGATCTGCAGATGTTTATCCCCCAGTTGGTGTACTTATTACCGCCATCGCGGCCTCCCTGAATTGTTAATTGCGGGCTGCTGGTCTTTGGAGGTGAAAACATCTCTCCTCCCTCCTCGTGTTCTGTGAAAACAGGTTACTGCTAATTCTCTCGGTAACCGGGCTTTTATCCGATGTTCCATGGAAGAGCATTTTGCGTGCAGTGTCAGTTAATTCTTAATCCCTGCTCCTTTGTACCGTTTGGGGCAGGAGTTGACAGTGGCTGCCACTGCTGTGCTGGCTGGCTTTAGGTGTATGTAACCTTCTAAACCGCTTTCTGATGGCGGTGCTTTGGGCTGTGACAGTGCTGCTTTACAGTAACCTCTTTGCAGGTACATACAACTGTCCTGCAGATCTCCTCCTTTACAGTGATAGTGAACCAGTAAAAAGAGCACATCTTTTTTTTTTTCCGAAACATTCTAGTTGAACATTCCAAGTCCTGGTGTTTACACTTGCTTTTCCATTACCGGTATCATCTTTCCTGCAGTTCTTAGGGACATACACATACACAACTTAATCTTTTCAGAAGTTGCTACTGATAATTGCAAAATATATTGTCCTTTCGCATTCATCACTTTTGCTATTAATTTGAGTTTACACGCACTGATCAACGACGGACCAATGGGCTCAAAATTACTCTTTCAGCAGCCCAGTAACAGACTGTTAAAAAAAACAGCCTAGTAACAGGTAAATCTGTGGATGAAGTTCAGAAAGCATGTTCAGTCACATGCATAAGTTTCTGCAAAGAAGGAGATCACTGTGATACTAGAACTGGCAAAACCTAATTGCTTCCTGTGAACTCATCATGGGCAGCAGAGAGAGGCCTGATGGTTAAACAATAGGGGTAAGACAGAGGGAATAAGATAGGAATCTTAGGGTGCACATGGCAGTAAGTAAAGGGGGTGAAGATTAGTACAATGCAAAGTATAAAAAAAATTTCAGCAACTTACCCATGTGAATAGTTGGCAAGCCGCTGGAAAGTAACCGAAAAAAAGATTGGATGTGCGGTGATAAAATTAAAATTTTTGGAGCAAGAACATGTTCATGCCTTTGAGTGTAAGGGACAATGAGGAATAAGATATTAAGATAACCACCCTATTGTTCTTAGTTAAATCCATGGGTCTATCTTAGCTTAGCATCATCACCATGGCTGGTAGATCCCTTTAATTTGTTTAACAACATAACATTTCAACATCAAACTTACAACTTTTAAAAGCGCTAACGGCAAAGCACCGATCCTTGAAAAGAAAATGGCATGTTTTCACACTCGGTGGATACAGATATTTCATTATTGCTCTTACATCGTGTTTTGGCTATTTCAAATTTCAACTTAAAAGGGGCCTATTTTTGTACCACTAGTCCTCTTACATATGACTTGTTACCTTGTGTTAGTAAACTTTTTCTGAATTTCGTGTCAACTATGCCAAATTAAATTATACCAACTCATGTTAATCGACCGTCATTCACGCTAAGTCATGGTTAGAATGTGGCCACATGGGTGATGATGGACAAGCCAGGAGACATGTTAGGTACCACACATGGTTTATGATGTTTGAGTAATACGGGGTGGTGGTAAACATCAAGGGAATATGAGGCTGATTTGGATCCAGATCCCATCAAGGGGCCGGGTTGTGGACAATATGGAGGCAGGGAGCACATGGTTAAGTTTGAAGCCGACTTGTTGCGCGATTGATTATGATAAACCCTGTACCTTCTTTGAACTGGGAGTCAGTTCTTTTCTTTGACAGCTAATTCTTCCGTTAGTTCTCTGACAGTATGACATTTCTCAGGCCTACCTGCTGCCAAGATCTGATCACATACATCATGCTCCTTCAGTTAAAAAAATGCTTGTACCATTTTTTTAGATTTCCATCGACTTTAAGCGGATAGATCTGATTGGGGAATAACTATAGGTGCACTGTCAAAAGGTAATTAGAATTGATTGCCGGTTTAAGAACATTCTTCACTGAAAGGATGAAAGTTGAAACAGTTAAACAATGTTGCAAAGGACACAATTCCCCAGTTCCCAAATCCAGTCATTTTTTTGCCTGCAAAGAGCAGAGCAAATGGAAAGCTAGAAGTAGCCGTCAGAATTGTTAGGCATCTAGCCAGCTAAACCGCTATACAGCTGCATGCAGGGGTCACATTCTTCAGAATTCATAGCTGGCTATATGAAGCCTGCTGGGGGTCACATTCTCCAAAATCAGAACATTTAAATCACTGCAGCGCAGCAAAGAGCTTTGCAGTGTCTTATAACGTCACTCCGTGCTTGCAATCTGATAGACCAAAACTATCAATCCAGATTGCTAGCAAGAATGCTATGCTCAATGGCAAATTATTCATCTTCACCGCATCATTTACATTTTAACCATGGCAGTTTCTATCAGATAAGAACATTCTTTCACCAACAAAATGCAGTATTTTAAGATGGTGTGGTCGAGGATGTTAACCTTACCTCCTTGCAAAGTGTAACTATGAAATGCTACATTACTTGGCCTGGCCAAAGCTGGACAGGAATTGATGACTTCGGGACATCTGTCTGCTCCACACGGAGCCTACCCGAACTTAGCTTTCCGTGTTCATCTTTCTGGTTAAAATTTAGTAGCATAGGGATCGATAGGAACATAGATTCGGTTCAAACTGATGAACATAGAGATGAAAATTAGGGCAAACTACATGCGTCTTGTAAAATAGGATGAGCAGCTACATAAAAATTGCCCTGTTCGTTTCGCTGGGCTGAGAGGAGAATAATCCGCTGGGCTGATTCAATAGTATTCTGTGAGGAGAATAATCCGCTGGGCCGGACAATATGATACAAGATTGAAGCAAATCAAGATATATATTTGTCCCAGGATGTGTAAATGAAATGAAAGATGAAGTTTAAGGATCCAATAATTCATAACAAATCTTGACGCCTTCACGTGTTGTTCACTAAAAAAATCCTAGAACTGGATATGGATGCAATCATGGCCACACCATTAGCTTAACACACTTGGTTTACATGGTATTTAAATAATCATTCATTAACATTTGTTATAGTTCAATTATTGCAAATCGAGCAGCATGCATGCAACTTGTTCAACTTAAATCATCAGAGAGAAACTGGAACCTTTTTTTTTGTAAAATAAAGAAAAGTGATCTATTGGCATTGGTGAGAATATGAATATGGATGGCTAACACCTGACCTAACCTAGTCACTCTGGTAGTTTTGGCGGCACTACCCCATGTTTGATGTTTTTCCCGGAAGACACGTTGCAAAAGGGTGAGTTGTCGCAAGCTTTGGAGCACACAATGCAAAAAAAGCACACACCCGTATCACTGCTGCCTGACCTTTCCATGTTTGCATTGGAAGCTCCTCCGAACTTCATGCATGGAGGAAGTTACATGTACGAAGCAAGAATTGAGACCCATGGCCACTCTATCCGACTTTGCAAGCCTAGGGATTTTACCAAATATTCCAACAATTCGACGTTTTATGTGAAAATCTTGCGTTTCCAGCAGGGACCCTGGTATACATATTGTTTCACTTTCTTTTTGTTACATCATTGTCTCGTAAGCACAATGTTTAGTGGTTGAAGCTGAAATTGTATTGCACTCCTTGATTTCAGGGTTTTGTCACATACCTGCTTTTATCTTCTTGTCTCTAAGCATTATTCTATACGTGGAAAAGATTGCAACTGAGGCACCAAGTTGGTAGTGCTCAGTTGCTCACAAGAGTTTGTTAGGCATTATCTTGATCTTTCTTTTCATTTGCTTACCTCAGAGAAAAGATGTGGAAGATCCACATGAAGCGACAAGGAACTAAAGACAATAAAAATAGTTTTGCAAACATGTGCAAAGGTTAAATGGATGGAATCTTGACTAGATGTGCAGCGTGCATGTAGTAGTGGGGCTGCTTGGGGGGCCAATAATACCAATTTTATGATTGCTACACCAACCTTTGGACACATTCGTGTGTGTATCCACATAATTGCATTCCAGATCACCCTTTTACCATTTTAAGTAGATTTGGTGTCAATAATTGTCATAGTCAACATATTTTAGTTTGTAGCTTTGGGACTTCACCAAAGGCAACAGGTGTGGACCAAGTTTTTTTTTTTACCCTTTTCTTCATCTATGTAGACTTTGGTTCCATCCAGAGGACCAAACACAGATGCACGCACTTGCGAAAAATTTCTAGAGTTATCACAATAATGCTTTTAACGAGCGCCTGTGTTTTTTTATGCTAGGGTTTCATTTTACGAGTAGTGACCATCGTGTAAACAGAAAAAGAGTCATGATCCCATAAATTTCTCCCAGCTTCACCCATGGGCAGACAAACCCACCGAGCTGACGAACATACGAGCCTTCAATGAAGCTTCTTCCAACCGCTTCCCCTCCTTGGCTCCTTCGCTCCCTGCACGCTGATTGTGCCATCAGTGTCTGCACCCTCGCAAGAACACAGGAAGCACAGCACAAAAGGCCTGCCTCGTCAGCCGTCAGCCGCTGCATCACACAACCACCGTGCTACGCGCCTGCCGCATCCATCGATGACACATTGACACCTGCAGGCCTGCACGCCTCGGTTTCCTGCATCCGCAGCGATTTCTTGGAAGGGAGAACGCGCCATGCCCTGCGCCGGGACTCGCCCCAGTCCAGCCGCGGAGAACCGGCGGCTTTTCGGCCATCTGGCGGCAGCAGCCTGAAACTCCAGCGGCTGCAAGCAAACGCAGGAGCTGAAAGCCTGAAACGGATAGCATCAGACAACGGCAGTTGGCAGTAAAGATGGGCCACGCACATTTGCATTTCGCGACTTCGCGTCATGGCGATCAGCAGAACCCAATTTTTGTCGCGCGGTCAGACTATATGAATGTAAACAAAGGAGATATATATTTTGAGAAATGTAGAAGAATTTGGAAAGAATGGTGATGTCAGCAAACAAATTCATGGATATATATAATTCCTTTTTCCATAATAGTGATGGATAATATATTTCCACACACACGATTACACGAAGGATGGTGCGTGCCGGCGTGGATTCTCTGACGTGCTGAAGCAACGGCACAGCTAACGTTCCCCCTCACAGATGGCACACGTTTCTCATCCCACGGCCGTTGCATCTTTTAACTTTTGCAGTGCACAACGCTAAGGTCGGTTGAAGGCTTAGCCCAAATAAGGCCCACTCCGGGAAGAAAAGGAGCCCAACTCGTCGTTAGGGGAACAGGGAAACGAGAAAACCATACAGGCCTACGTATACAGAGTCTATTTTAGGACAGAATCCAACAAGCATTTTACTCCACTGGTTTGAAGAATTTCATACTCCAAATAACCAAACCATATATTTTAAACCACTTCTAAATCTCCAACAAAATGCATCAGCTAGTGCTACAGACTGAATGTCCACCAAGTACTCAACACATTCATCCCAATGTGGCAGCAGCTACTAAATCAGAGACCTAAAGAAAATCTTGGACAGATACGTCATCAATTTCACTAGGACCCTGCGAAGCCAAAAAAAAAAAGATTGAAAGAAGCTAGGAAGGTTGGAAATGTTTCATTATTTCTCCTGTTTTGTAGTGCTAGTCTTACGTTTAGAAGCCAGGACCCTGCTCTGTAGAGCTGAATATTTCTCCCAATTATTATTGCGTGCGTGAAGGTAACTGTCATGTGCCTTTCATGTCGACCGGCTGTAACGTGAGATTGAAATCAGGCAGATGAAGTGAATTATTGCTGCTAATCACTGAAGCATAGAGGTCACCATGCACAGCCAGTGGCGGACCCAAGGATGTAACGAAGAAACTTGGGATGTGTAAACAGCTCTCCGGCACAAAGAGGTTTGTGCGTGGCCACGGCCGATCGATATGAAGTGCTAGCTGTTGGAACTAGTTCTATAGTAGAACTAGTTCTACCGTTGGAACTAGTTCTATAGTAGAACTAGTTCTACTGTAGAACTTCCACTTATCAGCCCTCTCACTCTCTAGTCTTTATTGTTTGACTAAAAACACACACGTACAGCTATTATCTTGCTTCTCTCCAGTGGTGTTGACGGAGCCCGGGCAGCCCGCTACAGCGCGGGCAGTACGCGCTGTTTTGTCACCAAGCTGGGCTTTGTTTTGGGCTAAAAATCAAAGCTGGCCCGTTGGACCCCCGAGCAAACTGGTGGAGGGAGCGAGAATGGACAGCGGATAGGAGCAAAGTTAGTTGTGCCGTTGCTTCAGCACGTTAGAGAATCCACGCCGGGTGCGTGCACGCAAATGGAAGCTACTTTTTTTTTTGGGCAAGAACTAGCTAGACAGTAAGCTCTGAGTATAGTGCTGCCTGCCGTGCTGCGAGCAAGCACCCCGATTGATGTCTTGATGAGTTTCAGCGTCGTCGTCATCGACTCATCGTCAAGGACCAACCAGAAATGTCTGGTGGGTTTGGAGTCGAAATACTCTGCAAGATGTGGGAGTATGGATCGGATACAGGAAGAGTGTGCAAATTTGATTTAGGTGTGATGTGTTGTGAAACACATCGTCAACGGTTGGATCTTCTCCCTCTCACGTCTCTCACGACAAGCACACAAGAACAAGTATTATAAAGTAGACAAGAGACAATATAGGTGGAGCTTCTCTTTATTCCTCAAATCGATGTATTACAATAGGGGGTGCTCCTCCGATTATATAGTCCGAACCAAGGCTAGAGATTATGGTAAGAGCCCACAAGCAACCGGACAAGGACTAGGACTTCTAGTCCTCCTTTCCTTTTTGGAAAGTACGGTTGTTTTACAACACTCCCCCTTGGGCGATTACCGCGAATGCATATGTCTCATCAAAAACTCCATCCGAAAACCCAGTGGGAAAAACGGTTCTTGGAGAAAAGAGTACATATCAACCGCAATTGTATTGCACATGTTGCCTCATCAAAAACCTTACGTGAGAAACCGTCAAGTAAAAACTCATAAAGGGAAAACGAGTACAACATTAAACCATTAAACCTTCTGGTTATACACAATTCTATATTTACTATTCTTCATGAATAGTGATGAATCTTCAAGATTAATGCATGAACTTCATGATTCTTGCACTAATAATCTTCATGATCTTAAATAATCAAGTGGTAAACTTTCATGGTAAATTCAAAAATTAATCATCAAGTTGATTCCTTCTGAGTAACAACATGATGAAAAATATGCTCCCCCTCATGTCGACATCCTTTAAACTTCAGTGTTCAATAATGTTTTAGTTACATTCTACATAAATGTGTATGAGTACGATAATTAGTCCTTCAAAGACTTAACTATGATAAAGAGCAATGCTTCAAGCATTAATAACCACTTATTAATTGTGCAACACAAAATAAACTTTATCCTTTCAGGGAATATGGGGCTAATATATTTGATTTCAAACTTCAATATTCAAATTTGAAATGATAGCAACTCTATCTAAGTGGATTCTAGTTTATAACCAATGATCTATTCACTAGATCTTCAAAGATGGCTTATTCCACTATAGATAAATCAGTCTTCACTTTAACATTTGAGGGGATAATTCAAATCATCAATCACCAATATACCTTCTGTGGTATGTGAGAATACTTACTATCAATACTAGATAGCTATGCACAAGTGCTTAAATGGTACATTCAGGACCATATGATGTTCACTTCATTCTTAATTTATTTGGGTCTGTATAAAGTTAATTCATATCTTCAAGATTATTGGTGTTCATTCAGGAAATGACTGATAAGTCATTCATTGACTATATCCTTCAAGGATTTTGTAATTCTTCAAGAATAATATTTCTCTTATGTGAGAAATCCTCTCATGCAAGAGAGAAGTGATTTAAACGATCCTTTTAACATGAGTTCTTCAATGAACTATTTTAAAAAATGTTATTCACAATAAGTCATTCTATGACTTTATTTCCTTCCAGGATTTAGCTCTTCTAGAGATTTTAATATTCATTCAGAAATATTATCTACCTTAGACATTTATTACTTGGTATGAGATTTAATTTTAATTCCTTCGAGGAATGATGATTCCTTCAAGGATCGCCTATGGATTTTCCAAATTCACCAATTAACTGCATAATATTTAATTTATTCTTTCCATTTGCCAGATAAGTAGCAGAATATTCATTCATACGTAATGGGAGTTTGTTAGTCTTTTGAAAGACCTATAAACCATTTCATTTCACCATATCATTATTCCATAATGACTTATGTAACTTGAACTTGAAGGTTCTAAGTATATTCTTAATGGTTTAACCTCAATTGCATTCTTTCATTGACCCGATATGAGCGCGTCATGCGACTCTGCCATGGATTTTATTTGTGGATCCATATTCTCATTAGAGAAATATTTGCAATGATAGAGGTAATGTTGTCGACATTTATTCTTTTCTCCAGAATCTGCTTTCCTAACACAAAATATTGTGCGCGCTTATAGTGTTAGACATTCATCTTCATGATGATCACTTCATAGTTTGTGAGGTATTTGACCTTCATGGCCTTCATTCCGGAGTTCTATGGAGATTTCATTAAATTTATTTGACAAGTTCATTTGATCCAAAAAAACAGGCGTCCCCGTAGATTTTAAATTAATGATCTAGTCATTTGCTATGGTGAGTATATTATTAAATACCCAGGATATACCACACATAGCATTATGTTTACTACAAGTAAACTTAACTTCTAGTAGATAACTTCAGGTTGTTTCTCCTAATTTCCGGTTTCCCATTTGTTAGTATTCATTATGTGCACGTTCTCACTGGGATAAATTCCTTCGGGAAGTTTCACTTCTAGTATGACCACACATCAGGTGGTGTCCTATTTAAAGGCTTTCTCACAATTAATTTCCTGGCATTATACTCGGCTTCATGCTGAGATTTTATTTCTTCTAGAAATATAGTGTGTGATTATATTCCTGCTTCTGGCTTCTAAGAATATTCAGATTTCTAATATAAGGCATTCAATAGGTAGGTATGTGCTTTCTCTCCCCCTAATGCCGATATTAGATATTATTCATAGCATACTTCTTATAAGATATCCCCATATCATGAGATTTTAATGGAAATTCAGATCCATATTTCTTCAATTTCAAGTGGAAGCCCATTTATGTATGCTAAAAATGGTGAAATTGTTTTATAATATTCACACACAATTCAAACAATAGGTATTCTATATGCAGTGAGCTTGACTTTTTAAATATAATATGCAGTTTACAAACTACACATCTCTAAGTCTATGAGACTATTATTGTCTAGCTTCTTTATTTATTTAGCACATAACACTCATACCATATACTTCAAGTATTTTGGATACTAAAACTTCAAGTTTTAGATACGCAATATATAATCAACATGGAATTTCTACTAGAAAAAAATTAAATTGCTCGTTCATTCAAGAATTCCCCATATGCCTTAAAATTTTGAACCCATAAATACGAAATAGTTTTTCACATAATGGACTAGCGGATCCATCTTCTATTCATCCGCAAACTCATTCAAATTTGGTCAATCAATTTCTAATTGATTGAATAAAATCACTATTGTGCCAATTTTCAAACCGGTTTGCTACTTGATTAGAGATAAATTAATGACTTCTAGTCATATTGTACATCTGCATAAAATGCACAAATTAAGCCAGCATGCAAGCTGATTGATATTGTGTTGTGATGGCTTGCTAACCGTCTCGACGGTAAGAGCTACTACTCTAAAGGAGAAGCTTGAGTCTATGTATCGCATGCGAGCTAATACAAGAAAACAATAGTATTGTGGCTTCTAGCCAACGTAAAGAAGATTTTTAGAATAATACCCACGCAAAGGCTAATAAATAATGTAGTAACATGCAGGTTCCCACATTAGTGTGAAAAAGCTATTAAGTAGTCATTCTTAGTGACAAAGTGGTATATATGGATTACAAAAGCTATGCGCAGAGCTTCAGGCTTAGTCATTAGAATGACCATGACTACAGGTCAACTTGCGCGTTGGTTTGTCCATCAATTTAACAGGATGCAGCTCTAAACCAACAATACTACAAGATACAAGATTAGGGATATGCCTATTAGATTTTACAAGTTTATCCACGTTCTTCATGTCTCATTGCCCCAAATTCCTTCCTTTTTCATATTTTAATTACACTTCAGGTGATGCTATGCTTCAAGCATAATCTATGAATTATTTCAAATATACCATAGAATTAAATTATACTGCTAGTATATACAAAGTATGATATGAAATCCACATAATTGTACTATTCAATGTACAATAATATGGCTTGGGTTGAATAAACTTCAACTTACAGGGCTTATGTATTTTAGTACATAATTGAGTAATATACAATTTCTAGACTAAATTGAATCTTCTGAGTTCAATTAAAAAGCATGTATATTACTAGTTAATGTGCTTCATAAAAAAATTCAATTTCCGTTCTACCTTCATGGTAGAAATGCACAATAACCGTAACCTTCATAGTTATTTGAGGCTTTTAGTGGAAAATTTGTTTCAAATAATTATCAAATAGGCAATTCAAAGCAATTATTTATAATATTTAGCATGTAATTCTTTATCTATTTCATGAGATTAAAGTTATTATTTCAGGTAAAAATTGCTACAAGCAAGTGGGCATAAGATAAGGTGAGAAAAACCTATAGAGAGGTAAGTGTTGGCACTCCTTAGCGTCACGTTTTAGCAACGCTCAAGAGCGCGTAGATATATGTCGTTGTATGTAAAATTAATTCTGCAAGCGCACAGAATATATCTCGTTGTAGCACTTCACCTTGGGTGCAACCCCAGGGTATCGTATTTATATTTCCGCAGGGAAGCAGATGGTTAAAGTGTATTGAAGAATGAAATGATATATCTTGCCAGAAATATCAAGCCACAAACCCAGGGGCACAAACTCTAGGTTTGGGTGGATAATGGTCAAGTTAATGACCGGATAGAAGGTCTGAAAGACCAGCGACACACGGAGCACCTATTTCTAAAGAAAAGGAAAGACGTTGGGAGAGACCGGACCTAGACTCTTTCTAACTCAGAGCAAAATGCACTCTAGCCTTAGCCTAGACCCTAGCTTAGATACCGGGAACAGAGCTCGCTTCGACGGCTAGAACGGGAGAACCTCAGAACGGGGTGAGAGAGGGGGTTCTCCGGGCTCAGCACTACTGTTATGAGTACACCCAAACGTGGTGGACTACGAAGGACGGACAGGGCTGTCACCACCTGCCGCCTACCACTGCAGTTCCGTGGGGTGCAACACACTTCCTAGTTAATCAACAAGCCAGACACCACGTCTGCACTCGATGATTAAGATTTCTCTTGAGGCCTGTCAAGAGAAATCCCCGTCTTCCCTAAGGCGTCTTACGGCCCGGTCAAGGCGAGCAAACCCGCGAGATAAAACCCGGTAGAGCTAAACTAAACTCTACACTAAAACTAAAGGGGAAAGGACTTTGCTCTAAAGAGAGCAAGATCTTTACTCTTAAAGAAGAGCAAGAGAGAAATATAAAAGATAACTTAAGCTCTGAAGTAAGAAAGTAATTATATAAATAACCTCTTCAAAAGAAGGAAAGGATACAAGAGCTTTACCAGAACTCCGAAGACTCCGAAGATTCGAGCTAAGCTCGACTCGACTCTACTCCCAACTCTAATCCTAATCTAAGAAATGAAAAAGATACTAGAGCTCCCTTCAAGTAAAGACTTGAGATATGTGGTGTGTGTCTTTCCAAGGTGAATGAGCTTCCTTTTATAGCCTCCAGGGGGTGGATGTCAGCGTCATTAGCACGCCAAGGATCTGCTTAGGCTTCACGCGAAGGAGGAGACGTGGCGGCCACAAAGGGAGGCCGGTCGGCCTGGCCCTGGTGCCACTTGGCACCGTCCTCTGCATGAACAGTCCTGATACTCTCCCAAGGTCGATAACAGTTGCGTTTAGTTGAAGCTTGTCCGATAATCCTAGGATGTGGGCCCTTCAATCCATGTGCTTTCACCTCTAGGCCTTCCGGGTCCTTGGATCAAACCGACGTTGTTTGCACGGTGCTTGATCATCCTGGGCACTTGGCATGGCTTGTGGATCAATGACGTGGCCAGACCTGGCCAGGGGAGGCCGGTCGGCCTGGCCTAGGCCGGCCGGCCTGGCTCTGTGCCAGGTTTGGCCCTTGTTTCTCCTGGTTCATCCTGCAAGCACAAGTCATCCAAAACTTGTGGAATTCGTCAGTAAAAATACTTTTATGTATGAAATATGGTATGATCATCCTCATTTTACCGAAATGTTGACGGTCACTATGGGGTTATAATGGCCGTCAACAGTAAGAAACACTAATATATTCAATTTGCCCTTCTATTCTGGGAAGTATTTTTAAAATATTGCTAAACTTATAGTATGGAGCAAAAAGTAATTGTTCTGTCTTCGTGAGCATAACCAAATTTCTTCATGAATATAACTAATAATGCACCTTATGTAGAAATTCTATTTATGTATGGTTAAAGAGTGAGTATGAAACTTCTTTGTTTCAATGCATCTCCCCCTGATCCTAACATCACTTCAGGAATGTACCTTATTTTCTTTCCAATTCTATTATTTATGCATCGTATAAAAATATTTTCTATATTGAGTTTATGCATATTCTTCTTGAATTGCAAAAATACCTACGTGGCAAATAATGTGATTCTTCACGAAACACATAAATTTTGTATAACTTCATGTTATTTATAAACTCATATGGTTGGCATACAACTTATGAATTTACTGCTATTGTAAAATCATAATGCCATGTTGGAAGAAAAATACGTTGTTTCACATAGACAAAATAGCTTTCAGAGTTATATAGCATTTCTTCTTGAAATTATACATTACTATACTTTGATAAAAATTTCTTCTAGAAATAGTGAACTTCATGTCACTTCCTACATTATTCATGCAATTTCTACAAGCACACTTCATGTGTTCAAATGCATGAAACAAGTGCAAAATTAATTAAGCTTGGTTAATCTATTCAATAGATAGTTTGTTTAATTTCCCAGTGCAACATATGGCATATTTATCGTTGCTAGGAAATAAAAATAAATATGACACTTTCAGAGGTGTAACATGTCTAAGGTTTTTCAAGATTGAGAGAGGTCATTAACCTAAAACCATTTTCTATGATAAAAGGTAAAAATTCTAGCCACTTCAGGTATTAATGGTTCAATTTTCAGAATTATATATCCATCAAACACGCTAGAAAACCAAATATGCTAGAAAAAAATATGAGCCCGGGATTTCAAAGTTTAGAGAGCTCATGCGCCTAAAAACCAAGTTTCTATGATTTAAAGGCACTTTCTTACTGAATTTATGAGTAAAAATAATAAAATACCATAAAACAGTAAATAAATTTCATAAATATAAATTTCCACGAAGTTCAATCTGCAAATAAATTGTAATGCATCCTAGTCTGCAAATGTACATCCACATGCGGCGGGTTCGGCATAGGCGGCGTACGACTACAGGCGGCCAGGTGCAAATGCAAATAAGACTCGATTTCAAGCGAGTTTTGTAAAAGCCGAGCACACGTTCTGGCTATGTGCGGTGGTACTACTTCGAGCGGCAGCGTAGCTTCAGGTGGCATGGTGAGTTCGACTTCGAGCTTTACTCGGGTACGGCATAGCCTGACTGCTGGCGGGCATAGAGCTCGTCTTTAGGATGGACTCATCTTCGGGGCTGGTTCGGCTTCGTGCCGTGCCGAGAACTCGGACAACGGTGTACGGCTGCAAGCCATCGATCTTCGTGTCGATGTTGTGCGAGTAAAGCCATCGAGCTTCGAGCTTTACTCTTTTTAGAATTATTAGCTTCGAGCTTTACTCGGGTACGGTGTTGTGCGATGTATACCAATGTGCCGGGCTCCTTGCCAGCAGCATATGCCTGCTTCGAGACGGCACACACGGTTTTGGACGGCGATTTCAGTCTGGTATACGGGCTCTACTTCTTGCGTTCATCTACAAACGATGGAATTTAACTTTGGGTGGAGCGCGTTTGTGGACAAGATTCAACTTCAGGTATTGTATGACTTCGGGCGGCCGAGTTTAATTACCGGTGAGTCTCGGCGTCATCAGGGGGATCTCGGCGGCATGAGATTGCAGCATGCAGGTTGTGTGTGCATGTTAGCATGTACTACCTGGCTGCTTGCCGGTAGTTGTTATGTTGTGCCGATTTTTTTTAAGAAAAATAATCTCCCTAATTGGATTGTGTCCAACAAGCAACTCTTGTGTTGACCGTTCAGGGTAACACAATGATTTGTAGGCCCTTTTCTTTTTTCTGCGATGCCGCCGCATGAACATTACCCGTGCAAATTATGTGCTCATACGTGCATAGAACAATATACACATATATCGATCAAATACATGCGTAGCCGTGAGGCCAAGACTTGCATGCAGGTTCCTTGACCACGTACCGAGTACCCGCCTTCGTGGCCGTAGTAGATTGGAACAATGGACGGCAAGAGTCCAAATCTAATTTACTACTTGATTTTAACTATTCATACCTTGTATTCGTATGATGCCAATTGATCTACTCCACTTGCCGCGTAGGGCAGTTATCAGTAGATACATACCGCGTAGGGCGTTAGGCATTGTCGTAGACATGCCTGCTTGAGGGCGAGTCGGTGCAGATCCGTTCGCTGGCGACGTTGATGTAGTCGACGTCGTCGAAGTAGTCGTTGGCGAGGACGACGGCAAGATTGCCGGCGTCGAGCTTGATGGCGACTTCTCCGGCGTAGTCGTCGAAGAGCGGTCGTGCTGATAACGTGTTGTGAAACACGTCGTCAACGGTTGGATCTTCTCCCTCTCACGTCTCTCACGACAAGCATACAAGAACAAGTATTATAAAGTAGACAAGAGACAATATAGGTGGAGCTTCTCTTTATTCCTCAAATCGATGTATTACAATAGGGGGTGCTCCTCCGATTATATAGTCCGAACTAAGGCTAGAGATTATGGTAAGAGCCCACAAGCAACCGGACAAGGACTAGGACTTCTAGTCCTCCTTTCCTTCTTGGAAAGTCCGGTTGTTTTACAACATGATGCACTTTAAAGCCAAAAACTGATGCAGTCAATGAAACAAAACATACCATTAATAACATAAAACAACATGCAAAATGTTTCTTATCAGTATTTTAGTCCTAAGGCAGTCTCGACCCTTCACCTTAGCTGGTTTCCATAACATTTAATAGCATGACACATCAGCCAGGGACGTCCCGATGATTTTGGGGGCCCTGTTCGAAAATTGTCGAATAAAATCTATTTTATAAAGTACTTCTTTCTTAAGTAACAAAGAATCCTCAAAAGTTTCTTAGCGTACATAGTTCAGTGAGTGTTTTATGAAAGCATTCAATAAACTTACTAGTGTAAGGCTGTAAGCAGCCACTCAGGAGAAGGAAAAAAATATTCAGCATACTATGTTTTCGCCGTGTGTTTGAGTGTATTTGCACGGTCCTAAGTATTTTATACTTTATAATATACTTGTGATCTTCATATGTTTTGGTAGTGATTATGATAAACTTTCTCCATCCTAAAAAGTATGCCACTTTGGCAATTTAAAGATAGATTAGTGTTATAGGAAATTTACCTAGCCATGCATATAATTAGTGATATGATTTCATTCTTTTGCTAAAATAATTAAGACAGAAACTTCCGCCTCTGGATGTCAGGATTGGAGGATGAGAGGGCCCAAGTAGGAGTGGATGAAATTAACTTAAATAGCCCTGCAAGTTGTCCATGAACTAGAATGACAAGTTTTGTGGCACAAAATGTAAATTCTAGATATTTGGTAAGTTTTGTTGGACGGAGGAGTGAGAAATTATATGCTGACATTTTTATAAATATATCATACATCTCAGTGACTAATTAAAAACAAAATGTTGCTTCCTTCCTCACCATAATACTCAAATCAAAGTAACAAAACTAAATAATCGTTAATCCCTTAGTACTTATCTAGAAATCTGGGGGCCCTAATCTCATGGGGCACTGTATAACTGCACAGGTCGCACGTCCCATGGGACGGCCCTGCATAAGCAAAATCTGAGGTGGCAGAAGAATAAACGAGGAAAAAGAGAAATAAGCTACGTGGTTTCTCAGTCGAGAAACGGAGTTGGCTCGGCTTCCAACGAGCGAGGAAACGACCGATTTGGCGTTGGAGGCTTGGGCGTTTCCTGCCCACACTTTTTGGGCCCCACAGCTATAATGTCGCGCCGTGCGAGATGAGATTGACGCCGCCGCCGCCGCCGCCGCACCATGTAAGGCGTCTTCTAAGGAGACGCGGGTTAAGACACATAGGAGACGCGGTTTTTTCCGCGTCTCCAAATTTACGTCTCCTTTTACATGACGTGGGAGACTCCTATAAGTGACATTGTTGGAGACGCTGCTAATCCGTGTCTCCTTTTCTTGCCCCGGAGACGCTGGTAACCCGCGTCTCCTTAGCCACTTTGAACGCGTCTCCTTTTCTTCCACCGAAGACGCGGTTTCAGAAAGCGCGCCTCCTCTGACTGATATTGGTGGTGACGCGGTTTCTAAACCCGCGTCTCCTATAATGCAATCCGGAGGAGACGCGGGCTCCTAAACCGCGTCTCCTCTGGATGTTATTCTTGGCGACGCGGATTTGTTTACCCGCGTCTCCTCTAATTCAAGCTAGAGGAGACGCTGGTTTAGAAACCCGCGTCTCCTCTGGTTTATATTATAGGAGTCACTAGATTGGCAAGCCGCGTCTCAGATAACCTGTGATAACATATAAGAGACGCGGTTTGCCACGTCTCCTTTTAAACACATCACAGATTACATGCTACAACCAGCATCAGGTTTTCAGCAACAAATCACAGATTCAATCGGCACAAACAACAGATCACAGATTCAAACATCCAAATATAACAGAATTCATACAAGTACTGATGCAGTGGATACAGATACAGATCCAACAAGGTCCAATATAAGATCACAAGTACTCGACAGATTTCAACAGATCAACAAAATTCCACAAGTACTGCAGTGGAACTCAACATTCAACAGATTTCAACAGATCGACAGATTATCACAAGTACTCAAACACATCCAAGAGACCAAATTTCACAAGTTTTCCAACATCATAGATCGAGACCTAAGCAAGCCCTGGGTTGCTGCAGTGGAACTCTCCTTTGTCAGAGATCACCTGGTTCACGATGAAGGAGGCAATGTTCTCGCGAATGCTATGCAACACATCAACGCTGAGGGGGGTTGTCATCACTTCGAATTCCTGGTTGGAAAAAAAGTAACAAAGTCAGAACACAATTGGTCAGCACATGGCTAATAAGTAACACCTGGGTTCAATTCTTTTGCTTATGGCGATTGATGACTAAAGCTTTTGTTGTGTGACCTGTACGCCTGTAGCTTTTGTTGTGAATTGTGGACTGGTTATGCAGAAAATTAATCTATTTCTCATTTATCTCATTTATCTATTTCTCCATAGCACAATACAATACAAGCAGGAACATGCCATTTTAACTTGAATTGATATTCATGTTATAAACATGCAGAGTTACCAAAGCTACTTGCTCATACCATTTTCTACCATAACTTGAATGGATTCACAGAATAAATAGCTAAACAATGTAGATTCAGAGTATATACCTCAGGATCAGCGTCCTTACTTAATAACTCCATTGCTTTCATCAAGTGATAGACAACATAGAAGCCACAAGCGTTACCGGGAAGTTGCTGGTGGCACTAAAAAAATAAAGGACCAAAAACAGTGAGAAGACAAGCTACACAACTTGATTACCAGCTTTCACAGCAATGTACACATACCTGGAACTTTGTGACATGTTGCAAGCTTTCTCTAGCCACCTTCTTCAATGAGCAGTATGAAATAAAAGCCCTACAAAAAACACAGGCACACTGTCAACACAGATGGAAATGTAACCTTTTGGAATTAGCTCAAGATTATGAAAGAACTTACTCATTAAGCACCTCTTTCAACTGCTTGTGATCCCGCGCCTGGCTTCTGAGTGAATCAAAGTACAAGACTTTTTTCCACTTTGGTATGACAACAACTGAAACCCAATGGCCAATTGTGTTATACGCAAACATTATTAGTTTCTTCTTAACATATTTCTGCATGGCCTTTGCCACATAATTCACCACATAAGATCTATCAGAAGTAATAGTAGACAGGGACATCAGCTCCGGATCAAGGAAGCCCACAGGCACGGTCCTCGCCTTTGTTTCGGAAATCATGGACCTAAAGTGTCAAAACAGGGATGGTACAAATGAGACTACAAATAAAGCAAGTTATCAAGCTGCTACATCCAACAACGGATTATTGAGAAGCAGATGAGAGCAACAAAGGCTCCTCGGGTCCTTCGCAAACCGAAGGCTTCTCGGGTCCTTCGCAAACTCTTTATACTTAAAGTCAAGGACGTGCCACTGTGTCGAATCCGCCGGGTGGCGTATGTGATCATCTATTTTCCGGCCTTCCATATGCCAACGCAAGAGCTCCGCATCCTTGTTTGATGCAAACAAACACCTCAGACGTGGAATTAATGATAAATACCATGCAACCTTCTGAGGAGCTCCGTGCTTTATTTCCTCATCACCACCGTCTTTCCTTTTTTTGTATCGAGGGGTTCCACACTCTGGGCATTCATTGAGATCTGCATTGTCTCCACGGAATAGGACGCAGTCATTCTTACAAGCATGGATTTTCTCAACCTCCAATCCCATTGGGCAAATAGTCTGTTTGGCCTCATAGGTGGTCATCAGTATCTCATTGTCCTCGGGAAGCATGTCCTTTAGTAGATCTAACAGTGCCTTGAAACCACGATCGGTCCAATGATGGGCGGCCTTCAGCTGCAGAAGCTTGAGCGATGTGAAGACTTTGTTCCACTTCTTCTTGCAGCCCGGATACAGTGGGGTCCTCATATCTCTCACCATTTGTTTCAGTTTCGCAAACTCCTTGCTGCTACACCCATCATATGACATTGCATCACGGACCATCTCCTCCATTTTCTGAGCAATGTCGACATAATTCTCACCAACGTGAGCAAGCTCATCCTCACTCATATCATGCCCCACGGTCTCGTTGCCACACTGTCGGTGATATTATCTCCGGCAGTCTTCCACGGGGTAGCCCACGGAAGTGATTTGTAATGCAGGGAAGATCGCAAAGATCGGAAGCAAGATGGTTAGGATGGACAGACACGGGGGTTTAGACAGGTTCGGGCCGTCGACTCGACGTAATACCCTACGTCCTGTTTTGGGGTGTTGTATTGCGTGTTGAGTTGTTGTCTTGAGACTTGATGTCTTCAGTTTTTTTGGAGGGGGTCCCTGCCCGCCTTATATATCGGGGGGCAGGGTTACAAGTCGGTTTGTATCCGATCCTATCTCTAAGAATCCTTTCCTTCTTTACAATAATTTCTATTCCAACTAGGACTTCTCCTTCCAGATCCTTCCTCCGTGCGCCGACTTGTCCCGCACGTCTTCAGGTCCAGAACGGTGGGCTGGGCCGCCCCCTTTTGGTGGGCTGCCAGGCTTGCTCATGAGGTACCCGGGTACTATATCCCCCACAGTAGCCCCCGAGCACTTCTTGGCCGATCGTTGGCTGTAATTGATCCATCTTTTCTTGCATGATCCGAGTGCTCCCAAGTTGTCTAAGATCTCATCCGAGTGATTTCGAAGAAGATCCGAGTGATTATGAGAAAAATCTGAGTGGTTTCAAGGAAGATCTGAGTGCATGATCAGACGTTCCTGAAAACAATTCTTCAATTATGGCCATAGTGAGGGGAAGGAGTGCTCTTCTTCACGATGCGACAGCGAAGTGAATACACTTAGCCCCCGGGCTTTGGGCAATTTTAGTATGAAATTAGCCAAAGGTCTTCAACTTTTATCCATCTATATCTTGATCTTCAATGGTGTGCACCTCCTGGTGCACCCATTGGGTGTAGCCCCCGAGCCTTGAGCAGAATAGAATATTCTGGTCGAGGGTAAAAAATAAAATATTATGAATCTCTTTTTGAACTTAATCCATCAATGGTGTGCACCTCCAGGTGCACCCATTGGGTGTAGCCCCCGAGTCTTGTTACGACTCAGCATGATCGTGTCAAGACTCTGAAAGCCGTGAATTCTGACTGATTTTTTCAGCCCCCATGCCTCTGGACATGGATTTTAGATAATCTTTTCCTTCTGGGGCTTTTTTGTTTCCCCTTTATAAGGATTCTGTCCTCAAGTTCTTTGAACTCGGCATGACCTCCGAGTCGTGTCCCACGACTCAGCTTGACCATATGGTAAGCCATCTTCTCGCAAGATTTATACTTGTCAGCATTTGACCCAGATTTCTGAGCGAATTTAGCGATAGTATCGCATGCCTTACGTAAAAATCAATTGCAAGGTTGCAATATTAATTGCAAAAGCAAGTCTGGCCGTCGACTAATTTTAGCCTCACGGCCGAGTGGTTTCTGCCCCTGAACACTAGCTCAGGAACCCACAAATTTGTTAGCGTAACAGAACCGAGAGGTCGTGCTACATTTCAGCCCATTTAGGCCCACTACTCCCGCAAAGTCCGTTGTTCCCTAACGGTTGCTTTACGGAAGGCGAGATATCGCGACTCCTTACCGCATCTTTGAATTCAAAGCGACGGGACGTGCCTGCGTCGGTTGAGTTCCCGAGACACGCATCGCGCCGTGCACGGGAGGAACGGTTCATTCCATTATAAGCCATCCCCGCCGCAATCTTCTTCCTTTACTCGCCATTTGCCTTCCCAGCGCTCCAGTTCTCCTCCGCGCGCAAGAGCAAACCCTAGATCCACTCCCGTAGCTTTCCTCCTCGATCTTCAGCCCCCGCTCATCGCCATGGCGCCCAAGAGGAAGGAAGCCCCGAAGCGGAAGGAGAGGTCGCCGGGAAGGGCCCGGTCATCCAAGTCCAAGGCCACCGTCGAAGTCGCCGTGGATCGCGCCACCGAATGGAGGGAGTCCATCACCACCACCAGGCGCCTCGAGCAGCACGTCATCGACGGCATCCTCCCCGACCAGCAAACCGCCGAGTGGCGCGCAGCCGCCGGTGAGTCTTTCCCCACCCCAAATTCCTCTGATTTGGTGGTGTTTGAATCTTTCTTTCTTCGTGGTTTTGGCGTGCCCGCGCATCCTTTCCTCCGCGGGCTGCTGCACTTTTATGGGATCAGTCTTTGCGCACTGAATCCCAACTCCATTCTTCACATCGCCATCTTCATCAACCTCTGTGAGGCCTATCTTGGGATAGAGCCTCACTTCAATCTTTTTCTTCATCTTTTTCTTCTAAAACCTTATCCCAGAACCGAGTGCCCGCAAGTAGTCGGGGGCGCCGGATTCCAACTCCGCGAGGGTCGAACTCGGGAGTATTTTGACATTCCTTTTCTTACCTCCAACAAGGGGTGGCAGTCCGAGTGGTTTTACGTAGGAAACCACTCGCCTGCCATCTCTCCTGAAATCGATTCTCGTCCTGTTCCCTCCCAATCCTGGACTGCTCTTCCCAAGGAGAGTGAGATGGATCAGGTTCGGGAACTCCTGGGTCTCATAACCTAGTTGAAGGACAGAGGGTTGTCTGCCGTCGGAGTGGCAGCCAACTTCGTGCTGCGCCGGGTCCAGCCCCTCAAGCAGCGGGCTCATCCGGCGTATGAGTACTACGCCGAGGGGGACAACACGCGTGAAGCCCCTGAGCGTGTTGACAAAGTCCAAGCCGCAGCTCGGCTTGGCAAATTCTTCGCGACAGGAACCTCCTTGAGGACTACTGACTGTCCTCCGGCGTTCAACTTGGGAAATCCACGCCCTGAGGTATTTAGTCAATCTGTTGTTATTGTTTATTTCAATTCCACCCATTGGGTGTAATCTCAAAAGTGAACCCCACTTTTGCAGGGTCGAGCTGCCTTTGTATCCCTCCCTCCTTTGCCTGAGATGCCGAAGGGATTGGATCAACCGGCTCGGCGCAGGGCCGTTGATGCTGAAGAAGCAGTCGGGGGAAGTGAGAGTGACCTGCGCGACTCTGATATCACTCTGTCGTCCTCTCCTTCTCCCGACGTGCTGTCTCCGAGTGGTGGGAAGGCTGCCCCTGCCCCGAAGAAGCGGAAGATCTCAACCGGGATCGTGATTGGGGATGCGCCAAGCCGCCGCCAACTCCTTATCTCTGAGTCGTCTGACTCGGAAGAAGACGAAGCTGGCGGTGCCAAGTCGTCAATCCCGCCCCCAATCACCAGCTCGGAGCAGTCTCCCCTTGCGGTAGAACCTCTGAGTGCTGCAAGTCCGAGGGACCTCCCTTCCCCCACTCGGAAAGGAAAGCGCCCGAGAATGCGCATATCTACTCTGTAAGTATCATTGTCGTCTCTTCATTTTCCTTTATGTTCATCTGTCAATAATCCATGTCCTTTATCCTGTAGCACGCCGTCTGAGATCCCCTTTGCGGGTCCTGCGCCTCAGTCGGCTGTTGAGACCGAGATCCCGTCAATCCAAATGCCAGAGGTGCCGACCCACTCGGCTGATCTTCTCAGCGATTAGCCTGTGGGTCCGCCACCAGAGTCGTTGCGAGCACCAACCCCGCCTCCACCGAGTCCTACACCGGCGTCGCCGACCCCACCGCCAGTTCCTCAAGGCAGCCCCCAGCCTGCTCCTGTGGTTGAACCGACTGCAGCAGTGGAGGAGCCCCAGACTGCGGCGGTCGAAGTTGCTTCTACGGTGGTCGGCGCTTTGAGTGGTGGTGCTCCCATGACTCCTCTGGAGCAGTTCATGTCACTCCATCTTCGCATGGGCCAGATAGCCAAGGTATTTCCTGAGCTATTTATCTTGTTGATGTCAAGTACCGAGTGGTACATCAATTCATATTGTCATCTGACTTGTCTTTGCAGGACTTAGCTGCTGATACCGAGGCAAAAGCCTTGGTTATTCAAGAACTATCTTCTGCAGTTGCTAAGGCCGACTCCTTGGTGGCCAGCTGTGGTCATGTCCTGGCAGTGCTCAAGTCGCTGTTCCCGTCGTCGGACCTGGAGCCACTCAGCCGCGGGTACGCTGCCGGCACCTCCGAAGACGACGTGGGCAGACTGCTCCTTGAGGTCGAGCCTATCGCCAATGTCCTGTCCAAGGATGTTGTTGATGACTCTGATGAAGCGGCCCCGTCTGGTGCTGGTGACCCTGCAGTGTAATGTAGATAGAATATTTGTAGTATTTGGTTGAAGTAGAACTTTTGAACAATGTTTAAGTTTTTGTTATTGTGTATAAGTTTTTATGGGGCTACTACTCCCTTTCTTTCTGCGCTGGCCTTAATTTCTGAGTGGTTGACCTGTTACAGAGTAGATTAGCCTCGTTGGTCTCAGTCTCATGCCGCAGAGTCTTTGTCGTACGTTTAGAGCTTTGACTTGGCGAGTACTTTCCCTCTCGATTTAAGGTTTGTTCCACTCGTACTTTATGTGCGTGACACGAAAGAGGAAATACGAGTAGTAGAAATAGATGAAAGATGAAAGCAACTTTATTGATAACTCATTATAAATCTGCCGAGTCGTGACTGTGGGTGTATACCCTCCAAAATCACTCGGAAAAACATATCTAAATGAAAAAAAGATAAATACATAACTGAATCAGGCGTAGAAACGCTGTAAGTGCTCGATGTTCCATGGATTTGGGATGTCTACGCCGTCTTCCGTCATGAGGCGATATGAGCCTGGGCGACTCACTGACTTGATGATGTATGGCCCTTCCCAAGGGGACGCAAGCTTGTGCGCGCCCTTGGTGTCTTGCTTCCTCCTCAGAACCAAGTCGCCTGCTTCAAAGGACCTCTGCTTAACTGATCGATCGTGATAACGTCGCAGGATCTGAGCGTAACGCGCGGCTTGGATCTGGGCAGCCAATCTCTTTTCCTCGATGCTGTCGAGGTCTTCAATGCGCGCCACTTGCGCGTCGTATTCGTCATAGAACTCCACTCGGGGGGAGCCGTATGCGAGGTCCGTTGGTAGGATAGCTTCCGAGCCGTAAACCAGAAAGAACGGGGTTTGCTTCGTGGCACGACTCGGCTGGGTGCGCAGCCCCCAGATTACAGCTGGCAACTCCTTGATCCATCGTCCGTCATGTTGCTTCAGCTGCTTGAATATCCGAGCCCTGAGCGCCTTGATTATTTCGCCATTGGCTCTTTCGACTTGGCCATTGGCCCTTGGGTGCGCCACGGATGCAGGGCATAGTTTGATGCTCCTCTCGCTGCACCAGTCTTTAAACTCCTGCGCCACGAAGTTCGTACCATTATCTGTGATGATACGATTTGGTACTCCGAAGCGATGGGTGATGTCGGTGAAGAACTCGATGGTCTTGGCTGCCGTGTGCTTTCTGACTGGTTTCACCTCAATCCACTTGGTGAACTTGTCAATAGCTACAAGGACATGGTCAAAACCACCAGGAGCCTTCTTGAACGGACCAATCATATCCAAGCACCAACAAGCGAAGGGCCAGGACGCTGGTATGGTTTGCAGCTATTGTGCGGGTGCGTGTATTTGCCTTGCAAAATACTGACACCCTTTGCAGCGCCGCACGATATTTTCTGACTCTGCTACGGCAGTCGGCCAGTAGAAACCAGACCGGAAAGCTTTACCAACAATGGTTCTAGCCCCGGCGTGGTTGCCACAGATTCCTTTGTGTATGTCTGTCAAGAGCTCTATACCCTCTGCGCGACTTACGCACTTTTGGAGGATTTGGGAAGCTCCCGATCGACGATACAGTTTGTCTCCGATGATGACGTAGCTTTTGCTGCGCCGCACGATTTGTTCGTGGAGCGAGTTTAGATCTTTATCTTCCGCGACCTTTGCGGGCAATATGCCGCTGTCCAGATAGTCGATGATCTGGGTCCTCCAGTCCAACGCTTCATCTACCACTAATGTGGCTGACTCCGGGGATTCTCCGACTTGTTGCTCCGCGACAGTGCCATCCGGGTTTATCTTGATAGATGGTTTGACAAGATCTTGTATGAAAACTCCGGGTGGGACGCCTTCACGGGTGGACCCCATCTTAGCGAGCTCATCTGCTGCCTTGTTATGGTCGCGCACCACGTGATGGAACTCTAAGCCATAGAATTTCCCTTCCAGCTTCCTGATTTCTTCGCAATAAGCGTCCATCTTCTCGTTGGTCCTTGACCAATCCTTATTTACCTGGTTTATGACCAGGGCAGAGTCCCCACGTACCATCAGGCGTTTGATGCCCAAAGATACTGCAATGCGGAGACCGTGCAAGGCTGCTTCGTACTCGGCTGCGTTGTTAGATACTGGGAACATGATTTGAAGGACGTATTTTAATTCCTGTCCACTTGGAGAGATCAGGAGTACGCCTGCGCCGCCTCCTTTTATCTGGAGGGAGCCATCAAAGTACATCTCCCAGTACTCAACTACCTCGTCGTCAGCCGGAGCTTGGTTTTCTGTCCAGTCTGCTACGAAGTCGGCCAAGACCTGGGACTTGATAGCAGTATGTGGAACGAAGGTTATGTGGTGGGCAGCCAATTCTATTGACCACTTGACAATTCGGCCGCTGGTGTCTCGGTTGTGGAGAATTTCCCCTAAAGGATTTTCGCTCACCACCGAGATTGGATGGGCCTCAAAGTAGTGTTTCAGCTTTCTTGCTGAGATGAGAACTCCATAAAGTAATTTCTGCACATGGGGGTAGCGTACCTTAGATACGGTCAGGACCTCGCTGACGAAGTAGACTGGTCGCTGCACTCCATATGCGTGTCCTTCTTCAGGACGCTCGACCACTAGTACCGTGCTAACCACTCAGGGAGTAGCAGAGATGTAGAGGTAGAGTTGTTCTCTTGGTTGAGGTGGGACGAGGATGGGCGGACTCTGCAGGTAATCTTTGAGTTCCTGGAAAGATTGCTTCGCCTCGTCATCCCACACGAACTTGTCCTGCTTCTTGAGCAGTTTGAAAAATGGCAATCCGCGAACGCCGAGTCGTGATATGAAACGACCGAGCGCTGCCATGCATCCAGTAAGCTTCTGCACATCCTTTTGTCAGGTTGGTGGTAGCATCTTGGTGATGGCTGTGATCTTCTCGCGATTTGCCTCGATCCCGCGGTTGCTGACCATGAAGCCGAGTAGTTTACCTGAGGGTACTCCGAAGACACACTTTTCCGGGTTGAGCTTCCACCGGAATACGCGCAAGCGTTCGAAGACCTTTGTCAGGTTCCCTATCATGTCCTCGGGGTTCATGATCTTGACCACGATATCGTCGATGTAGGCTTCTACTATGTCTGGGATCAATTGATCCAGACATGCTTGAATCGTCCTCTGATAGGTTGCGCCTGCGTTCTTCAGACCGAAGGCCATTGTGTTATAACAAAAGGCACCAAACGGCGTGATGAACGCGGTCTTTGTCTGGTCTTCCAGCTTCAGGCCTATCTGGTGATAGCCTGAGTAACAATCGAGAAAGCAGAGCAGGGCGGAGTCTGCCGTGGAGTCAACGACTTGATCGATGCGAGGGGGGAACGAAGGGGTCTTTAGGGCAAGCTTTGTTGAGATCTGTATAATCAACGCACATTCTCCAATCATTATTATTCTTTTTTCTTACAAGAACTGGATTAGCTAACCAGTCGGGGTGGAACACCTCCTGAATAAACCCGGCCGCTAACAGCTTTGTAATTTCTGCCCTAATCGCCTCCTTGCGGTCCTGCGCGAATCGACGAAGCCTCTGCTTGATCGGTTTGGCAGTCGGATTGACCTTCAAGGAGTGCTCGGCAAGTTCCCTTGGGACACCTGGCGTATCGGATGGTTTCCACGCGAATATGTCGGCGTTTTCCCTTAGGAATTTGACGAGCACTTCTTCCTATTTGGGGTCTAACTCTGCCCCGATGATGGCTGTCTTCTTCGGGTCGTCCAGGTCCAGAGAGATCCTCTTCAGCACCGTCTCCTTGCTTGGCGCGATGGCTTCTCTTGCTGGCTTCTTGGTGGGGATCTCTAGAGCGTCCTTGTCCACCTCCTGTGATGCAGCCAGTACCTGTTCCATGCGCTTGGACATGTCCAGGGCAGCTGCCGCGTTGAGGGTCTCCTGTTCGCATGTGTAAGCGGCTCGGATGTCCCCCAAGACGGTGATTATGCCATTAGGTCCTGGCATCTTGACCTGCAAGTAGGCGTAGTGAGGGATCGCCATGAACTTGGCGAGCGCGGGCCTCCCAAGGATGGCGTGGTATGCAGTTTCAAAGTTCGCCACCGTGAACTGCATATGCTCGGTCCGGTAGTTGTTCCGGTCTCCGAAGGTGACGGGCAGCGTGATGTGCCCGAGTGGTTCCGCCCCCTCTCCTGGTATCAAACCGTAGAATGCGGATTGGGGGGGACTCAGGTCGAGAGTAGTCAGGCCGAGCTCCTTCAATGTGTTAGCAAAGAGGATGTTCAGGCCACTGCCACCGTCGACTAGTACCTTGGTGAGCCGAACGTTGCGAATCGTCGGGGCTACTACCAAGGCATGGGACCCGGGCTTCGGTATGAAGTTTGGATGGTCCTCCCGGGTGAAGGTGATCGGAACTTCCGACCACTTGAGGTACTCAGGTACCGGTGGTTCCCTCGCGTGCATGACCTGGCGATGGGTGAGCTTCTGCTGGCGCTTCGACTCGAACTCTGGTCCGCCATAGATCATGCGCACCACTCGGTCGGCTTCCTGGAAGTCGTCGCCGGGCTCGTCGTTCCGCCTGTCGTCTCGCGGGGAACCATCGTTCCTCTTTCTGTATGGAGGGCCTCTGTTGCCCCCAGTGAAGGCTCGCTTGAGCCCGTAGCACTCTCGCGCCGAGTGCTTGTGCTTGTGGTAAGGACATTGCTCATCGAGCATGCGCTGGAAGTCCTCTGGAGTTACCCGGCCTCTGGACCGGTCCAGGGCGGCGACCATATCTCCCTCGCTCTTCTTCTTGCGAGGTTGGCTGTCAGTGCGTCGATGGTCGTCGTGTCGGTCTTCGTCCTCGCGGCGGTCGCGCTTGCGAGTCGTCTTGTTCTCTTCTTCCCAGCGACTCCTGATCTCGCTGAGTTGTTCCTTTTCCGCGATCTCTGCGTCTGCCCACGTGCTAGCGACCCAGAACATGTCATTGACAGTCGCGGGTGGCTTCCGAGTCCACTTATGAATCAGCCTCCCGTCGGAGATGCCGCGCTGGAAAGCTGACATCACCTCCTGATCCGTGACGTCCGTGATGGAGTTGCGCTTCTCTGAGAACCTGCGCACGAAGTTGTGCAGGGTCTCGTTCTTGCGCTGCCTGATCTGACCGAGGAGCCGCTTGCTCCTGGGCCTTTCCCAGGTACCGAGATAGTTACCGATGAAGAGTTCGGTAAGCTGCTCCCAGTTGTCGATGGCGTCCTGCGGGAGTCCTGCCAGCCAGTTGCGGCAGTCCTTGGTGAGCATGATGGGAAGGTAATTTGCCATCACGTCCTCGTCGCCGCCGGCCGCTTGCACGGCGGTGTAGTAGATCTGAAGCCATTGAGATGGATCAGATTTCCCGTCGTACTTGTCGATGTCCGACAGCTTGAAGCCTCTGGGCCATGTCACGCTTCTCAAGCGCTCGGTGAACGACTGGAACCCGCCGATCCGACCTCTAGGGCGGGAATCGCTCGGACCCGATCCGTCTGTTGCTCTTGGGGGAGTGCTGTCCCTCCTGCGATCCCGGTCCCTGGGCGGGGAACGGGTCCTCCGATAGTTCCGAGTCCTAGGTGGAGTTCGGTCCCGTCGGTAGGTCCTACTGCGTGGTGGAGTTCGCTCCCTTGGCGGAGTCGGTCGCCTGGGTGGTGGAAGCGCTCGTCCTCGTGGCGAAGTGCGACCGCCGTTGTTGCCGCGCCTTGGGCTACCGGAGGGGGTCAGAGTGGTCTGACTCCGTCGAGTAGCCGCTCTTGTTGGAGTTACGACGGGGATTTCCATGATCCCGATCGTACTCTTCGCGCCGTCGGATTTCCTCACGGTGGCGCTCTTCGGTGCTGTTGCGGATGACGTCCCTCGCATCTCGATCTCTGTTGATCGTGGTGCGGAGGTCTTCATCACGATCCGATCCGCCGCTGGCCCGGTGTCGAGACGGACCGGGCTCAGGAGCGTCCGTGGTCGCTCTGCCCTGCATCTGGTGAACCTGGACGGAGGCGGCCTGCACGAGAGCCCTTACCTTTTCCAGGCCCGGAGTGCTAGGTGGCAGCCGATTGATTTCCTCGTTGATAGTAACGAGGTTCTGGACCGGCGTCTCGTAGACGTCGTATCCGTTGAACTCGAACATGCCGTCGCGCATCAAGTTCCGGGTGCTCCTCCGGTCGTGCTGATCCCGTTGGCGACGATGATCTTCAGAGTGTGGTTCCTGGAGTCGAGCAGTGCCAGATCCTGACGCGGTGGCTCCGTGCGGTCGTGCGGCTCTGCGAGTCGCCCGACTGGCGTTGCGTCCTCGACGCTGATTCCTGGCTTCAGTCGTCTCCTCAGCTGGAGTGACCTCATCTTCTGAGACAGGATTGGTTGGTGTTGCTGGCGCCACCATGTAGCAATATGATCCGACTCCTTCTTGCGCGAGGTAGTCTTCCTCGGACACGGAGAAGTCGGATGTGGGCGTATAACGCTCCAAACTACTCGGAGTCAATTCTCCGAGTGATCCTAGTAGTTCCGGCCAATGTTATCCTAAACGCTAAACGGTAAACAGTCGGTCACCCTTTGTTTAGCGTTTAGTCCGTTTAAACGGTGTTAAAACGGAGTCAAACGGCCTAAACGGTTTTGCATAGTAACACTAAAACATACATATTTGTGTACATAAAAGTCAAACTTGCTAGAAGTTCTATATATTTGCACATCTAAAAAGTAAGTATTCTACCAAATAATATTTTGGGAGAAATCTATATCCTACAACACTTCGTATACTTACGATTTAATTACTTCGAAGTTCATTATGGTAGTTGTAATCATCCTATTGACTAAATTATGAATTTAATGGTTATTTAACTTACGTAATCATGATTAACTCGAGTGTGTTTAGACGGTTTAGATGATTTTAAACGGGTTTAAACGGTCCAACCGTTTAATCCACCGTTTAGGGCTAAACGACACAGTCGACCTCTGTTTACCGTTTAAACGATGTTTAAACGGACTAAACGACCGTTTAGGCGAACAGAGGTTCCGGCTCTGTAGAGGCATCAGACACTGTGTATCCTTCCGGCAGATCGTCCAGGATTGAGGGTCCCTGTAGATCTAACTTGTAGGAGTCGCTCCCAGAGAAGTAATCATCCGCCTGGACGATGTCCTTCATCTTCTGCTTCTGAGCAAGCGCGCAAAAGCCAGGGGTCTGGACAGTAATGACCTCAGGGCTCTGGACGCGTGTTGGTTGAGCGTTTACGCTCTGCGATGACTCGGCGACGCGACTCTCAGAAGCCGGATCGGAACCGAGTGATTGTAGATCTGTTCCCGACTGGTCTGGCCTCGCGTTTTGCGATGGACTCAGCGGGGTAGAGTCAGCACGATCAGATGCGATCGGACCGGACTGGGTCGTGATGGCCGAAGTCGGCGCCAGAGAGGAGACCTCTGTGGCGACCGTAGCTCCTGCCGCTTGGGTATCCAAGGCGGCGGTGATGACGTCCCCGAACTGGATCTCGACTTCGTCGACGTCCGGGAGGTTGCAGCTGTCCAAGATCTTGACGCGATCCATCGAGCTTATCAGATTGATCTCGGCGATATCCCCTACCTGGCGCGCCACTGTCAGTGATATTATCTCCGGCAGTCTTCCACGGGGTAGCCCACGGAAGTGATTTGTAATGCAGGGAAGATCGCAAAGATCGGAAGCAAGATGGTTAGGATGGACAGACACGGGGGTTTAGACAGGTTCGGGCCGTCGACTCGACGTAATACCCTACGTCCTGTTTTGGGGTGTTGTATTGCGTGTTGAGTTGTTGTCTTGAGACTTGATGTCTTCAGTTTTTTTGGAGGGGGTCCCTGCCCGCCTTATATATCGGGGGGCAGGGTTACAAGTCGGTTTGTATCCGATCCTATCTCTAAGAATCCTTTCCTTCTTTACAATAATTTCTATTCCAACTAGGACTTCTCCTTCCAGATCCTTCCTCCGTGCGCCGACTTGTCCCGCACGTCTTCAGGTCCAGAACGGTGGGCTGGGCCGCCCCCTTTTGGTGGGCTGCCAGGCTTGCTCATGAGGTACCCGGGTACTATATCCCCCACACACACTGTGCTTCATCGTCATGGAAGATAGGACTGTGAGGGCACCTTTCATCGCCATCATCAAAAGTGGTCTGTTGACTGTTAGAGATTCCTTCACCGGTACTACAAGTGGCTTCCTGGTCCCGCAGGTCTCGAACATTAGCACCCCCCTCTTCATGCTTGTTCCAGCATAAGTAGTCATCCATGAAACCCCGAATAATCAGATGAGCGTGGACATGCAGAGAACTTGGGAACATTCTCACATTCTCGCAATCAATGCACGGGCAACAGATGGCAGATATGTGCCGATTTGACTTGTCCGCCTCTGCTGCGTCAATGAATGACTTCACACCACTCAAGTACTCTTCACAATTACGATTCCGAAGATACATCCATCCTCGGTCCGCCATCTGCATTGTTAAAGCAATGAAAATTATCAATATCACGATATGGACCTGAATAAATGGACCTAAAACATAGATTTGGACCTCGAACACGAATAAATGGACCTAAAACATAGATGGACCTACAACATAGATTTGGACCTCAATTAAGGACATAAAAGCCTAACCTTCTTATATGAGCGGAGAACAGCGTCCAAGAGTATGGTACTAAGCTCAAGCAAGTGGTAGGCCGCCGGGGTTCATCAATTTGCCTGTACACATACACACAAAGGGATTTCAGCACACACGCAATAATGCAAAAGCATAAGAGCATATGAATTCAACCATATATGATACAAATTAAACAAGCTCAAAAATTTCATCATCTTGTTCTAGAGCTGCAAATGCAAATGGTGCATCTTGTTCTAGAGCTGCAAATGCAAATCTTGTTCTAGATGAGCATCGTGTTCTAGAGCTGCAAATGCAAAAATTTCATCATCTTGTTCTAGAGCAGCACACACGCAATCTGCAAATGCAAATTCACCTTCAAGGGGGAAGAGGGCCGCCCGACTGGAGCTCGATGGCGTACGCTGGAGCTGCGTGTGGCAGGTAGAGATCGATCGATGCCCGCCTGCGCAACGGTGGAGCTGGAGCTCTCGAGAGGGTGGCGTGGGCGGCAGTGTACCAGAGAGCAGGGAGGACGGCCATGCACGGCCTGGAGCTCGACACGCGCGAGGACGCGGCGGCGCTGATGAGGAGGACGACCACGACCAAGAGCACGCGACGTCGGGCACAGCGCAGATGAGGTAGGTGATGGGGCCGCCGGCGCGAGGAGGAGGAGCGGAGCGGCGGCGGCGCGAGGAGGAAGCGGCGGGGCGGCAGCGGCGCGAGGAGGAAGCGGCGGCGAGCGGGTCTAGCTAGGCGCGAGAGCGAGAGGTAGGTGGGCCGGCGGCTGCGGCACGGCGAGCTAGGAGCGGCCGCGCACGTGTGGAGCCGTCGCTGTGCCGCCGGCCGCCGCGCGCGTGTGGAGCTACGTAGCAGAGGATGTTGCTTCTCGATGAAACTTGGCGCTGGGTCATTGGCTAACAAGCTATGGGAGACGCGGGTATACAAGCAGCGTCTCCTACCTCTAAACACAAAGAAGACGCGGGAGACAAAACGCGTCTCCAGTAACGGGCTCCATATAGGAGACGCGGCTCAGTAATACGCGTCTCCTGTATTTAGAACCACTGGAGACGCGCTTTTTTAAAGGAGACACGGGTTTAGTAAACAGCGTCTCCCCAGGTAACACAGATAGCAGACGCGGAACGCTAACCCGCGTCCCCAATATTACGGGAGACGTTGCTTTACAACCCGCGTCTCCTATTTAGGCATACAGGAGACGGTTGCCTGCCTCGATATAGGGGAGACGCGGCTGAACAACCCGCGTCTCCTTTACATGAAAGGAGACGCTGGTTAAATCCGCGTCTCCTGTAGTGGTGTCTCATTTGAAGCTTTCTTACATAGTGCCGGTTCTGGAGAGCTCAACGCTCGCACTCGCACTCGCCGGAGGCCACCGCCGGTGCTGGAGGGCTCAACACTGTACTCACCGGAGGCTGCCACTCGCGCACGGCCTCCCCGGCCCGCCGTTGCGAGTCGCTCGCGGCGTGCTGCACACGTCCAACGCACAGCACGACCCCCGCCGGCGCAGAGCTCGTTGCACGTATCTTGCTTCTAGCTAGCCGACCGTGCGAGCAGCGCTGCCTGGGACCTGCAACTTGCTGATGCTGGTTGTTGCAAGCTCCCGTTTTTCCTTGCGTGCTTTGATTTGGTCCGTGACTTCAATCTTTCCTTCGATTAGTGACTTTGTGTTACACAAGCGGAAGCGGAACTTACGCGCGGTGGCTGCCTCCTTAAGCTCGCCGCCGCGGCAGCGCTCGTCGACCTTGTGTCGCCGCGAGCTCTCGCTGCCGACGCCACCCACGTGCACCGCGCGCTCACTGCCGTCACCGGTTGAAATTAAAGCAGAAAATGGCGGAGACTGGAGAGAGGTGGGAAGAGGCGGGGCCGCCGTCGCCGCGCAGCTCGCCTGTCGCCGTTCCCTTCGTGGCCCCACGTTGCTCGGCGGCACCACCTGGATGCAGCCCCGCCGCTCACGCATAGCCATGAGCCCGTGGCCTGCCGAGTCGCTGCCAAGGCGAACTCTGGGTTGGTCGGAGATAGAAGAGGGTGAGGATGGGAGTGAAAGGGAGAGAATAATAAAATATTTAGATGGGTCCCCGCTCCAAAGAAACTATGGGTTGGAAGACATGGTTTCCAGCGTATTGTCTTGCTGATGTGTCAATATAGAAACCATCTATGGACTCTATGGTCTGTAAGCCATGATTTCACGTCATGATAATTAATATGCTGCCTGGACTGTTCGTCTACACGGCCATTTAGCCCATTTATTACAAGCTACGCAGTGGCTACCCATATCCGCTTAATCAACAGTTTATTCCATTTATAACCGTTTAACCTGTATAATAAACCCGTATACTTCGGCCTGTCGGGTCCATATATTTTGGCCTGTCGGGTGTTGTAGACTTGTAGTACAATTTTTTTACAGTTATGAAGAAAAACATAGATCTAAAACTACAACAAAAAATACTAAAGCATACCATATTATATGTTCACTGTGTAGATCTCCTCATTTGGAGTCCAACACAATTGGAATTTCCATTTTATGATTTTTCTATGATTTACTATGATTTTTCAAAACTGCTTTAGGGGGTAATTTGACCGGTTTTCGAAAGTTTAGGGGGTGATATAGACCGTTTTATAGGTTGGGGGTTATGTAGTCCACCCCCATAGGTGGGGGTGTGATATAGACTTTTTTTCCATAAGAGCAACTCCAAGAGTTTACCAAAAAGTTCATCCCTAAAATTATGTATTGGGGTCTCTGCTAAAAAAACTTTCCCCCAAAAACATGTCAACCAACAACAGATCGCTAATAACTATTCCCCAATATTTCAAAATAGGCCACGTCCGTTAATCAGTTGGGCTGCTCACCCCTCACGCACAGCACCTCGCCGCCCTCGTCGATCTCCAGCGCCGCCGCCAGGAGGTCACCTCGCCCCTGCGCACGGAATTTTCACGCCGCCAGGAGCTGCTGCCAGGAGCTCCCATATTCGCTGCTATGTTCCAACTCCAATTGGAGATAGGTAAAACGGATTCGCTATGAGCCGACGAAGCCTTTCCATGCAGTTGGGGTTGGATTCGTCGTCAGATGATGACGATGATGATTTCATGCTCTCTGTTACTCATGTGGCCATGAATGTGAATGAGTCCGATGATGAAACAAAGCATCGTGATTCTATCTTAGGGCATCAGGTACTTCGGCGAGACAAGCAGCAGAGGGGCCATCGCTGGATTGGTACGGCAACGCCGACAGGGAGTCCAAATCGTCGCCGGCAAGGGCTGCAGCGGGAGGACGGGGTTGTTCTCTCCCTAGAAGATCACCTCGCATGTCACCACCACCGGGCAGGTCGAGGGCGTCGCCGCTGGACCTCTGCAAATTCCTGCCGCCGCCGCCGTTCCATTGAGTGATGTGCTCGCCGCTGGGCCATTGAGGGTGCTGGCCGCCGTCGGGCAGCACATGCCGTTGAGGCATCCCACTGTTGCGCCTTACTTGCTCACGCCGGATAGGAGCACGTTGCTGTCGTTGTGGCTGCATGTGCCGCCGCTGTCATCCCTTGCGCCGCCGCCGTAGCAGAGGAAAAGCTTTTTGCCTCCCACGAACCGGCGCGCGTGGCGGGAAAAAATAGCGGGAATGGATCCTTGCGCGCGGGAAAGGAGGCTGCGGGGCGATTGGGGGTGAATTAGCATCGCGAAGATATGCGCGGCGAGGAGGACGGGATTCGCATTGCCAATAGATTGGGGAAGGTTTGGGGGAACTGTTGGACTTCTTTTTTTTTCAATTTTCTCCCTAAATAACGTATTAGGGGTGAGATACGGGTGCTTTTGGAGTTGCTCTAAGTCCCTAACCACTCCCAATCTAAACGGGAATTTCACTATGATTTACACAAACATCTCATCTGGCCTTGTTTCTCTCTGTTCCCTTTCTTTCATCTGCCAAAACCTTGTCCCTAACTCTTAACCGGTTCGACTTAATACACACAGATCAAATATACAATCCAACATTTACAAATCGTGCAAATGAACTAACCCTCGGGGAGATGCCATGAACTTGCATGAACTAACTCGTAACAGGTCCGAATAAATACACATAGATCAAAGATTCAAAGTATATACCAATATAATCCAAGGTTTATAAATCAAGCAAATGAACAAAGCCTTGGGAGATGTCTAGCATGAACTACAACACCAGATCAAAGCACCTCTACAGATGACGAGTTCCTCAAAACAAGTTCACTGGAGATACGAAATCTACATACATCAGCGCGATCACCCCCCACCCCCCCCCCCACAGGTCCGCAGGCAGCAGTGCTCAGCGCACAAGAGAATTCCATACGCGGAATAAAATCACCGGGACAATAGGGGGAAGACTCACCAAAACATTCACGCCATCGTCGCCGATGCCGTCACCACGGGGCCACGCAGCTCTCTAGGACGCGGCGGCTTTCGCCTCGGCGTCGGCTCAGCTGCTTCTAGGACACGAGGGTGGCGCTTGGGGAGTGGCAAATAGGGCTTGGGATAGGGAAATGAGCAGTGGGATAGATTGTATCCAATGTCTGGGTGGTGGGAAGTCGGATAGGGAAATATATATAGATTGGGATAGGAAAATAAGTGCTCCTTTTCCCGGATATCTTGTCCTACTGTGAGAGGTGGGTTAGGATGGGACGACCTGCTTCCGAATGGTACCGCTTCTTACACTGTCGTTAGCTGCCCCCTCGCGCGTTGGCCGCCGGAACCCCTCGCCGCCGCGCTGCATGCATGGTCGTCGGAGCCACCTTCTCCCCGCACGCGCGGGCCATCAAATCTGTGCGCAAGCGGTGCGCGTCCGCCATGCCACCGTATCAGCTGCTTGCCTCGCATGCTGGTGCCGCAACCGCAAGAGACGCGGCTCGACCGCCAGACCCGCATGCGGTCTCGGGCCGGGGGCCGCAGAATCCAAAGGTCGATTCTTGCTCTCTGCGGATTTCCGAGGACTAGACCGCTAGACGAGCGTAGATGAACTTGTGAAAGAAAGACTATGTAGAATCTTTGATTTGTTTGTTTTTTTAGTGGGTCCCACCGTATAACTCTAACCCAACCCAAGGAGAGTAACCGAACATGGGAAATGAAAAAGATCTTTATATCCTTTTCCTTAACCAGCTCTCAGTTTTCTGATTTATTTCCGTTTTCCAATCCCATAGACTATCCGAACGCCACCGAGAGGATTATACACCGCCGCTTGTCCCCCACTACTGAAATTTTTAGCCCGACCGTATAGAAAAACGAATTTCAAGCCCAACAAAGCCCATGCAGCCCAATAACTTAGTGGGCCGATTCGGCTTTTCTTTGTTGTCTTGTGCCTCAGAAAAAGAAGTTCTAAAAAAAAATTTGCGTATTCTGTGCTAGGGCATCGTTTATTCGTTTTCAGTCCTTGCTGATTATCATTACGAAGATAGCAGAAGAGTGAACAACTGAACATTAAAGGTTAAGTATAGTAGCTTGCGAATTTTATCCTTGAAGAAGTGCACTTTATACAGGAATTCATAGTTTGCAGAGTACACATTAATTACCCAGTCACATGCGGATATACCACTGAGACAAATCATGCATACAGTCAATGATACCATAACAAAACAGAGCATCGTTCGCATGAAAGAAAAAGACATGAAATGTCACGGGTAGCTGTGAATCATCCAAATCCACATCTGGCCGAACTTGATATAACCTACGAAATATGAACAAGGTGAGTGATACAAATACAAGTAGAGTTTGGCAAAATTTATGAAAGGAAATATTTGATTTTTCATAGCAGCCCATCAAATGTCAGTTATGCCATGCAGTAGTGAGCAAAAAGATGTGATAACCATCCCTCCAATGAGATGTTGGCGTTTGGTTGTTCTTATGGCATTGCATAAAACATATCACCAAGACACCAACAACATATGCAAAACAAAGATATTTCTCTAAGTAATTTATTTCAAAAGTTGTACACGTGGTAAAAAAAAAGTGTGTCATTGTTCAAAATCTCAATGAATTAAGTGGCACAATACATTTCAAATATACAGTCCACATCAGTCAAAAATGGATACTGATATATGAGCATGGCATGATTTTTGTTTTTCCATTGACCAGCACGAATGCACGATATCACATTAACACATGGATAACTTAGCACCTTCTACCCGATCAGCCTTGTGGACAGTCACCTAATAATTGTTTGTCGACTTTGCCAATCACTCTTATGACATCCAAAGTTGACAAAGCACAATGCATACCTCAATCATACCTTCTAATCTTTAGTTTTAGCATTTAGTATCTCCTGCACCTGTTTCAGCTCCACCCAATTGAGTCGGTGCTGCACTCAAATGTAAGAAAAAAAGAGAGATCAAGCAAGATCAAATGGCGTAAACCATCAGGCTATTACTATAAACATGGATAACATTGCACCTTGTAAACTCGCAAACATGGATAACATTGCACCTTTTTTTTTGCGAGGGGTTATAAACTCGTACCTGATCAGCCCCACGGATTATCTTACTTTGAATGAGATCCGATGTCTGGTCCATGGAATAAATAATAGGTCAGCTCTGTCAAATTTTCAACCTTATATGTCTTATTGACAAGTTGATAGCTACAAATGATTCTGGTTAGCAAGCGCCACTTGGCTTTGACACCACACCTTAAGAATACTTTCCAATCTTTTGAGGCTAGTATTCAGCATCTCCCTCACCCGCATCTGCTCCACCCAATTGAATTGATTCTGCACTTGTGCAAGAAATTTTATAACGTCCATCGTAGTAGCATGTTGCAAAATAATATAAAAAAGACCTGACAAAAAGACAAAAGTACTACATCTACCTTCTCTGTGATGCTGCAGCAACGGATTGATGTCCATGCCCATCTGACGTGCACCTGCCTGCCAAAAATAGGTATTTTTGAGTTTATTATTTTTCAAGAATAGTGAAACATATTATGGTAGTGAAGAAAGTCAAGCCACTATACATATATCGAATGCTCCAGCTCATAGATCCTTCTCCACAGTTTCTCTAGCACCCAGAGTTCAAGCATCCAGTTCTCCCACTTCTTCAGTTTCCAGCCCTCCCGTCGCTTTGGCTTATTAAGAGCACCACCTCTGCTATATACATCCAACCGTACGAGTGACTTCACATACATTAAGGACTGCATGTTGCTGTACCAGCGGGGACTGTAATTTAACAACTTCACCATCTTCCTCTTTTCAATCTTTATGTTCTGACCCATCAATTTTTGGTAGTAAACATTCCTATCCTGGCCATACAATATGATCTTATCCCCATGGATGAAATGTGGCCTAGGAATGCAAATGTCAACTGATGAGAACTGAATAGTGCATTTCTGCCTCCAGCTTTGATTTGCCTTGTTTTCAAGTGTCCAGATCTCCAGATTCCCAACAAACCCTATGGCTGAATACATACTGTGTTGAGCTGTAGCTACACACACCTTCCCATCTACCTCTGTGATCCAGTACATGCGAGACTGATTAGTAGAACGGTCTGCATGGTCAGGGTCAGCTATTGGCATCTGTATCCACTCAAAACGTTCTTCGCTGAGATCAAAGGACACAACAGAACGCCGCCAGCTCTTCCACTTGTCTTCAGTTAGCCAATACATTGCTCCATCAACATTTAAAACTCCAAAGTAATCAATACAGTCCAACCTTTGAGATTTCGGAGCTCTAAGATCTCTCCATTTATCATCACCAAGTGTGTAAACTTGAATGACAATGAAGGTGTCTATGGAAAAGAGCTCCCTCTCACCAAGGAAATGTATAACCTTGTACTGTTTTGTCACAGGATGGAAACCAAAATTGTAGAAAGAATAATGATCACCAGTCATTCTATTGTCAGGTTTTGCAATATGCAGGCATTCACCACTATCACCAGTAGCAAGGTTGGCAATCTTGATAGTAGATCGCTCCGAGTACAAGCAAGCAAGTCCATTGCAACAAGCGGATAGAAAATCATCAGGTTCAATCACAGGCACATCCCACCTTGATGGAGACCAGGCTTCATCAAACAGAATCGCTTCGCTAGGATACAGCCTTTTTGAAGCCGACTCGCGGTGCGAAAACAGGAGAGGGCAACGCGGCGTACGCTGCACCTGCAGGTGTGTAGTGATGAACTGTGGGTCTTGAAGGATGAGTCTCCATTGCTTGCATACCCTGCGGCACCTCAACAGAGTACTCACTGGAAGCCTCACGAATATCAATTCAATCATTTCATCTGGCAAGCTGGGCACCCATTGGCATTTCTTTCCTGTCTGAACTTCCATGGTTTCTGAAGAAGCCATGGTGGGAACCTACAAGTCCTTCTGTACAGCACACACTACGTTACAACTTCATCAGTTGATGGGCCATACAAATTAAATTGGACACTGAATAAGCGATGTACAATACATTATAAACAAAAAGTAGGGATAAATTGTAACTACACAACATGTCTCCCTCCCGTGTTCTCATTTTATAACTCACAACATTGGCTCAGCCTCAAAGAAACTGGCCCTTCTGAAATTTTTATGACCGTCAAAAACTGTATCACAATAAGCAGTGACCACTCGCCTCGTTTTCCTTTATCCCCTATATCTGCCCCTAATTTTCAACCACTTGGTCTTAATATACAGTAATACACAAGCCAAACATATCATCCAGCATTTAGAAATCGGGCAGATAACCCTCTCTGGGTTATGCAGAGCCTGAACCAGCTATCAAAATCGAACACATCACGAACCACGATCCAGCCTTTCCCACTTTCAAATAAAAATCCACCCCTAATTCTCCTGGTACACAACTCGCGGTGCCCCAGGGCCCCAGCTAACAGATCGCGGTATCTCCGATTAACAAGCGAAAACCTAACCGCTACTCCTCGCAACGGCATCAAGCAAAAAAAAACGATGCGACGAAGGGGGCGAAATGATTCGAGATACTCAAATGTTACAAGTGGATCCGGAGAACTCACGAGCACATCCACGCGATCCCCCGCCTCTGGCGTCGCGGAGCTGTCCCGCGTCGCGGGAGGTTTCCCCAATGATGCGATCCGATCCGACCCCCTCGGCGCCTACAGAAGAGGGAAAATAACGAGAGTCGCAAGCCCAGGAAGAACTTCCCGCCTCACCTCCTCCTCTCTCAACTGGATGGTCTTTTATATACGATGCGCATACGGGAGGTCCGAGAAGACGGCCAATGTTCACAACACTGAAAGATTGTGTAGCTGGCCTGGTCGGACTACCAACTTGACGACGACATTTTAAACAAAAGTAAAGTATAGCTGCCAGGCATGATCATGGATAATTCACGCTGAATAATGCGCGAGGCATAAATGGGCCCCCTCCCCAGTGGCGGTAGGCCCGCCGCCAGCACGCGCCGGCGCTCACGTGGTGCTGGCCGTAGGGTGGCAGCACAAGCAGCAGCCTTCTCGCCGCCATCGCGCTTGCTTCTCTTCTTCTCCTGTCACGTTTATACAAAAACACGCCTCTGGTTTTATAGCTAGTCCCCCAAGCACCCGGCGCGCGTACGGTCGACCGGCCACGACTCCGGCTCGTATACGGCTCTCGGCTGTATCTGCACAGATAGTGCACATTCATGTATGGAAACTGATGCCACGCGCATTTTACCATATGTATACCTGCAACGCTCACAACACATACACGACAAACTAGTGTTTACCATACACGCTAAAATACTTTCCAAACCTACCAAAATACGCCTTGTTCGTTTCGTTGGGCTGGAAATTCTGAAAGAAGAATAATTCGCTAGACTGACTCTGCGAGGAGAATAATCCGCTAGGCTGATAAGCCAAGCGAACATGGCGATAAACATTGGTCACCCCGACTGAATCGACGCGGCAGACAAGGGAGGTGCACGCAATCAAAATCACAAGATGAATGGACAGATAAACTTTAACAGTTGAGTTCGGGGTTCTCTCCCCACTGTAAAAACCAAGCAGAAATGCAACAGTATACTTGTTCATAACGTCTACAGAGAGGAGCGCTCCTGCAAACCTGAGAGCACATTATGTTTATCCCAGGCCAGTCCACAGATCGGAAACATGCCACCACTGATGCAATAATAACCATACTGGTTTAAACTGGCAATCCCACGAGAAAGGAACAAAATGACTGAAGCAAGAATCGACACGGAAAGATCAAATGCTGCTGGCCCCTCCACCAGCCTTTGTGTAACCAGATTCACCGTCCATCAGTGCAGAAGAGGAACTAGTGCCGACAGAGCTTGTTGAACCCTGCAAAACATGAGTCAAGGATCAAATGCAAGAAGAGCCTGGTATTTTCAGGTCAGGGCATACTAGGATTCCCATCGGGAAGGAAACGTCTAATATTGTACATTGCACGTGTCTACCATGCATCCTGCAGTTATATCATCAAGATCTAGGCCATTCCTTGGTGCTTTCTGTTCTTTTTTGGTGGGGAAAGAAATAAGACCTGCTGCCATTTTGGGTTCCAAACTCAACCCAGGGAAACGGAAACAGAGGATGTAACTTTTGAAGCAGACGCATTTGCATAAGTTAAAACGCTTGCTCAAGGTATACGGATATGGCAATTTTATTTGATGAATGGTTTAAACTCAACGACAGCAAATGTAACTTTTTGCTAGTTTTCTGGCTAAAAATCAAGCAGGAGTCTCAGTTTACTTTAGCCAACAAGCTGAAAATGTTTAACAAAAGCACTTAAGTCTTAGCGGTTCGTGCTATCATTGTTATGGACCAGAAATGTTGATGTCAGTAAAACTCAAATAACCCTGAGAAATGTGAGGGTGCCAGAGTGGTAGACAAATACAAAAGTAGTTTGGTGATCTCATGGGAGGAAATATTTGATCTTTGCAGTGCCGTTACCATATTTCATTCACATCAAGCGCTTGTGAGCCAAAAATACATGATGACCTTTCATCTAATGAAACTCTACGGTTTGGCCCTTCATGGTATTGCATAACATATGACTAACAAAATATTCAAAATAAAGTTTTTGCTACGTATTTTAGATTTTCAGTTCAACATTTTAACACATGATGCAATGATGTGAGAGATATTGTTCCAAAGCTAAATTAATTAAGTACCAGAGTGCTTAGCAAAAGTACGTAAAAAGTGGCATATAACATTGCAATCATTTTCATTATCCCATGAACTCATTTTACGAACACAAATGAGACGATAACAAGAGTAAATAACAAAAACTAGCTGGCTATTAAAGTAAACGTGTATAATTTAGCACATTTTATATACCTGATCTGTCTCGTGGACGCTCATCTTACTTCGAATAGCATCCACTGCCTGCTCCATGGACTAAATATAGGTGGAGTTTGTTAATATAGCGCCGATTAGAAACTGCAGATGATTCTAGTCATCAAAAGAAAAATTAACTCATCCATATCATACCTTTGCTATACCTTCCAATCTTTGGGTAAAAGCATCCAACATCTCCAACACCCACTTCTGACCCACCCAGTTGAGCCATCCCTGCACTCAAGCAAGACAATCGTCATGACTTCTCATTGCAGCACGCACACTCTAAAAGGAGTTTGTTGCAAAAAAAAAAGTTTCTACAGGTAATTTTGGTAACTTCTGATGATAAGTGTCAAATGTACCTTTTCTTGTGGATGCTGCAGCAGCGGATTAATGTCCAAGCCCATATGTTGTGCATGTGTCTGCCAAAAAAATTGTGTATTAATATTTGTTATATGCTCAACAATAATGAAAAGTAATAGGTCGATAAAGTCAAGTCACTATACAGTTATCAAATGCTCGAACTGATGGATGCTTCTCCAATGTTTCTGAAGCGATGAAAGCTCTATTGTCCACTTCTCCCACTTCTTCAATCCCCAACCCTCGCATTGCTTTGGCCTACGCACAATCCCATTGCCAGCTCTGCTGTATGCATCCAACCCTACGAGTGACTTTACATGCACATAGGATTGCATGTTATTGTACGAGCGAGGGCTGTAATTTAATAGTTTCACCATCTTGCTCTGTTCAATCTCAATGCTCTGGCCCATCAGTTTCTGGCAGTACATGTTCCCATTAAGATCATACATTACAATCTTATCTCCATGGATGAAAAAATGTCTTGGAAATTCAATGTCAACTCCTGGATACTGAATACTGTACTTTCGGCTCCAGTTTTGATCGATCTTGTTGTCAAGTGTCCAGAACTCCAGTTTCCCAACAAAACCTCTGGTTGAATAGAAACTGGTTTGATCTGTAGCTACAGAAACCTTCCCATCTATCTCTGTGATCCAGAATATGCAACAACTACCATAACCACTGCTTGCAAGATTAACAGTTGGCATCCGTATCCATTCAAAATGTTCTTCATAGAGATCAAAGGACACAGCCGTGCATCCCCAGATACTTTCCTTGTCTTCAATTAGCCAATACATCGCTCCGTCAACATTGATGACCCCAGAATATAGGATATAGTTCAGCATTTGAGTTTTTGGCGATCTAACACTTCTCCATTTTTCATCACCAAGCGTGTAAACTTGAATGTCATTGACCCTGCCGACAGGAAAGTAACTTCTCTCACAAGGAAAGTGTATAACCTTGTATTCTTCTCTCACTGGATCAAAACCAAAGTTGTACAAACAATAGTGATCCCCCTTCAATTTCTTGTCTGGTTTTTCAAGATGCAGGAATTCACCTGTTGCAAGGTTGGCTATCTTGATTGTTGTCTTATCAGAGTACAAGCAAACAAGTCCATTGCAAGAAGCACACAAAAAGTCATCAGGCTCAATCACAGGCACATTCCATCTTGACGGTACCCAGGCTTCATCGAAGAGAATCGCTTCACTGGGGTAGAGCTTTTTCGAACATGTCTCTCGATGGGAGAACATGAGGGGGCAACGTGGGGCCTTCTGCAGGTGTGCCATGATGAACTTTGGATCTCGGATGATGTGGTTCCATTGCTTGCATACACGCCGGCACCTCAACAGAGTGCTCGCTGGAAGCCTCACAAGTATCTGCTCAATCATTTCTCCTGGCAAGCAGGTTATACATTTCTTCTTTGTTGTTTGTACTTCCATGGTTTCTGAAGGAGCCATACCAGGTACCCCGTCAACGGTCAAAGTCTCAGAGGTAGAAGTCCTGCAAACGATATATTCACAAAATGAGGGACCATAAAAAATTGGGCCTTGCATAATCTGTGAACAAAGTACATGATAATAATTGATTCAGATCAATTCTAAGTTTTTAACCACACGAAATGGGTTCTCACACACTAACCCTCCATACAGCTCTACTTTTTTTTAACTCAACATCTGCTCCTACATCGTTTCCGTGTGTTCTCTCTTCCATCTAGCCAAAAAAAAAACGCCTATAACTCTTAACTATAACTCTTAACTAGTCCTCTAGAAATATGTACACTCCTTCCGTCCAGTGAAGAGTGCAATCCCTACTTTTTTAGACACAGTCCCATCAATTAAGATCAACCGGCACGTGTCAGCTCTTCGGTTACTACCGACTTAAATCGTGGTACAGAAGAGGGAGACAAAACCGGCATGCATCTAAATCATGGCATTAAGTTGCCGCTAAAAAACAACTGGCGCCAAACAGATAGGTAGTCGAGTTTTTAACCATTGCCGTCATTTGCACATAGAGTGGATGCGGTCAGAATCGACAAGGAGTAGTTAGAATTGCATTTTTTTGGAATTTTTTTAACATTAGAATTGCACTCTTTAAGGCGTGGGGCTATGCCTTGCCTGAAGTTCACATGCAGCTCCAAATCCCTAAATTACGACGACTGCGATCTAGTCGTTTCCAGCACTACAATACAATCGAAAATAAAATTACAGCAATACTCCCATGTTCCACAACTCGTGCCGCTCCCAAAGACCCAAAAGATTAAACCATCTGCGGTCTCTCCCTGATCCGACAAGCAGAACCCTAGGTCCCCTAGTCACCGCCACAGGCTACGGCAGGAAGCGATCCGGGGTGGACGAAAAGGATTCCAAAAAGGCAAAATTACAAGGAAAAATCTGGGAAGTCAAGGAATTCTAGGAAATCGGGGAACTCACGAACCATTTCACGCCGTCTCCGCCGGTGCAGCCATTTGGATCCCGCGCGACGGCGCGACAGCGAGTGTCGCAACGCTAGCAGAAAAGACAGCAGGGAGGGAAACTTATATATGGCCCCACAAAGATCTCAGGCCCAAATCCCAATACAGCCCAAAGGCCCGATAATGAAGTGTGCCGGTTCTGGCTGGAGGTTCTTTCTCGATGACAACCGCTTTCGCATTTGGAAAGCAGCAAATTGAGCAGCTGGAGTTTTTAGTTTCTAGGCCGCAGTACAGCACTACAGCTGTGCTTCGGAACACGAAATTCGTAAATTTTATCTTTGCAGGACAGTAGCTCAAAATACGTAGAGACCTGTAGAGCGTAGCTGAAAGTATGTCGCAGCCGCAAATACAAGCGCAATTGTAAGCCGAATTTTATTGGCGAAAACATGGCAATTGGATTCTTACAAATTTAGGAATCGATGTCTTCAGTGCGTGACACATCACGGTACAATCGAAAGCAGCAGGATTAGTGAACAGATGCACACAACATTCATATTGTAGCACGTTACAAACCCACCGTCAAAACCAGGGAGAGACCAAAAAAAAGGGGTTTAGAGGTTGAGAGGACGAAAACTAAACGAAGTCAATAGTTCAGGAACCCCGAGTGGACTTTTTCCTCGTGCTAAAACAACGGATATAAATCCGTCAATTTATCGGACCATACCAGAACCGGCAATATATATATGAGAAAACTTAAAAACATGGGCCAGAAAAAGGCCCACCAGACTGTCATACCCGACCCATTTGTTTCGGCCTGTGTACGCGTGCCCGTCCCTTAGAAAGGTTGGGCGGTGCAGCTTTGGAGGGCGGGGTGTTACACAGACCTAGCGTGTGTCAACTGGTTTACAAATATGGCCCACTATTTATGGCCATATCTCTGAGTCGTGAGTAGTGACGGGAAAAAATGTAACAGGAGCTGTCCAGCTGATATCATATACTAGTGGTATAATTTCGTGCGAATTAAACATAACAATGTACGGAGGATGACGACGCAGCGAGCTAGAAGACCCAGCGCTACCTAAGTCTCTCAACCTCCACAACATCATCACTTGTACTCCGTAGTCCGTAGATAATAAAATGAGTAGCACTACATTTTTGTTGTCGAGCCAGGCTATTGGTTTCTGATGGATGGAATGGAACAGTACCACTTGAGTGAAATCACGCAACTTCAGGACCTGCAATTTTCGAGCTTATGGGCCTGGATGACACTGGAGTCTGTGACAAGACGATCCATGCATTTCACTCATTTAGTTTGTACCGGAAGAGTGAAGGGCAATTGAAAAAGAAACAAAAACAGTTTAAGCACTGGTGCATTGGTTCAGGCTCGAGGGCAAACAGTTGATAAAACCTCTACCAGCAAGCTAGGTAAAATTCTATGAGACTCCTTCCGAAACAATAACATGTTACTCCTGGGCAGACCTAGACAACACTAATATCAACACAAACCCCACTCGTCTTATCATCATTTCACCGCGAAGAAATCCTAGCATTTCAAGTTGAAGCTCCCTGCGAAAGAAAGATAAGGGTCAAATATAAGTATTTACTACTTCAAACACAAGTAAGCCCCATAAGAAAAATGAAAAGATATCCCGACATCGAAACTGTTGTTGAGAAAAAAAAAGGAGGCCAATTTCCATCTATGGCAATGTTAATTTGAAGTTCAAAACTCAACCTATAAAATATTAATGAAAAGAAAAAATTGTGAAACCAAGCACATGCCCAAATTAACTTATAACTATTGCATGGACAATAATCACATTTAGCAAAATATACCAGCATTTCATAGGCTACAAGTCCAATTAGAAAATAAAAATGGAAACCAACATCATAACTGTTCTTGTTGAAGGGAAAAAATGTTTCTGATCTGTGGGTGATGTTAATTTCAAGTTCTTAACCCAACCCATGATAATAGTAATGAAAAGAAAAGGCTTACAAAAAGACTTAACCAAATGTATGAAATTAAATTATAACCATAACCTGGAAAAAAACACATGTTTACTGGAAATTCTGCACATATATGATGTATGAATGGAGATAACAAAAAAATATATTGTTCGTGTATTTAGACTAACATGAATAGGAGAGTCTTGCAGAAAAGGCTGGTAACTTGCACCTAAATAGGCCTTTCATCATAAGCCTGTACATAGCTTCTCATCTTACCAAAGATCTCTTTCATTGCCGGAGATGAGGCCTGCGAGTATATTAGCTTTGTGAATTTGACATTCAGCAATATATAAGTAATACTCAATAGAAGATGCCAGCACATTATACCTTAAACATGTCTTCTAGTCCTTGCAAACGAGCCTCAAACTTCTCTTTGTCCTTCACCTTCTCCACCCAATTAAGCCGCCGTACAGGCCTTGGATGCTAGAATCTCAATCAAGACATGTCACTTCAAATATTATGTAAACATAAACCAACCAAACTAAAATAAGATAAATGTGGCGATCACCTGAACAGGGCAATCTGGCAGATGCTGCAAGATCTGATCAATTTCCGCACGTGTATGCTGCCAAATCACATCATCAGCAAAATGCTGGGAAATCTTCTTCATTACCATGATGAATCATAATCCTATTCCCATGAACAATTTGTAATCCTCGAGCGAAAAGTGATGAGAGCTGAATATTGTACAACAGGCTCCACCTTTGATGTACATCTCCATTTAGAGACCAGATCTGCTCTGCATCTCACCAATAAGTATTCTACTCATACGTTGACCAGTTGATACACATACCTTCCCATTGATCTCTTCAACCCAGTAATGACGACGAGCATCACCACCAAGTGCCCAATCTTCAAAGTCAATTGCTGGCAGCTGTATCTGTGAAAAACTTTCTTCGCCAATATCAAAGGACATGACTGCATGCTGCCAGCTAGCCCCCCTGTCTTCAATTAGCCAATACATCATTCCGTCGACAATGACTACTCCGGAGTTTTTCACACAGTTCAAGCTTAGAGCTTCTGGAGTTATGACATCTTTCCATCTGTCATCACCAAGTGTGTAAACTTGAATGCCATTGAATCTTCCTTTAGTAGAAGGTTTGCTTTTCTGAAAAAAGTGTATAACCTTGTAGTCTTTTGTGGCCGGGTAAAATCCAAATCTGTAGAAAGAGAAGTGGTCATCTTTTAAGTTCTTTGTAGGTTTCTTCAGATGAATACATTCTCCAGATGCCAGGTTGGCTATCTTGATCATTGATGTAGGTGTGTGCAAGCAAAGAAGCCCATTGCATGATCCACAGATGAGATCATCAGGTCCAATCACTGGCACTGCAAATTTAGACGGCGACCAGGCTTCATCAAAGAGAACAGCATCACTGCGGTACAGATCGCCCGATATCGATGATCCCTGTGGAGAGAACAATAGCGTGCAAGGAGCAGGATGCTGGATGTGTGCCAAGGCAAAGCGGGAATCTCGGATGATTTCACGCCACTTCTTGCAGACACTAATGCACTCCAACAAACAGCTTGTGGGAAGACCCAAAAATACATGCCCAATCAATTCTCTTGGAAGGCAGTTGATGATGCACTCCTCCTTTCCTGCCCGCCCTCTAGTGGTTCTCTTGGAAGCCATACTAACCACAATCTTGCATGTTAAGGGGAAAAAATCCTTCTGTGATGCTAAAAAACACTTCTGCAAAGTACAAACACAAATCTAACCAAATGAGTGAACAACATGGAAGATTGAATTAAGCAAAAATACTGCATAAACAGTTACAGACACTTAAGCAGAGTCTCTGCTAGCAGGCAAATATAATGAAATCTATGTGGTTTAACTCTAGCATTTTAGCTATAAGGAAAAAAAATAACCAAGAATTTTTGCCATCCTTTCCTTAAGATCTGAACATCTCAAAAAAAAAACATTTGTCCCACAGTCTATGGAATCTCTTAAAATGGGTCTGAAATTTGTAATTGTTATTAATCACAAGGAAAGACCATCAAGCCGTCAAAACTTGTCGTATAGACTTATTGTTTCAGCATACTCAATTACTCATTCATCTATTTCCCGCTCGTGTGTTTTTTCATTAAAATGAAGGAATCAGAATCCGCTCCTCACTAGGTTCACGTGCGTCGGTATAACTCAATACCAACATATAAGCATCGCACCATTGCTGCGTCAAAACATCTAAGAACGGGGCGTATTCCCCAGCGCGCGCACCTCAGCTAACTGCTAGCCTGCCAAACCCTAGCCGCCACTTCGAGCGCATGACAAATAAGAAAGCAAACGGAAATGCAGATTCCGGAAGTAAAAAGGTAAACCGAGGGGAACACAAAGGGGTGATCGATCAACAGACCTTCTGCGCACCCACAGTGCAGCACCCCGGCCCCCGCCGTGGTGATCGCAGACTCTGCAGTTCCGTCCGGGGGAGTCGAGGATTTCTTTTTGAAGCGGCGGCACGAGGAAGGAGAAATGAAAAAGAGGGTTTTTTTGAGTCGGATGATATGGGCTGTGAAAAGCCCACAAGCGTAAAAATGATTGGCCGGGAAAAAACCCACAACCAGCGAAGGTGCCGCTTGGGCGCTTGGGCCATTAGCTCCGTGACCGCAAGAAACCCAGCCGGAATGGGAAGACAGCTGTGTGAGCCTGTGACTGTCACAATTCTCCCTGCTTTAGTATTGGCACTTGAGCACAAGAACATGACCATACCAACCCTTTGTTAGCCCTCTCTTAAGCGAGAATTATGATGTCAAAAGCACACACTCTACCGACATTTAATGAAGGAATTGAGGGGCAATATTGAGTTCAAACGACTAAAATTACCTTCATGATATATAGTAGAAGGGGCTAAAACGAGTACTATAAACGGGACTATCTCTTATCATAACAGCCACAGAGCCTCTGCCATTTTTCCATGCATCTTGTTGTTAGAGCTATGTCGGAAGTTTCCTTCTGCAAGCTATCTAATCTTCTCTCAGACGTGGATGCAGACATTCCGGTCACCATATCTCTCCTAAGAGCAATATCTAATACAATCTTGTCTTATGATGTTGATGCAAACTTTGGATCACCATCCCCAAGAATAATTCTGCACATGATAAGGCTTTGAAACAATTCTGCAGACGGTCAGGTTTTGGAAGTGCCGCTTTGAACTTGGCCTACCACGAGAGACGAGACACATACTCGCTCCTCACCGCGCCATACATCTCCTGCACTGCGCTGCCCCATAGGCGCATCGCTGAGGAACCATTGTGATGGCTCGCCATCGCCATTGCCAGGGTGAGATCCTGCACTGCACTGCCCCATCAGCGCAAGCAGGAAGGAGTCTGAGGCACATGTATCAGGAAGAAGACTGTACATCTTTCCAGAAACAATCAGCAAGTGCGCCAAATACTACTGCAAAGTACTCCGTACCAACCAAAGCAACAACGGTATGAAATAAAGCAATCATCCGAACATAGAAACATAACAGCCACATCTAGCAGCAGGAATTTAGAAGGTCAGGCAGAAGACTGCAGGATACATGCGAGATCTTAGAACATTTCAGGTACATAGTGCATTGGTTCAGGCCAAACAACCAACAAAACTTTTGCCTGCAGCTGTGCAAGATATACTTCAATAAACCAAGTTACTCTGAAAAAAAAGCCTCGACCACAGGGATGCATAACTGGATCTCGAGTCATCATTATCATTGTGCAGAAATGTCAGCATTTGAACCTGAAGCACACTGCAAGTGTAACAAGGATAAAACAAAATGTTAAATGAGGGACATCTATAAAGGCCTGAAAAGAACGTGCCAACATTGTAACTGTTATTGTCAAGGAAAGAAGAAGGCGCAAATTTGATAGAAGGTAATTAGTTCTGAACTTAACCTGACAAAATATAAATGCAAAGAAAAGGCCACAATCTATGGTAAGCATTGAGTACCTCAAATCTAAATAAAGATATATGGATAGAAAAAACTCTTCCTACTCATATAAATTACTCAAGGGATTAAATTCTTCCAAGGAGACTTAAAAACACTAGTTAGCATTGCAAGAGGTACATGATTTTTTTAAAGCAACTACTTAAACCTCAATGGGTGATTAAGGAAAAGTGAATTCCGAAGCTATATAACACTGAAATAATAACAATTTGATGGCTACATACATTTGTATGAATCAATATAACACAGTTGAGTTACTTAGTTTTTAGAGAAGTTACCTTGTTCATTTATTGCAGTAATGTAATCACAACAGACATGAGTAATGAAAGATTTCAACAAGACTGGCGAGCTCTAGCAGAAATCATGTCTAAATAACATAAGCATAATGTTTTACCTGGTCCAGTATATGTGTATCTAGTAAACTGAAGATCTTTTCCCTTGCCTGAGCTATGACCTGCACACAGGTAAAAGTTCCAATTAATAAAAGCCATAAATAATGATTATGGAGTGATAAGTGTAGAATACTGTACCTTAGTTTTATGTGTCAGATTTTCCACACGGATTGGCAACTGCTCCAAGGTTCTCTTGTGCTCCACCCAATTAAGCCGTCGAGAGGGCATTAGCTAGACATTTGTACAACACTATTTAGTTACATAGTAATAAAGAAAATTAGCGTGCATTTGCTCTTCATATGAACACCAAAGTTTGTACAAATGGCACAGGTGTTGCTGCTTCGATTTAGCCATTTCAATAGTAGTACCTGAAGTGGAGTATGTGGTCCATGCTGCAACTTTTGGATGATTTCCACACACAAGCATTGCATCTCTTCTGGCAGCCGATGCTGCACCCGGTTTATTTTCATGGTCACCACATGTGCAAGTTCCTAAAGAAACAATGGAACCTGTTAATTATTTAAATGATAATCAATATTCGTTATGATGAATGATAGTTTAGCTCACATACAGACATCACAAGCTCCGTTTGATGGATGGTGCTAAATAAATCCTTTGTGCTGCTAAGCTCATGCTCCCACAGCTCCCATTTCTTCAGTTCCCAGCCATCCCGCCGTTTTGGTCTATGCATGATACTAACCTTCTCATATGCATCAAGCCGTACAAGTGACTTCACACACATGAATGATTGCATGTTCTGCGGTTTGTAGGGGCTGAAATCCAGAAGACCTACCCTACTGCTCAGTTTTTTTGTAATCTCAAGGTTTTTGCCGAGCAACTCATATGAATACAGATTACAGTTACGACTCTGCATTATGATCTTATCCCCGTGAACAAAATGTGGTCCTGGAAGGAAATTTGGTGCATGCTGGATACTGTATTTATGGCTCCACCTCTTCTCCACATTATTGTTGTCAAGTGTCCAGATTTGCAGGTCACTAGAAAGCGTTCTGGGCACATTACGGTAGACTTCAGCAGTTGCTATGCATGCCTTTCCATCTATCTCTGTGATCCAGTAACAGCGGTGAGAAGAATCCCCAATTGCAGCTTCTGGCACTTGGATCAGCGTAAAAGTTTCTTTGCTCAAATCAAAGGACATAACTGCAAGCTTAGAGTTAGATCCATTGCCTTCAGTTAGCCAATACACTGCACCATTAACATTGACTACTCCAGATCTTTTCACATTGCCCAAGCTTAGAGCTTCTGGAGCATGTACATCTTTCCAATTCTCACTACCAAATGTGTAAACTTGAATTACACTGAAGGTTTGGCGAGAGCTATTCCCATGATCATTAAGAAAATGTGTAACTTTGTATTCTTCTGTGACTGGATCAAACCCAAAGGTGTAGTAGGAGAAATGATCGCCCTTCAAATTCTTTGCAGGTTTCTCAAGATGCAGGTAGTCACCAGTTGCAAGGTTAGCAATCTTGATTGTTGATGTCTTTGTGTATAAACAGACAAGACCATTGCATGTACCGCAAAGGAAATCATTAGGCCCAATCACTGGTACAGTACATGTCGACTGTGACCAGGTTTCATCAAAGATGATAGCATCGCTAGGGTAGAGCTTCTTTGCAATGGACTCTTGAGGGAAAAATAAGAGAGCACATCGAGGCGCATGCTTCAGGTGTGCTGCTGCAAATAGTGGATCTCTGATGTGGTCATACCATTTCTTGCAGACACCAGTGCATGTCAGCAAAGTGCTCACTGGAAGCTTCAAAAAAATCTGCTCAATGACATCCCCTGGGAGGCAGTTTATGATGCATTCCTCCCTTTTCTGTTTCTTTGACTTAATTTTTCAAACACCATTGTGAAACTGTGATAGCCTGGTGAGGAAGTTCAGCCACTGATTCCTCTGAAAACACAGATATTTACCAAACAATAATGGATTATGAGTTAACGACTAACTAGCACGATACAGTACCAAGTATAAGATTCAATTTGTGAATGTGATCGAAGAGACAAAGCCTATATAACTTTCCGCACTCATCGTTTCTTCTCAGCAAAAATTTGGAGCAAAAGATCGTATCAAGCTACTGTGTAGTCATTATGCTACTAATAAAGCTCTAATAACTAGATCCCATCTAATAAAATATGATCTTATAAAAACAGCAACCGAATTGTTCTGACATTATATTAGCACTCTCTCTAGCTCGTCGGGAAATGCAATCCTCACCCTGGAGCATATTCTCACCCCATTCCATTTGCATGCCTACGAGTTTTTCATAAAAATCTGAGAAATTTTGGCATCCCCTCTCCAGCTCTCCCTTTATTTACGGAAAAATGAACAACGTGGTAAATGAAAAGGGAATCAGGAAAAGATGTCGATCCTCAATACAGGTCCCCTGATTTTGTACACGGATCCGCACGCCTGATCTACAAAGTCAACACAGCAAACATCCCGTCGCGACTAGTAAAACCGTAAACAAACAACGACACGTACAAACCCTAAGACGCCATTACTTGCGTCTGGCGGAGGATCGGACGAGAAGGAAACGATAAGAGACCGTTCCTGGGTAGGCCGGGGGGGGGGGGGGGGGGTGAGGGGAGGAGGGAGGGGGAGAGGAGGAAATCGCGGGCGGGCTCACCAGTTCGATCTCCGATCAGACGAGCTTCGCAACCGCCGCCATGCTACCGCGCTCCTTGCTCGCTCCCATCGTGGCTTCGCGCTGTTGGTGGCTTTTGAGTTTTGAGGCTAGCGAGGTGGAGAGGGAGAGAGTGCGAAGCGAACAAGCGACCTGGGGGGATTTATAGGGCACAAGAGAGAGGCCCAACACGGCCCAGCCAGCCCGGTTCCGTGGTTCAGTTTTTTCGATTTCACTTCTGAAACTTTCGCTTTCTGCGTGAAGTTTGCGTGTCATCTGGAAACAGACACCGCTTTCTGAACTTGATTGGCGTGTCCACGTTAAGCGTAAATTTCTGTGCCCGGACTCCTGTTCACTTGAGGTGGGTGTTGCCGTGTTGCACACCCTTCCTGATTTGCCGGTTCACGGGCAGCTTCTTCTTTTTTCTTTTAAGAAACTGGGAATATATTTCATTCATTAAGATTGGTGATTACGAGCCTGATTGGTTGCCTACCAATTCTTTGACATGCCAACGTTTTGGCTAGACAAAAGTTGCCCATTTTTTTGGCTAGCACTTGGTTTGCTGCCAAGAACCGCCAACATCTCACATTTAACTTACCAAAATAATGGCAAATTTTGTGCCCATATTTTGGCTTGCCCAAACTTTGGCATGCCTAGCAAACCAACCAGGCTCTGCAACCCATTTTACAAGGACACCCTTAGAAGAAACAAAAAATACAAACAGGTCCTTGTTATCTTCCTCTCGGAGTCTCGGTGTTCCTCGCCGCCGCCGGTCGGAGCGTAGCACTTGAAGCCGACTTCCTCCATGGCAAAGCCACGGAAATTTTTGTCGCCGTCTTGAGCAGCACATCCGATGGACATACTCTTTAATCGTTGAACGACCCGGCAAAATTGAATCGCCAAGCATCGAGGCGTCTGACGCATCAAGCTCGCCATCCACCCCAAACCACTCGACGACGATTTACCCCGAACGGGGATTGAACCACCAAAATAAGTGGCAAATCGAAACCGACCCGATTTCTCATCGCTAGTGAGATGAACACTAACGATAACAAGGGAGTAGCAAAATATTCCAACGGATTCTGGAGAACCAGATCCGGGGAACAAAGGACTCCTCTGGCCTCCCGTAGCGATATCACCGGCTTCAAGGCCGACGCAGCTGGTAAGAGCAAGGGCACTCCCGGCAACATGAAATCCATGAAGGAATGGAGCACCGACGCATCAAATAGATTCAACAAAAACCTCGCCAGCGCTAAATCCTCCAATAATTGAAGCACCGAAGTCGCACACCACACTCTCCCCAAACATCATCAGACACCATTCACCAACGACAAGAATGCCACCTGAGACATTGAGGAAAAGCAAACTCCACCTTATTCTCCTTGGACCGTCGCTGAGAGAAGAAGCTTTAGCTTTGCTGACGTCGAATCTGCCTCCACCACTTCCCCCGACAGCTCTCCAAAGGAGCAAAAGCACCGGCGATGAAACAAGCCTCGCCGGGAACCCTAACCCTGCTATATAGCTAGCTATATAAGGGGGAAACCCATCCGACGCCGATTCAGCCAGTCTTCCTCCTCCTCCGACGCCAGCAAGGGCACCGAAGGTGAGGACGACGGCGAATCGACGGAGGAACACCGAAATCGCCTGCGAATCGCCGCTTTCTACAGTTTCGTTCTAGAAGGGGCTTCACGGGCAGCTTCTGATGTTGCAAAACGCAGCAGAAGAATGAACAGCTAAACATTTTAGGCCGTAGGTTGGGATGGGTTGGTTGATTCGGACTAACAAAATGGGCCAATTTTTGCTTTCATTTGGCAGAACTGAGCTGAAAAGTCTATTGATTTTGGTTGATTTTGAGCTGATTTAATAGTGTTCTGTGAGGGAAATAATCTGGAGGGCTGGACTGATAAGCCAAGCGTAGAAAGCGTTTATCCTTGAAACATGGGAAAATTCTCAAGACTTATTGTGTCGTCAGAGGAAGTAGCTGGAACTGAGTTTACCAAGACCACACAGATCGACACATGCCGAGTAGCATAATAAGCCGACATTGTTTACATGGTGCCGCAGAAAATTGCGAAATACTAGTTCGCAACCAAAACAGTCGAACAATCCATCGAGCGAGGAAAAACGAAACCGATGAGCAATAGACACAACACTCAAATTCCATGAGGTTTCCTTCCCTAGTCTCCGCGTTACTAGATTCATCGTAGATCCCTGCCACACAACTCAAAAGCTCTTCAGGAGCTCATAGCAGTCACAGTATCTGGACGTACGGTACCATGCCCATAGAACCAGAAAAGCCTCATTCCCTCAAGTATCACAAGAGGCATAGCACTACAATCTACTGGCAAGAGCTACATGGTCCCTCGAAAAAAAAGCTAAACCATCACCAGAAGTCCGTCCTCAAGTCTTCATGCAACCAAATTCATGAATTCATCATCCATCACAATTACTCTGCATGAATATCAGCAGCTGAGCCTGATGTTCCATGTGACACGCAGACAAGGATCAAATGGAAGAAGTATTCTGTAATTTCCATGTCAGCCATGCCTACAATTCTCAATAAAAATGAAAATACAAGGAAAAATCATGTGTCGTCCATTTTATATTTATATCCTCAAAAGTACACAGCACTCCTTGCTGTTTTTCTTTTTTTTTATCTAAAAAGGGGGGCATGACGTTAGTTCATAATCTCATAAAAAAATCAGCTTCAATTTCTTTGCTTAGAAAAGAACTCCTCCGTTCATTACTTGTTAAATCCTTAAATATTACTCCCTCCATCCCCTTATGATAGGACTATTTGATCTTGGCTCAAATACCAAGGGAAACAACCTTGCTTATTTATCATTTAAATCTGTCATCACAGATTCTCATGAAAACTCCTCGATGCCTACGACATTAAAACCATGGGCCACATCAAAAATCGTTTCAGCCAATATCATTTCCTCCTTTCATTCTTGGTTTTCTGTGCGTGCAAGTGGTGGAGTAATTAAGAGTGAGATTAAATATTATTGTGCGTCAAACCTGAAACGTTGGCCAAAATAGTCCTATCATATAGAGATTTTTAAGATTTGGAAATAGTCTCATCATAAGGGCAAGTACAACCGTGACAACAGCTTGCTGTCTTTTTACACAAACAGACAACTTAAACAGACAGCTTGTACAATGGGTTGTCTGTTTGGCTGTCTACAGGGTGTTTAATTCATCTTTTGACACATAAATCATGATGATCTAGTGCATACTTGATCTTTGTAGTCATTTTGTTGCATACAAGAGACAATGCACAATACATAATGTTGCTCAAATATGTGTAATCGGATGAGAGATGTCAGATTTGAGTGAAACCAATTCAACTCATGGTTTAAAGTTTGAATTTGAGACATATCTGAATCACGGTCGAATATGGTCAAGTAGTCATGTTGGAGGGGTCAAAATATGAGATTTTGCCTAAGCACTTAACCTTTGCCCAACATAAAAAATTATCTATGAGTGATGTATGTTCACATGGATATAATCTGGTAGCATGAATATGAGGTTTGTGTGTTTATTTTGGATCCAACAAATTGAAACCAGATCTGTTCTGCAAGGGGACACAGAAATTTTCGAAAAATGTTAGTCTGAAAATCATAATGAAGGTTCATATCCAGGCATGAATTTCTCTAATATTTGTATAAGAAGTATACCCCAATTGTTTGCAAAATGGAATCTTGGATACTTGGACTTTTACCAAGCGAGATATCAAAGAAAACAAAGATTGTTTGCTATTTTATTTGAGCCTTCAAGGATTGATGGATCACACTGCAGAACACTAACAAACAGACAGTGTCCAGTTTTCCCATCTTCAGAGATCGATCCTGGCCCCGATCTCGCTCACGTCCGGCCCCGATCATCAGAGATCGATCCTGGCCCCGATCTCGCTCACCTCCGGCTCCATCTCCCGCCATTGCCGCATCGACCGCGACAGGTCCAGCTCCACCATCGCCGAGATCCCGAGATGTCCCTGCGATCTTCTCCCACGACGAGATCCCTCGATGGACTTAGCTTCCGTTCCTGACTGCCTTGTCCTCGTCCGCGTGCAAGGGATCCAAGCTGTCGCCGTTTCCCCGCAGCTGCATCGTACAGCGGTTGCCGGTCGTCGATTCGCCCTCGGAGCTGGAGCACGCGCTCGGGTCGTTGCCGAACGAGACGACGAGCCGGTTGTTGTCACGATCGCGCGGGGGTTCTTCGTAAAATTGCTTTGCATGTCTACGGCAAAAACAGGCTGTTGTACGTGCCCTAAGGGGATGGAGGGATTATGTCACAAATATGGATGCATAGAGAGAAAGAGTTGCATACATGGAGACAGGAGACACGGAATAAATAGACAAGTTCAGTTGTACAAGTGCAAAGTTTGCAGAAAGATCTAAGAACATGTCTGAATGAAAAACAGCCTTATCAACCATGCTTCAGTGGGGAATTCACCATCCATAATGGTAAAGACAATTTGCTCATGTTGTGTCAAAATTATTGTTTGGCTTATTACAAATGAAAACATAAGAGAAACAAGTAGAAAGAACAAGGAACCTTACCTGACCAATATCCAGTATGGCAGTACGTAAACTTCCCATCAATCTAGACATGCCTTCAACTGCCTGATGTGAGGCCTATTGGTAGGTTAATTGTCAATTTGACATACCCAGTTAGTCAGTTGCGCATATGTAATACAGGAAAGTAAATGCAGCACATTATACCTTTATTATGTCCGCCAGTCCATCTGCACGGGCCTTTAGCTTGAGGATGTCCCGCTTTAACTCAACAGAATTTGGCCGCCGCAGAAACCTTGGATGCTGGACCACGAGGCAAGATATTTCTAATGGCAATGTTTGCTCTTCAAATGGCTATAAACCAATAGAAATAAAAACATTGGCAGTTTTCAATTCAATATAGAATTACCTGAACCGGACAATATGGCACATGCTGCAAGATCTGATCGATTTGCATTGTTATATTCTGTCGAATCACCTGTGACAGATGCTGCAAGAGCTCCTGGGCAGTTGCGGCCAGAATATATGGAATTGCCTATAAAATGGCACGTTACAATTTGTTACAGATTTAAGAATAACAAATGTTCATTAAAGCTAATAAATTTAGAAGACCTACGGCTGCATCACGCTCCTGTTGATAGATGGTGCTCCACTGGTCCTCTACCCTGCGAATTGTTTGCTCCCACACTTCCCACTTCTTGGAGTCCCAGCCTTCACATCTTTTTGGTCCGCGCACAACACCAATGTTCTTGTATGCATCCAATCGTACAAGTGACTTCACACATAAGAAGGATTGCATGTTTTCCGGTTTGTGTGGTCCAAAATCCAACAGGTCCACCATATTACTCAATCCAGTCTTACAGTTCTTGCCAAATGTCGGAGATATACCCCCGGTACCACACAGAAGGGAGAAGTCGGACTCCTACTAGGAATCTACCCTGTAATCCTACTAGGACACCAACAATTGTAACCGACTAGTTCCCCGCCCCCTGGGATATATAATAGAGGGCAGGGGTGCCTAGATCGGTAGGAGAAGATAGAGAAGAAAACATCGAACAACAACACATCTCATCATCAACACACAATCCACGCAATACAACACCCCAAAACAGGACGTAGGGTATTACGTCGAGTCGACGGCCCGAACCTGTCTAAACCCTTGTGTCTGTCCATCCTAACCATCTTGCTTTCGATCTTTGCGATCTTCCCTACATACAAATCACTTCCGTGGGCTACCCCGTGGAAGACTGCCGGAGATCATATCACCGACAGTGGCGCGCCAGGTAGGGGGTATCGCCGAGATCAATTTGGTGAGCCCGATGGACCACGTCAAGATCTTGGACAGCTGCAACCTCCCGGACGTCGACAGAGTCGAGACCCAATTCGGGAGCACCACCGCCGCCTCGGATCGCCAGGAGGCAGAAGCTACAACTGCCACGGAGAACTTCTCTCTGGCGCAAGGCACGGCTCGTCCCGAAACAACTCGGAAACGGGTCATATACGGTTAATAACTAGTCGGAATCAACTCCGGCTAGTCGGCTTCATCAACAAACGACTACGAATCAAGCTAAGTCATGTTTCTAATAAACATCGTCTTTTAATTTCGCACGACTGCCACGACAGATCGGCGTCATACACCCTGTGGGCTCATACATTGCACAATGTTGCAAATCATTTTCATCCAATTTCTTCTACTCGAATTATTTCCCTCGCGTCACGCACATAAAGTACGAGTGGAACAAACCTTAAACCGTGGGGGAAAGTACTCGCCAAGTCAAAGCTCTACACGCACGATAATGCTCTGCGGCATGAGACTGAGACCAACGAGGCTAATCTACTCCGTAACAGGTCAACAACTCGGAAATTAAGGCCAGCGAAGGGGGAAGGGAGTAGCACATACATATGCATCATCACTGCAACGAATTTTGTTTCGAGATGATATTTTTTATTATATCATATACTACCCAATCTCCGTGTTTATATTGCAGGATCCAAGTTAGGACGGCCAAGCCTATTTCTACGCTCGGAGGTTGGATCGAACGGCTAGGACCGCTTCACGAGGATCAAATGAGTGCTCACATGAGTCGGCACTTGGATAATATTGAAGACCCGAGTGCTCACATGAGTCGGCACTTGGATATTGTTGAAGGTCCAAGTGCTCACACGAGTCGGCACTTGGATATTATTGATGGCCGAGTGCTCACGTGTGTCGGCGCTCAGATATCATCAAGGCCTGAGTGCTTACAATCGTCGGCACTCGGATGTTATCATCAACCCAGTACTCACACTAGTCGGCGTTTGGATTGCGTGATGGGTGTCACGAAGCTCTTTTTGGAGTCTCTCCCAACTTATTCTAAGTCGCACGAGTCTCGGGGGCTACACCCTGTGGGTGCACCTAGTGGTGCACACCATTAGACATTTCAAGACGAAAGATCAAGATCAAGACTATTGGACCCTCGAGCGGACTATTCTACTCTACTCAAGGCTCGGGGGCTAAGTGTATACACTTCACCTTCAGTGAGGTGTAGAAGAAAAACTTTGAAGAAATTTTTAGGAAACGTCTGAGGTATCACTCGGATCTTTCTCAAAACCACTCGGATGATTGGAGAAATCACTCGGATGATGTTGCTGCTGCGAGGCACTAGGATCAAGTTAAAACCACTCGGCGAGAAGATACATATGACAAGAAGATATAAAGACCTCATAGAAGACTAGGAGACCCTCGAACTGATTAAACTAATCAGTACGAGGCTCGGGGGCTACTGTCGGGGATATACCCCTCGGGTACCACACAGAAGAGAGAAGTCGGACTCCTACTAGGAATCTACCCTGTAATCCTACTAGGACACCAACAATTGTAACCGACTAGTTCCCCGCCCCCTGGGATATATAATGGAGGGCAGGGGTGCCTAGATCGGTAGGAGAAGATAGAGAAAAAAACATCGAACAACAACACATCTCATCATCAACACACAATCCGCGCAATACAACATCCCAAAACAGGACGTAGGGTATTACGTCGAGTCGACGGCCCGAACCTGTCTAAACTCTTGTGTCTGTCCATCCTAACCATCTTGCTTCCGATCTTTGCGATCTTCCCTACATACAAATCACTTCCGTGGGCTACCCCGTGGAAGACTGCCGGAGACCATATCACCGACACCAAATAACTCATACGAATATAGATTACAATCAGGACCCTGCATCATGATCTTATCCCTTTGAACAAAATGTGGCCCTGGAATGTACAAACTTGGTGGATGCTGAATACTGCCCCTCTGGGTCCACCTTTGCTCTTCTTTGTTGTCGAGTGTCCAGATTTGCAGATCACCACTAAGCATTCCGGGTATGTGAAGGTAGACTTCAGCGGTCGCGATGCATACCTTCCCATATAATTCTGTAACCCAAAACCGACGGTTATCAGGACTCCTAAGTTCAGCTGCTGGCAATTTTATCTTTGCAAATGTTTCTGCACTTAGATCAAACGAGATAACTGCATGATTCCAGTTTGCATCAGTGTCTTCAGTTAGCCAATACATTGCTCCATCAATATTGACTACTCCGGAATCTTTGATACAGCTCAAGCTTAGAGATTCCGTAGTTCTTACACCTTTCCAGTTCTCACTACCAAGCGTATAAACTTGAATGACATTAAAGGTGCCGCGAGAGTGCTTTCGATGATCAGCAAGAAAGTGTGCAACCATGTATTGTTTCATGACAGGGTGAAAACCAAAGCTGTAGAAAGAGAAGTGATCACCCCTCAAATTCTTTGCGGGTTTATTGAGGTGCAAGCATTCACCAGTTGCAAGGTTAGCAATCTTGATTGTTGATGTCTTCGTATATAAGCATAGAAGCCCATTGCATGAACCACAAAGAAAATCATCAGGCCCAATCACTGGTACAGCCCATTTGGACTGTGACCAGGCTTCATCAAAGATGATAGCATCACTAGGGTAGAGATCGCCCTGATCCGACTCTTGAGGGAAGAATAGGAGTGTGCAACTAGATGCCTGCTGCAGATGAGCTGCGGCAAAATGGGGATCTCGGATGAAGTTGTACCATTGCTTGCAGACACTGATACATCTCAGCAAAGTGCTCACTGGAAGCCTACAAAATATTTGCTCTATGAGGTCACCTGGGAGGCGATTTATGATGCATTCCACCTCCCATTGCGTCTTTGATTTGCTTTTATCCGAAAGCATGGTATGAGTCTTGCCAGCCATGGCAGTTGAGCCACCAAATCCTTCTGAAAACACAAAATTACCATAAGGAATGTATCACACAACACTGTGTAACTGAAATATAATAAAATGCAAGCACAGATGAAAAATCCGCCTAATTTTCACCGAGATACAGGTTTACTATCCACACAAGGAAATAAATAAGATATCAACATTTCTGGCTGCAGTGAAAATTTAGTGTACAAACATTTAGCTCAACACAGAATCTAGAGTTTTTTATTATAAAAATTAATTGCCCACGCGTAGCAGAAGCATCTCCAAGCAACCCCCAAAAAAATAAATCGGATGACGTTTATTAAAAAAATAAAAATTGACTTGATAGATCAAGCATTGTCTAAACAAACTAGAGAGAAATGTGCACACTGCACTTCTCCATATCTACATATTTCCAGTCACATGACCATTCAAGTCGAATTACGAAGAACGGGCACTCCCTCCCCTCCCCGCGCGTCAAACCCTAAACTAGCAGCTACTAGCCATTCCGGGTGGAGGAGAAAGGAGTCGAGAAGAGCGCCACGAGCCAGACGCAAAATCCACAAGCAAAACGATAATCGAGGGGGAGCGGGATGAGTCGCTCACCAGCACTACTGGATGAACTCCGCCGCCGCAATCGCCGCCATGGAGGCCTCCGCTTTCCGAGTGGTTTGCAGTTCGATTCAGGAACCAGGACGACTGGAGTGCGAGTGGGGGCATCGGGCCAGGGGCCCAGTATGGCCCAAATAAGCCCAGTCACCGCATCCTTGTCATGAGCTTTAGCGCGCGACCCACGCGAAGCGTTTGGTCCCGTCCAGCTACGTCATGTGCAACACATGGGCTGGCCCAAATATAGTACGTACGTGGACTTTGTTGTTAAGCGATGTGATCTGTGGCCACTTGGGTCTACAAATCAATCCATTCATTAGATGTAGAATGGATATCTAGGCAATTAAGAAGAGAAAATCATCATAACTCTTACATACGGTATCCGTTTTTTATTCCGTTTGTGTCACTATGTTCAGCAAGATGAGATCTACAAAACAAGACCCATGAACCATATGTTCTGAAAGAGTTTTGAAGTACTAGCAACTTATATTGAAAGAGTAGTAGCTATTTTATAATGGCGTGTTTAGCAATTTATGTGTAAGGCTATCAACGATTTATTTATATAAATTGCTAGAACGATAGGTATTTTAACTAATACGTCTTTACATAAGTTACCACATTATCTGTACATAAGTTGTTCCCAGATACTATAAAACTACATAAATTGTTCTTTTGCATATGCACAAGTTGGTGCATAATATTTTTATATAAGTTGATATATTTGTATTTTCTTTCTAAATTTTCCGTCAAACAAGTAAATATACAATGTATAAGTTGCTACACTAAAGAGTTAACATATTTTTTCTATATAAAATTATTACAATATTTCTATAGAAAGTTATCTCTTACTCTATTTCTATGTTTTGATACATAAGTTGCTATGCATTTATACATAACTTACTATCTATTATACATACAACATAAGTTGACATATCTATAAAATGGCTTCAAAACATATGCAACATGGGTCTTGTTTTGTAGATCTCATTATAGCGGTCACAATAGTGCAATCGGATTTAAAAACAGACGTTTGACAAGAGAGTAATGATCAATTAAAGAAAACAATAATCATTTTATTGATGACATCAGCGTGGGAAAGCGTCTTGCACACAAGCGCACTTTTGCAGGCTATGAGGCTATGCACAAGCACAGTGCCACTAGCCAAGTAGTAATTGTGTCAGAACGGGATAGGTCACACAGTAGGGGTCGCGCAATCCATGAGCGTGCGATAGGTCGCGCAATAACGCGGTCCTTGTTTTATACGAAAAATACGTTTTCGCTACATGATACATCCATCTCCGTTTCGAAATGTTTGACAGCGATGAGTTTTTAGAAACCACGTTCGACAATACATATTCTGAAGTTACATGGTACTGTGGTGTTCAAAACTTCTGCCAAACAGGTCAGCAAACAACCAAACACCGATGGCTTATCAAGGCCCTTGATTCACAGGAAACAATGCCTTGGGAGACACGCTGGCCCGGGTGAAAAAGTTAGCCACGTTTACCCTTTCAATGTTGCAAAACCTCGTCTGGTGTTCATAACTGTGAGAAAGCACCTGGAAGTACGTTACTCAGAACACAATGTCAGAGAGCACCTGGAAGTGTGGCACGCATACAGATTCAGATCCTCTTCAGTCGACTGCAGTGGCTGCCATGTGGGCCCGACGGGTGCCTTTACAGCCCGAGCACTATACTACAACCTACCGGCAAGAGCGACACAATCCCTCGATAAAAAGAAAAGAAATGCAGCAAGAGGCAACAGGAACGGAATGCCAAAATGCCATGCGAGAAGTTCTCCAGTCGGCAGTCTTCAAGCAACCAAGTTCATCGTAACCACAGCAGACAAGCTCTATGCACCTGCAGAAATTGAACAAGGATTCAATGCAAAAGGCATATGGTATTTCCCATTAAAAATAATAAAGTATACCACACATCTCGAAACGAAATAAGGGGACAAGATTATCATCAAATTTATATTCCATTCTTTTGTTTGCATGTTATCACTCCCATGTTCTTTACTTATTCTGCTGAAGCTGTATGAATATGATTGTTCCGTTCAAATGAAATAAAGCTCAACGAATGTGAAATTAGCTTATTATTCCATGCTCAAATAGTGCACAAAGTACATGAGAGCTATATCTTTATCACAGCATAAAAATGGAAACACAGACAAGAACATGTTATTCAAGCATGACAGTAAGAGAATTCTTTCTTTTCAGGGCAATGAATAATAATAACACTTACCTCAAATTCAAAAGGTGCTATATAAAGTATACTTTTAAAAATTCAATTAATTTTTTTGTGAATGCACTCAAAAGCCAATGGAAAAATATTTGTATCATCATGCTATCATATATAGATCATTAAAAAGTTTGGCTAGACAGTTTCAGCTAAATATAAGAGGATGGCTAACAAAAATATCCTAGCACATGTCTCAGTAAAGAGTAAACAAACAATCCTATCATAGAAAGATAAGCACATTTCAGTGGAGAATTCCTTGTCTGTAAGAACGGTGACAACAAAGTTGAATCTGCACATGATTTGACAAAAAAAAATGATTGCCTAGCTTATGGGCAAAAGATCCTAACAGTAACAAGTTACAATAGCTAGCAAACTCCAGCTAAGAAGACTAAGAACCTACATGAACTCCAGGGCGATCGAGTACGTAAGTTTTTACCGCTCCACACATGTCCGCCACTGCCTTCCCAGAGACCTGTAGGTAGGTTAAATTAGTCAATTTGACCATACCTCATTGATGCATGGATAATACTGGATACTAAATGAAGCACGCTATACCTTGATCATATCCATTACTCCATTTAGACGGGCTTTTAACTTCTCCAAATCCCGCATCTGCTCAACCAAACTAAGCCGCCGCAGAGACCTTGGATGCTGGACAATCAGGCAGGATATTTGTTATACCACTCTTCATTCTTCAATTGATCCTAAACAATTGAACTGAATGTGGTACTTTCCATTTCGAAATATAATTACCTGATATGGACAATCTGGGAGATGCTCCAATATATGATTGATTTCCAAAATTACACGTTCTCGAATTATCTCATCTGCCACATTCTGCAATAACTCCTTGATAATTCCGCCCAGATGATGTGGCTGTGACTATAAAATGGAAATTTATTTGTAAAGTATTCAAGAATCAAGAATAACTAATATACATCGATGATAGCTTAGGCAACATACAGATGTCTCCTGCTCCATTTCATGGACGTTGTTCCAGGCATCCTCTATGTTGCGGCGCGTATCCTCCCACTTCTTCAATTTCCATCCTTCACATTGTTTTGGTTTACACACAATACCAGCCTTCTTGTATGTATGTAATCGTACAAGTGACTTAACACATATGTAGGATTGCATGTTTTCTGGTTTGTATGGTCTAAAATCCAACAGCGCCACCATATTACTCAGTTTAGTCTCACAGTTCATGTCAATCAAGACATGTGAATAGAGATTACAATCATGACTCAGCATCACGATCTTATCCTTATGAACAAAATGTGGTCCAGGAATACAGTTCACTGAATGCTGAATATTCCACTTCTGGCTCCACCTTTGTTCCACTTTGTTGTCAAGTGTCCAGATTTGCAGCTCACCAGCAAGCACCTTGGGGAGATCACGATTGACTTCAGCAGTCGCTATGCATACCTTCCTATCTATCTCTGATCCAATACCCATGACTATCAGAACCCACAAGTGCAGTTGCTGGTAGTTGTATCCGTGCAAAAGTTTCTTCACTTAGATCAAAGGATATAACTGCATGATTCCAGCTAGCTCCAGTGTCATCAGTTAACCAATACATTGTTCCATCAATATGGATTACTCCAGAGTTTTTCACAGAGCTCAAGCTTAGAGCTTCAGGAGTTCTGATATCTTTCCATTTCTCACTACCAAGAGTATAAACCTGAATGACATGAAATGTACCTTGAGAGTAGCTTTAATGCTCCCCAAGAAAGTGGGTAACCTTGTATTCTTTTGTACCTGGGTGAAATCCAAAGCTGTAGAAAGAAAAGCTATCATCCCTCAATTTTTTACAGGTTTGGCAAGATGCAAGCATTCTCCAGTTGCAAGGTTGGCAATCTTGATCCTTGATGTCTCTGTGTATAAGCAAAGAAGCCCGTTGCATGTACCACAGAGGAAATCATCAGGCCCAATCACTGGTACAGCCCATGTCGACTGTGACCACGCTTCATCAAAGATGATAGCATCAGTAGGTAAGTTGTCACTCGAAAACGGCTCTTGATGGAAGAATAGGAGTGTGCATCGAGGTGCTTGGCGGAGATGTGATGTGACAAACTGGGGATCTCGGATGAAGTTGTACCACTGCTTGCAAACACCAATGCACATCAGCAATGTGCTCACTGGAAGCCCCAAAAATATCCGCTCAATGACATCTCTTGGGAGGCAGTTTATGATGCATTCCTCTTTTTGTTTGATGATGTAATTTCTTTGGAGGCCATGACGAGACTATGTAGCTAGCCACGGCAACTGCGCCAGCACCAAATCCTTCTGCGAATATGCATATTTACCAAATGTCAACACATATTGCACGAATATGGGCTTCTATAGTACCAGCATAAAAAATAAATAACTAGAGAGAAAACAATATGAAATCCATGTATTTTTCACCCTCGCCCAAATTAATCTAGTAGAATGAAGAATGAATAAAGGAAGCAGCCTGTTGCAGGCAGCCAAAATTCAGAGAAAAAATATTTATCTAAAGCTAGTGTGTAGCCTTTACTGCTAAAAATTCAACTTGCACTTAACTAACAAAAGCTTCTCAAGGAACTACGGAAAAGGCCTTCCAACACTAGCACCATTTCCAGTCTCCTCCGTATACTCTCTTTCATTTAGGAAAAGATGAACACAAATACATGATAATCCAACAAACTAGGGAAACGATAAGCTTGACTACAAGCATTCCGCATTTATGCACCACGAACAGGCGTGCGTTCCCTCCCCTCCCGCAAGATTCAATCCCTAAACTAACGAGTAGAAACCCTAGCCGCCATACGGGTGGAGATGATGAAACGAGACGATCGTTATCTCATCTCGTAGGATTGGAAGAACGAATTCCACAAGCAAGAGAGGAAATCGGGGGGACTCACCAGCACGATCAGGGGAACTCCGCTGCGGCCGCCGCCATGTGAGAGCTGAGAGTATAGGGCTCCTCTGTCTGTCCCGGTGGCTCCGGTTTCTCGTGGCACACGGGGGCATTCGGATACGGAGGCCCAGTATGAAATACGGCCCAATCGCGTGGTTCCATTTTCCCATTTCGCTAACGGATTACGTTTCAGCAACCAGGTTGCGTATTCCTTCGGCCCGAGATACCGCTTCCGCACTAGTTTCGCGTGTGCCGTGTGCGTACGTGTCCGGGCTACTGTATCGACCTGCTTGATTTCCAAGTTAACGGGAAGGCAATGTTCTAGAGTCGTCAGTTTCAGTGGAGGGTTTTATGGACAGTTTTATGGTATTAAATTGTAGATCACGTTAGCAAATTTGTTTACGTGACATATTCATTATATTCATTATGAGAAGAGAGGAGGATGGAGTTTCATCACCATGAAATCCACCCGGCTCGGTTACCAAGTCCCATGAAACACAATGAAACTTAGGTCAGTCTCAGTGGGAAGTGTCATCACACGGTTGTCAAGGTTGAAAACTTTGAGAACTGTGCCGGAGAAGTGTCATCACCATGACATCATCTCTCATCCCATGACACTCCCCTCGTAAATAAGTGCGCCATGTCAGCAAATTTGTTGATATAGCATGATATTTAATGCTCATTACACTTCCCACTGAGACTGGCCTTACATTGAGGGGAGACTAGTTTCATCACCGGATCCATTAATGTGGCTCCATGTTCTAGTATGCTAATTAATTTATATGTAATTTCAAAGGCTACATAGTTCACATGGCAAATTTGATCACAACCTCATTCAAGAATTAAACGTTATAGTTGTCAATGAACAAACTGTGCGCGATGAAACTATGCAATGGGAGTGACAGTTTCATTCTATTCATGGTATTCTTGGTAAGCCAAATGTAACGCAAAAAACAATGTAATCAAATGAAATTCCTTACAAACAAGATGCAGTGGCCTTCTTGATTTGCAAGAAGAAGAAAAAAAACTGATGGCAACTTCTACAGTCTTGTGCACAGCCCAACTGTGGGGACGTTTAACAGTTTAGAGAACCTAGTAATTGAAGGGGCTCGATCCGTTCAGCTACACTGAAATACAATCAAAAGCGGAAAGCGCAGCTGGGACCTAGTTTAGGTGTGTTCGGAACAAAATTGAACCAATTTCGTCCTTGTAAAGGAGCAAAGCCCTTTGGGAGTTCATAGTGTAACTGAGAGTAGCTGCGAGTTTGAAAGATACGCAGACCACACGGATGGAAACATGTCAATATCATCGATAGTGCCGCAGGAATTATTACTCCATCGAAAAACGGGGGACCGGGGGGGGGGGGGGGGGGGGGGGGGGGGTGGGACCGGATTGCCGTCACTCTTGGGAAATATTAGCAGCCGAGTTTGAAGTGCCCTGCAAAACATGAAAAGAAATCAAATGGAAGAAGAGTTTGCTAGTTCCATACCAGTGGTGATCTAGAATTCCTATATAGAAGAAAGATCAGTGTGCCTACAGTGCATGATGTGGTCATATATATCTTTACAGTATATAGCATTCCTTTTTTTAAAAGGGCAATATTTAGCATTCCTTGTCGCCGTCCTCTTCGTTTGGGAAGAAGGGGGCACACTGCCAATCCAGTATCTCCCCAAAATTCAGGTTCCAGAAACAACCCAGGGAAATAGAAGCAAAAGTGGTAGATATTGCAGTACATGCCATGTTTTAGACCATGTTCTCTAAGGTGTCTAATATGACAGTTTTCATTTGAATGAGATAAACTCAACAGTGAACGTAACTCATAATCTCCTGCTCAATTAGTGTACAAACAATGACAGGTCTGTATAGCAGTGTATATATAAAAATACAGACCAGAAACATGTTATTCAAACATGTAAAGAAGAATCTGTTTTCTTTTGTGGAGACAAATAATATAACTTTAAAAAATGGGGCAGCCCGGCACGTAGCTCCCGCTTGCGCAGGGTCTGGGGAAGGGTCCATCTTTTCCCATTCATAGCTGTAATGTATTGTATAAAACTTGGCAAATTAGATTACTGTTCATATTAGGCCATATTCACCTACACCGTTCTCAAACAGTTTCACTATATGTGTTAAAAGAAACAGTGCACATTTATTTATGAAGTTTCTCTATATCAATGGAATTAAAAAATAATAATTTTGCTCACATTTTTAGAGAAAGATGATTGTCTTGCAGTCATGTCTGTGGCAAATCGGATCACAAAATTAAAGGTCAGAGAAACAAGCAAGATCAGGCAGAAAGATTTGAGCATAGGGAAACCATTACCTTGCAATGATCTAAAACACACATTAATGCCCTGCGGATGTCAACACATACCTGCTTCGAGACCTATATGCGATTAGGTTTGTCAAGTTGACATATCTCACTGACTCAAAGATAACAGTGAGTAATAAATGCCAGCACACTATACCTTGACCATATCCTTTACTCTGTTCGAGCGAGCTATAAACTTCTCTCTGTCCCGCTTCGATTCAACCAAATTAAGCCGTTGCAGAGACATTGGATGCTGGCCTCTCAGGAAACACATTTGTTATAATCACTTTTGCTATTCAAGTGACCATCAACCATTTAAACAGAAAAGAAAAGGAAAATGTAGTACTTCAATTTCGAAATTGATTTACCTGTTGTGGACAATTTGGCAGCTGCTGCAGGATCTGAACAAATTCCTTTGTAATACGCTGCCGAATCACCTCATCTGGCAAGTGTTTCAAGACCTCCTTGACTTCTATGGCAAGATTTCGTGGAAGTGCCTACAGAGAACTTAGCAATTCGTAAGCACAATCTGAGTATACATTAAGGCTAATGAAAGTTTAGGCAACTGACCAATGAGTTCTGCTCAAGCTCATTTAAGTTTTTCCATGCATCCTCTGACTTGCAAATCCCACACTCCATGCCTCCCACTTCTTCAAATTCCAGCCTTCCCGCTGTTTCGATCCATGCAAAATACCAACCTTCTTGTACGCTTCTAATCGTACAAGTGACTTCACACACATGTAGGATTGCATGTTGTCTGGTTTGTGGGGGCTAAAATTCAACGCCTTCACCCTATTACTCAATTTAGTCCTACAGTTCTCGCCAAACAACTCGTACAAATACATGTCACATAAAATACCCTGCACCATGATCTTATCCCTGTGAACAAAATGAGGTCCTGGCAGGTAATAATTATGTGTGTGTGGAATACTGTATGTCTGACTCCAGTTTTGATCTACCATGCTATCCAGCGTCCAGACCTGCAGTTTATCAGCAAGAATTTTGGGCCGATACTTGTGGACTTCCCCGGTCGCTATACATACCTTCCCATTTATTTCTGTGATCCAGTACCGACGATAACCCCCAAGTGCAACTTCTGGCAATTGTATCCACGCAAAACTTTCTTCATTTAAATCAAAGGTGATAACAGCATGCTTCCAGCTAGCTCCAGCGTCTTCAGTTAGCCAAAACATTGATCCATCAACACTGATCACACCAGAGTTTTTCACACAGCTTAAGCTTAGAACTTCTGAACTTTTAACATCTTTCCACTTGTCACTCCCAAGACTGTAAACTTGAACAATACTGAAGGTGCCTCGAGAATAGTTTCGATGCTCATCAAGAAAGTGTGTAACTTTGTAGTCTTTTGTGATTGGGTGAAATGAAAAGCGGTAGAAAGAGAAGTGACCACCCTTCAAATTCTTTATAGGTTTATCAAGATGTAGGCATTCACCTGTTGCAAGGTTAGCAATCTTAATTGTTGATGTCTTTGTGAATAAGCAGAGAAGCTCATTGCATGAACCGCAAAGAAAATCGTCCGGACCAATCACTGGCACAGCCAAAGTTGAATGTGACCAGGCTTCATCAAAGATGGTGGTGTCACTAGGATATGGTTTCCCTTGAACTGACTCTGGAGGGAAGAATACGAGGGCACAACGGGGTGCTTGTTCGAGGTGTGCTGTGATGAACTGGGGGTCTCGGATGACTTTGTGCCACTGCTTGCAGACTTCAATGCATCTCAGCAAAGTGCTCACTGGAAGCCTCAAACATATACGCTCAATGAGGTCACTTGGGAGGCAGTTTATGATGCATTGCTCTTTCTGCTTCTTCTTTGTTTTGGTTTCCTCTGAATCCATAGCCTCAAAAAAGCAGTGAACTTAACTTCTGAAAACAAGCAATAATCATATGAGAATGCACAGTGAATAAAGATCGTTTCGTACAATACTGCATGGAGATTATTGGATCAAATAACACACTAGCACAGAAGGTTAAATCCGAATGATGTACACCTACTTAACAAGCTTATTATCTGACATCAACTTAATAGTGAGTAGGCGTTGTCCTCTCAACATTTCTGCCTGCAGCCATCTTGATTCTCGACTACAAATTCTAAAACGCTCTTAAGTACAAAAATCTTCTCCAAGCTTATAAAATATTGTTCTAACATTAGCATCCTCCCATCCAGGGCCGGGCATGAGGGAGTGCGGCCGGTGCGGCCGTACAGGGCCCCAATATTCTCAGGGCCTCTGATTTTTTGTATTAGGCCTAACAATAATATCTGGCCCAAAACAAGGCAAAGCCTTTCTCACGCAGCACGAACTTTGTCTTTGTCTCGCGAGAGTCCTGCCACCTCAACTCCTTCCTGATCGGCATCTCGGCTGAGGCAAATAATGGGTGGCGTCGAGCCCTCCTAAAGCAGTCCAGCTCCAATCCTTAATCACGTGGAGCCATAGATTGTCGACAAGATGACAGCATCAGGAGCCCAGGGCTAGCAGTGCTGCACGTGCAGTGCACAAGGCCCGGGTCCTCTACCTTGGAATGTTGCAAATCACAACCAACGGGTAGTTTTTCAAAAAAAAAAAAAAAAAACAACAACCGAAGGGTCACATGTTAAGAGGATTCTTTCTATTCTTAAACTATTCAGTTCAATTTTACTTACAATCATACGCATATGAACTAGAATTATTATGATTTTTATTGTTTGTGGTAACAAGGCCCCTTTAATAGCTTCGTACAGGGCCTCAAATTTTGCCGGCCCGGCCCTGCTCCCATCCACATCGTTTGTACCAGGCTAAACAATAAGCCTTATATGCCAATCATTCCTCATCATCTACAAATTTCCGGTCGCGTCAACTCAAATCAAACACAAAATCACACGCACGCACCCTCCCGCATGCCAAACTCGAAACAGAAACCCTAGCTGGCAGTTGGTATTATGGGTTGAGGAGAAGAAACGAGAAGAGCGTCCCGAGAAATACACCGATTCGACAAGCAAAAGAGGAATCGTAAATCGTGCGAGGGAGGGGTGGCCGGATGGGGGAGCAACTGGGGGCCACATGTGCGGCACCCAGTCTGTCCACGCAGAGCCCCCCTCCCCACCTCCTGTACTGCTTACGCATCGGGACCCACGAGATTAGATTTCGAAAATCAATTTGTATTTCATGAACCGATTACTCAAATTAAATTTTGATTGTACCACTACGTTTCTTGTAACGAGATCTACAAAACTAGACCACACTTGACTATATTTTGATTCGTTTTTTTTGAACATATTTTTACGAAGACGGAACAATTTCGTCAACGGTTGAAACAAATTCCCTAGGAACAGGGTGCAATTGTTCCAGCTACACGACAAAATGTTCCAGCTTCAAAAAAAATGTTCCAATAAAAAGTGCATCTAAACATAGTTGAGTGCGGTCTAATTTCGAAGATCTCATCGTAAAGAATACAGTAGTGCAATCGAAATTTGATTTAGATATTAATTAATTGAGAAATAAGTAAAACAACATAAGAAAAAAAAAAGAAAAAGCATGCATGCGTGAATGTGCAGTGCGGTGGAGGTGCTAGCGCCGCATATGCGGCACATAGCAAATCCGGCCGGATGAGGGTGCTCACCAGCTCTATCGGCTCACTCCGCGGTCGCCGCCATGGGAAGCGAGACCTCGCCTCAGCCTGTCGCGGGCTCGCGGTCGCGGCTGGCAGTTTTGCTGCGGCTGCGAGGGAGGAACGGAGTGGGGAAAAAAGGTTATCAGTCAGTCACTGAGGCCCAGTGTAGCCCAATTGCGTACGGAGTACTAGTAGTTCCATTTTTTTTCACTTCTGGAATTGCGTTTCGGCTGCGAGTTTCTGCATTCTACCCGGCCATGAATGCACGGCTTCAACGATTTGTAACCTTTTGTTTCCCATTCCAGAGAACTACATAATTTGTGCGGCATTTTGTGTTCAGAATTAATGGGTGGCTTACTGGCTTTGGTTGAAGTAAGTATGAATAAACGTTGAAACAGAAGAGCTAAAACAACAGCAGCACACAAAAACAGCTGAACCTTTGGCAGATATTAACAATAGTGATGTGAAGTATAGACCATAATTTCGGTATCAGGCATGACGACCTTCCTAAGCTACAGATTATGCTCATTAACTCAGCACATTATGCGACCAAACCTTCAAAGTGCAGAAGCCTTACAAACTAATTCGAAGCAACTGGGGGAGCAAAAGGCCGAGGTGTACGAGCAATGGCTGCCCCTGCATACCGGCTTAAGGGAATAAGTGTCTCCTTGTAGAAGTAGGACTGCGTCTCATAGAATCTGTAGGGTCCTAAGTGTAAAAGCTTCACCTCCTCCCCTTGTTCAATTTGCACGCCCTCACCTCGCAAACCATGGTAGCACACGCTACCCTCACGGTCCTGCAGCAAGATCTTCTCCCTGTGGATGAAGCATGGCTGAGGAACATACCGGGGTACCAATGGTGACTGGATGCTGTATTTCAGGAACCACCTGCGCTCAACCTGAATTTCAAGAGCCCAAATTTCCATCCTGCCAGAAAGCTCTGCATTGTAGCGGCGCCACCTTGGTACGTGGCTCTGGTATGGTATAGTCACTATGCATACCTTCTCATCTATCTCAGTTATATAGTACGCAATTTTGGGGTTGGCACAAAAGGCCGTCTCTTTCACATCCATTGGTGGAAGTTGAATCGATGCAAAAGTTTCTTCCCTGAGATCAAATGACATGACTGCCATGCCACAGCTTGTTCCTTCGTCTTCTGTTAGCCAGTACATCGCTCCATCCACGTTGACAACTCCAAGATTCACCATGCAGCATGGTCTAGGAGCTTTTATATTTCTCCATCTGTCATCACCAAGGGTGTACACTTGAATGGTGTCAAAATGGAAAGGCTGACCTGATTTGTACCGCTGGGGTTCACGGAGAAAGTGCACGAGCTTGTATTCTCCAGTCGTCGGGTGAAATCCAAAGCTGTATAGGTAGTGGAAGTCGTTCAGCGATATCCCGTCAGGTTTCAAAAATTGCAGGCATTGACCTGTTGCAGGGTTGGTTATCTTCAGTGTGTATGTCAATGCCTTGTAGAAACAAAGCAGGCCATCGCATGATGCAAAGAGGTGATCATCAGGGTCCATATGCGATGCTGCCCATGTTAATGGAGACCATTTCTCATCAATGATTGTTGCATTGCATGGTTTGAAAGCCTTAGGATGGAGAACTGATGATCTATCCAATTTAGGCAGGTAAAGAAGGAGGTGCTTAGGTGAACGATATGCATGTTCTTTGATGAAGTGGGGGTTGCTGATCATGTCGCACCATCGCTTGCAGACTCTACGCAGTCTCAGTAGAGAGCTAATGGGAAGCCTGAGAAGTATCTCCTCAGTAACGTCTGGTGGGATACTTGTGGCGGGCTTCTCCCCTGAAAGCACATCTGTTATCTCTTCACTTGCCATTGCAATCACTGTAAAAAATAACTGCAAAAGGATGAGGATTAGAACATGAAGCTATAGACCATACAAATATTGTTCAGGGAGATATGGGAACCAATTTACAATGGAGTCAACAATACAATCACTTTTGACATTTTAAAAAGGAAAAAAAGGGAAGTTTTTCCTCCGTGAGATGATTTATCTTACTCAAAACTGAAGGTAGATTATTACTGATAAGAGACACCCCACCCCCGCCCACTAAAATGAAAACAAGGGTATGACAAATATTGGGCGTTGGCCATTCTGCTACATAAGTGTCCGTGAATTTTTTTGGTACTGCTGTTCAAATGTGCTTCGTCCTTCAAGATTCCTTTTCAAGGGAACTACCTCAATTCTCTTTCACTTGTTATTTTCGCCACAGCCACAATCAGCCTTTGCCTAACTTTTTCAACTACTCGTATTTGGTAGCAAAGGTTGTAAAAACATGTAGTTTTCATGATTACATGATTTTATTTAATCTAAAGATCTTATGTATCAAATTCTAAAAGTTTGAGCATACAGGACATTTTCTAAACGACAATTAGGAAATGGAAGAATAGTAGCAGTGAATGTAACCATATATCTGTTTATGTTTACAACTAAAGTACCCCTGAGTTCCTAACAATTTACATACAAGAATTAACAGGTAGTATGACAGTGCAAGTTCAGATAAAACACAATTAGGAAACCATGGTATTTCACACAGCACGGCGCGCAGGTACAATGAATGTATTGCAAATTTGCCATATCTCTAGTAAATGCAGGAGCAACTAAAACAAAGAAAATAAAGCTTCGGACATGACAAAGAAGCAGATGAGGTGTACATGCATCATCTAAATTCCTACACTGCACTTGGATCAAATTCTGGCTGTACTCTTGTCATCACAGGCAAATTTTCAATATGATTGTTCTAAGTATGTCTGATAAATGAAAACATTTTATTGAATCTATTTTCAGGAGTTTACTCTCTCTTTTTTTCTTGAACAAATAAGAACCTTACCATTTAAATTATTCTTAACATGAACAGAAGTCAAGACAAACATGCACATGTTCAACTAAGAATTCATCAATTCAAGGCCAAGCTCTTGTGGTTGAAATTCCAAAAACGCATGTAAATAATTGCAAGCACCCAAATCATTTTTTTTCTCCCACAAAACTTATAATGTCTCTCCAATTTTGACAGACTCCACAAATCCTGCAGTTCCATTACCAAATCCTTTTTGCAACGTGGCATTTCAACAACGGGCTTGGAAGTTGGAAGTAAGAAACTGCTAGCATCTCACCTCCAATATTTCCCTGAAGCTAAACAAGGAACTGAATATGGCAATCTAAATCGACACACCTAAATGCCTGAGCGGAACTAGCTAGACATCACGGCATCCACATGGAGAGCAGCGGTGCCCCGTGTTGGCAAATACTACTGGTAGTCATTCAAAGCATCACCAATCCGATGGTGAGCTAGTAACGGCAGCCTGCAGCTCCAGTTCCCACAGTAGCAATCAGCAATTCCTAATCTGGCTCACAACACCCAGAAACGGCGGCAGTAAGCAGCGCCTCAGGAACGAAACAGGACGCCGCGCGCGAAGGAAACCACGGAGAAGGAAAAGGGCATCGGTGGCCTTAAGAAAACCTACAGGCAAGTCTTACCGCCGGTGAAACCGCCGCCGTGGCGCCGCGGATTTCCTCCCGTCCCCGCCGCGGGTGGTGCAGGAGAGGACGCAGCGGGTTGGCGTTATCCTCTTGGCATCCCCCCGCTAGGCGCTAGATGGAAGAAGAGATCAGAAATTACTGGCCCAGCAAAGCCCAATTACGCAGCCAGTAACCTGGTCCATTCCAAGTTTGGCATCCATCTCGGCCTCGTCCGTCCGCGCGGGAAGACGACGCGGACCCCTCGACCCGGACCGGGTCCGGCCGTGGGCCGCCACCACGTTAGGCTGGGCGCGAGCGGTGGCAGCACACCAGGCCGCCGGGGTACACGAGTGGGCGGCGTGCGCGCAGGCAGCCCAGGTTCACCGCTCCGGCGGACGGGGACAAGACGCATCCCCCCCGGTAGCCTCCAGTTCGGAAGCGAAGAAGGCGCCACGTCGTGGCCACGTGACCCTGCTGCGGGGGAGCGGGGGCGGACAAGGGAGGAGGGACCGCGCCGTCGCTGTAGCGCACCGGTCGCGCACCTCGGCACCTGTCCCGGGCTGGGTGCACCGCATCGCTCGGGCGGCGCCGGAAAGCAACCCAGGTCTCGTCGGAGCTCGTGGCCCGGGGGCTGACTTGTCACGTGCGGTGTTCTTGCTTTCACGATTCCGCCCCATACTCAACGTTTGCTTACATTTTTCAAAATCTACTATGTATTATGAATACGTTTCTTTTTAGCAACCAAAAGCTGAAACAAAATGGAAAATATAACAACAGGATTTATTAAACCGTAAAGGAAAAATAAAGAGAGAGAGTCGCTACTGCCAAATATCTCTTAATTCCGCAAATCACAATTGCTTATAGATGGTGTTTGATTGATGTGTGTGACTTGAATAGCTTAGATCTCTACAAGTTTCTTTGTGTTTTCAGTATAATTCACGCAAAGCATTACAAGATGGACTTTGTCATGTGCGGTGCTCAGCTTTCTTCGAACCGTTCCCGATCCATGTAATATATATTTTCTCATGGTTATGGTGAGAAAAAGTATTATTGCACGTGACTCTGTTACGGTGATTCCAAACCTGTCGTGACTCTCTGTTACGGCGATTCCAAACTTGCATTGCACGGTTGCACATTTTTAAAACCATGAAAAAGTATCACCAAGATTTGAAGTCCACATGCGCTAGTGCAAATAGCATACATTTGATGTTTAGCACGCACCAAAGCACTTGCGCTGAGTAAAATGTTGTTTAAACTCTATCACGCACGAGTGGACCAAGATTTGAGCCTTGGTAGGCATTATGCTTCTAAGTTTTAGCACCAAAAGCAATGCAAAATGTGAAAAGGGTAGCATCAAGATGTGACCTTGTGGTATCATCTATTTATGGTTTACCATCAGAAATAGTTGCATACTCTCTCCGTCCCATAAAGAGTACAATTCTAATTTTTTTCAGACAGATTAGTGGTGGTGCAAAAATACTCATCTGCCCTCGGTTTTTTACCTAAAGTGGTTAGTTTTGGCATGCAAATCAAATATGGCCACCTAATTAGGAAGGTAGTTGTGGTCCAATTCTAGGATTGCATTCTTTGTGGGATTTTTTTCAAACGTTAGAATTGCACTCTTTGTGGGACGAAGGGAGTAGGTGTGAATAGCAGCACTAATATCAGAAACTATATCGCACTCATCGTGCTTCTACCCGCCTTTAGCGCAAAAAAGCAATTGCAGGAAGTGAAAATGTGGCACCAAGATTTGGATTGTGCGGCATACATCGTCTTAGTTCTAAAGCATAATAGCGTGTGTTAAGGTTTAAATCTTGGTGAACTAAGAGTGTTCGTGCAAACTGAAAATTGGTGGTTCCAAGTTTTGAACTATACATCATGCATCATGGTTTTTTTACACTTTACTACCCAAAAAGCCAAAACCATTGCAGAAAAGTGGATTGTAGCACCAAGATTGGAAATGTATGGCAAATAACATCCTTTTATGCTATATAGCATCATAAAGCAATTACAAAAGGTTGAAAAAGGTGGAACCAATATTTCAACTCTATAGTAAGCATCATACTTTTACGCTTTAGCACTGAAACCGATTGCGGAAAAAGGTGGCACCAAGATTTGAACTCTATGGCAAGCATTATACTCTTACACTTTAGCAGTAATTAAAAATTGAACTCTCGAGCATGCATCACCCACTGCGTTCGCACGGAAGAGCCAAGAGGTATCATCAAGGTCTAAAAACTCTGCCGCGCTCGTCGTGCATGTAGCTCGTTCTTCACCGCTCCCCTACGGTCCTACCCGATACGTCGTGTTCTTTGAGCTGGCAATCCAAATCTGCTGAGGTGTCTCGCGTGACGTGTGGGTCGATGACTTGCATTACATACAGTAGGTCACATTCCGTGAGGTTGCCTCGTTGTACCATGTAGCTCTCCATTTCGTCAATCGAACGGCACTAGCTAGGGCCTCAAACTTCTAATTTTTTTTTCTTTTTAAAAGGAAGATCGAGTTGGTTCACACGATGAAAGCATTACAAAATGCCGCGACTAGACACTTCCTCTCTCGAGGATCGGAAGCAGTGGAGTAGAGTACTCACTCACCACTGGCCAATCAGAGCGCGGGGATAAAAAGGGCCACGAGTACAACAAGGGATGAAGGAAGGACCCAGCAGCAAGTTGGGCAGAAAGCGGCAGAGGAGAGGAGACCCGAGGGAGCCTGCTCTGCTCTGGCTTCGCGCACGGTCATCGGGTTCCTTCCAGGTGTGCTGCGTGGCGCAGCACCGCCCACGTTGACATCACCGGTCGTCCACACGGCCGAGATCGCCGCCCAAATCCTCTCCGCTTATTAACCAAAGTCATTAACCACCAGAAGCATCGATCCAACCCCCAATTCTAATCTAATCTAATCTAATCCATCCCCCACCCCCACCGTCAATAAACTAATCCGGTAATCCACCCCCCGCCCCCCACCGCCTGCGGCCTTCCCGTTCACACCGCCACGCGGGTTCCTCCGCTTGCCCGCGTGGCGGATCAGGCGCTGATCGCTCGCTCCCTCGCCGCCTCCGCATGTGCCGGCCGGCCGCCCGGCTCGCGCGGGTCGCGCTGCCCCGGCGGTTAACGAGGCAGGCAAGGGAAGGGATCGAGCGATCGACCAAGGCAACGCCAACCTGATCGGATCCGTTCGGGATCAGGTCAGGCCAGGGAATCGCGCGGCGCTTGGTCGCGTGTCCCCCGCTGTCGGGAGCGCGCTCCGACCGCGCCAGAGCCGCTGGCCCCTCGCCGCCGGGCAGCGCGTCGCTGGTGGGGCGTGTTCTCCATCCCGTCGCAATCTCCGGCAGGTGATGTGATACGGACGCTGATCGCTGCGGCCGTGCCGCGGGTTAGAGGGACAGGCGCTGCGCGAATGAACGGAATTATTTGTGCTATCGTATGTACTACGGGAAAACCTTATCAGTAGTAGTACTGTACTATATTAACCGACGGGATAGTCGTCATACGATTTTGGATTTTGTTTGAGGTGGCTCGCCGAGATGAGAGACCCCAAGTCAAGCCGGCGCGGTGGTCAAGCTCAGACGCAACGCTAACACCTCGGTCGCGTCGCACGCACGTACTACTAGCATACCGAGCGAGCCTTTCGATTAATTCTGATCCGGTCGCGTCATCGACAGCCACACCGGTGCTACTAATAACAATCTTCGCGCGCGGCGCCGATCGTGACAGCCACCGGCCGTTCCGTTCCCAGTGTACGTCTTCTCCGTATGCGGGACTCTCACCGCAGCAGCAGCAACAACGTGAGACGCGCGCTTTTTAATTAACCCGTCGCGCCGGTTCACGGCCGCCCCGCTCGCCACCGCGATGGCGCGGCCGCGCACGCACCGGTCGCCGTCCGGGCGCCACTCCTAGTCGCGGCGGCCGTATCCTCTGAGTGGACGCTCGTCTGGGGAGACGGCGACGCCTCCAACCAAGTTGGTGCCGCCCCGATAGCGACGCCCCCCGGCCCGGCCAGCGCCGCTGGCTGCGCGGACGTGCGCGCGCCGTGCCTGCCGGTTGCGTGCGCGGTCGTTGTCATGCTTTTGGACGGTAAAGCCCGCCCGCCCGCCCACCGCCCGCCGTGTTTGGCATAGGATCCACCGTTACGAGGTCACCGAAAAAAACCCTCGCGTTTCCCGTTCTGCCGAATTCCCACCCATGTTTGGAACGCGGGGTTCAGATCGTGCCGCACGCAGTGGCCAGTGGGCAGACAAAAGGCGCCGATATTTTTCCTTGTTCGCGCACAAGTTGTTGCGACTGGAGTACGACAGTGCCGTCTGACCACCGTGCTCCTCCTCGTCGTCGCACTAGCTCGGCAGCCGGGTTTGGAATCCGGATCGTCCTGCGTAATTCGGATTCCCTGCGCCTCACCAAGGCACAAACCATGCACCCGCAAGGCCGCAACGCACATTATTGGGCGCCACGACCCAAAGCTGCGGGCCATTATTGGCCGCCACGAACCGAAGCATGTGGGATGTCCCCCCGGCCGATCGGACGGCCGGGCGCGCGCGGCCTTGCGGATCCAGCGGCGGAGGGAGGGAGGAGACGGGGGAGGCGGCACCAGCCGTCAGCGGCTAGCCCTCAGCGCGCGGTAACGGCGGTGACCTGACCACCCGAACAAGATAGCGTGTGGACACTAGCCGGCCGGCGCGGGGCTGCTATAAATGGGCCCTCGCCCTTCCCTTCTCTCCGTGTCCATATTCCCATCCCGTTGCCTGCCACTCCCCTCCCCTCCCCTCCTCTCCTCGCGTCGACAGCCTCGAAAGAATCGGAAATTACAGCCGGGTCCCCGGATCGGATCCCTCCCCAAATCCACCTCGACCTCGAGCTCGCCGCCAGGGTCTCCCTTCCTCCTCCGCCGCCGCGATGGGGATCTCGAGCATGCCGGAGCCGCGGGACAGCCTGCTGGGGTTCCTGGTCTACAACGCGGTGATCTCGATCGCCGCGCTGGCGGGGCTGGTGCGGGCGGCGCTGGTGTTCCTCGACCTCGGGGACTGGGAGGCCGACGGCGGCGTGGACTGCCTCGTGCCCTCCGCTGAGCGTTCGGCCCCGGGGGAGCGGATGCAGCAGAGGGCGGCGGCCTTCCGCTCGGCGGCGCGGCTCGGCCCGATCCCGGGGGTCACGACGACCTGCGGCGCGGCGGCGGCCGCGGCCGCCGGCGGCGACGACTGCAGCGTGTGCCTGGCCGGGTTCGGCGCCGAGGCCGTGGCGAACCGGCTCCCCTGCGGCCACCTCTTCCACCGCGGCTGCCTCGAGACCTGGCTCCGGTACGAGCGCGCCACATGCCCGCTCTGCCGCGCCCGCCTCCACGTCCCGATCCCCGCCGACGAGGCGCCGGGGCTCCGCTACCCGGAGTGCTGAGTGATGCGGCGGTGCTTCTGCTTCCAGAGAGGAGTTCGGAGCTCCCGTTCCCCCCCGCGTCGTCTCGTCTCGTCGCGCGCCCGGCTGTGTGCTGCAGGCTTCCGTGTGGCCTTTCCGTGTGCGCGTAGCAAAGATTAGGAGTAGCAGAGTTGCTGTTGCTTTCCCTTTTCCTTTTCCTTTTTTATTTTTGTTGCGCCCCGTTTGTTGTTGTTGTTGTTTCCGGTGCGGTCGCTGTAGCGTGTAAATACTCCCAGTTGGCTTGGCAGCAAGAGAGAGTGGAGCGCTCCCGCGGCCTGTGGTGTAGCGCCTTTTACGAGCTCAGCTCGTGTACATGCTTCTTCCCCATCCCAACAAGCAAAAATATCGGGAAAAATTCACCACCGAGAACCTTCATTCTTGTTCGTCACGTTTCCATATGCTTGGAATGGTTGTTTCCATATGCAGAATTGAGATATGAAGATTAGGCGGCACGGGAATCTTTGCTTCTTGTAGCGGGCGGCGATCCGGCGGTTGATTCGTTTGGGGGTGGTGGCCGGGCCGCCGAGCATGGGGACGGGACGGGGAGGGGGGAGGGAGACCCCGACAGGGCGCTGAAAGGCACCGCAGGTTGGGCGTTTGTTTACTAGGCGGGGCCGGTCACATGGACCATGGAGTGGCGCAGTGCGCGCTCATCAACGGCGCGGGCCCCGCACGATGTGCCCGCGTCGCCGTTGGCACATGCGCTCCTCCCCCTCCGAAAGGAACCCCTCGCCGCCACCGTTCATGCACCAGCGGCACGCTCTTATCGCCTAGCATCGGCGCTGCAAGCAACCCTGCTCTCCTTCGTAATTCTTCCGAAGGAGAAGACGGGTAGCCGCGCTAGGATAAGCAAAGGACACAAGGTGAAACCGGAACGGCGTGCTGCCACTTCACAGCAAACCGAACGAATTCCATCCAAATATTTGTTTTCTCCGACGACGAAGCTTAAACTTTGAGTGAAATTGAACCGAGTATTTCGCGCGACGATGATTTCCTTCCCGGCCTTCAGGGCGACCCTGCGCGACTGGGCCGTTCCGGGCGTGACCGTGCGTGTTTGTCCCGTGCGCCGTGAGCTCCTCGCAGCTGCTGTGGTCACGTCCTTGTCGCTCGCGCGCGCGCCACCAATTATGCGTGCGTGCGGACAAGTCTGTTGCGACGTCGGATTCAGACGAGACGCCCCCAGCGAGTACGTAGGACTTCTCCAGCGTCATCTGATAAGCTTCCGGATGGCCCTCGTCCGACGACGAAGCGAACACGCATTTGACTGCTCGAGTGCACACAGTAAAGCTAGCTAGTCGTCCGCCGCTGAAGCTGGAGGAGTTAAATTGCTGCGGCTGCGGCTGCGGCTGCGTGTGCACAACGTGCTTTGACGGGGAGACCGTGGAAAAACGCGAGCGGAGATGGGGCTCCCGTCTCCCTGTCTTGCATCGACACGACAAGAGCCACACCAGCATCATATTTACAATCCTGTGGCCAGGAGCGCCAATTCGTCTGCTCATACTGCGGCGCCCCGCATAAATGGGAACATGGCTGGCGGTGGTCGACCAGGGCAACAAAAATAACACACATCGCGGATCCGGCGGATTCGCGGCTCGTGTCTGAACCTGAACGGGAGTAGGCATCTTTCTTCCTGCGGCTGATGTCAGCAACGAGCCGCCGTGTCGCCTGCTAATGGCGAGCGCCATGTCAGATGAAGCGCGCTATCGGCTCCGGGCTTCCCTTCATGGATACGACACGGCATGACGGGGCAGGCAGTTAGTTGATCGGTCGTGGTGCGCATGGTTAACTCCTTGTTCCGGATAAGGTGGAAGGGCCACCCGATCGCCGATGCGACAGGCGATAGCCACCCACTGCACATCGGATTGATGAAAAAGGGTAGACGATGACTCGGACAGTCGGACCGGACGTCAGGCCTATCTATCTTTCCGCGACGAACCCGGGCGGATCGATCCGGCTGCCGAGGCGCGCGCGCTGGGGACGGTCACGGTCATGATCCTAATTCCCACCGCCGGCGAATTTGCCTGCTGGCGATTGATTCGAGTTGACAGGAAAAAAGGAGGAGGGATGCTGCTGCATGTTACAACCGGATTGGTGCCCTGCTCTCCACGGTGAGGCCAAAGATGCCATGTGCTTATCTTCGGTTCCTGTAACAGATAGCTAACAGTGAAACTACGTTTTCCAAACTGTCTGCCCGATCCTTTTCAATATTGAAGACAGTTAGGAATTAGGATTCAGAGCACCGTCTGAAGTCTGAACTTGTGCTAGGTACTGCAGGGCGTCAGGAACTCAGGATTCAGAGCACTGCACCACCTCACGTCCTGCATCTGTGCCCACCACCCCAAACCTGGGCTTGGGCCATCGCAATTTTAGTTGGGCTAATCCTTTTAACATAATCTGCATAGTTATTAGTTAAGGGATGGCGGATGTCCGGTTTTGTATACGAGGGACCAAACTCAGACTGGAACAATAGTTGAAGGAAGTACATTTTACAGGTTGGGCCGCAAATTTACTCTCTCTGCTGCTGTTTGGGCTCCCCTTTTAGTTCCTGTGCTTACTCCATCTGTATAGCCCGGCAACTGCTCTGAACCGCTACCTGATTTATGAACCAGTATGATGTCTGTTTTTTTTTTTTAATTTTATGAGGGACATGTCTGGTTGTTACCTTCTCCCGATAGAGTTTGTACCGTTTAATGCGTGATACATAAGGCGGTACTAGTTTTCTCTAAAAAAGAAAGAGACCTGCTGCTGGTAGGAAGCACTGCAGCTCCGTTCGCATCTTGTGAGCCCTCTGTTTGGCAGGGCTTCGGATCCTTCGAAAACGGTTTCAGCTCTGGATCCATCAGTGGAGCGGAACCACCGATGGAGCTGAAGCCGTTTTGAAAAACGTTCAGCAAAATAGCTTCACCTAAAGGTTAAAAATAAATAAAATGAGTGGAATGACCAGAACACCCTTCCTCTTTTCTTTTTTTCTTCTTCTCCTTTCTTTCAATTTTTCTTTACCTTCCCCTCCTCTCTTTCATTTCCTGCAATCTCTCCTTATCCTCCCGCAGACCCTCTCTCCCCGCCGTGCAACCCTCCTCCTCCACTGCTTCCACGCCGCTGCCGGCCTGCCGCCCTTCCTCCCCCACGCCGCCGTCGGCTAATCCGCCTGCGTCGGCGCCAGCCTCTCCGTTTACGCCACCAACCCCCGACCGATGCACCTCCTGCCCTCCGCTCCTCCAGTCCACGCCGCCGCCGGTCCCCGACCGGCGCTCCTCCACGCGCCCATCGTCGGACCCCGAGGGGTACCCTCGTCCACGCCACTGTAGGGCAGAGGCGGAGCCGGACGGAGCCACGATTTGTGGCTCCGTCTCGGCATTAGAAGCCGAAAACGGCTCCACCTCCAGATCTACTCTCGAAATCGCGGCAAAAAGACACCCTTTGGCAAAGCTCCGGTCGGAGCCGCTGGTAAAGCCGGAGCTGGAGCCCTACCATAAAGGCCTTTGGTCTATCCACTCTCCATCAGTGCGCTGCAGGAGCGAGAAAGAGCTGGAGGTCGAAACAATACACACCACACAAGTCCAATCATAATCGGACTCCTCCGCCGCTTACCATTTTTTTTTCTTCTCTTCCTTGTCGCATGCAATCTCGTCCTTTGTGGGCCTACGACACGCCTCCTGGCGCGCTCTCGCTTGCCAAACCGGCCTTGCGCACGCGCCATGAACCTGAGTTCCGTCAGGCCTGTGGCCACACACATACATCTCCTTTGGCCCCACCAAGGACTAGGACTCTCACATGGTGGCACGCACCAAACATGCACACGCATGTGACCTGCACCCTCACGTCAGGCTCCATGCATGCACCCACGTACACATGCAGGACCCTGGCTCCATCACACGCCAACTTGAGAACCAGCGCAAGCCTCGCGTGCCCTAGCAGGAATTGGGTTGTGCCGTGCTGGCATAGCTCGACCTTTTCCTGCCTTATACCGTGTTGGACCGGAACTTCTAGACACGTAAACAGTGGCGAAGCCCCCTTGAATTGGCCATGGTGCACCGCTTAAGAGGCTTGTATTTTTTTTCAGAATTATATGATGATTTTGTATCCAAGTAGTAAAATAAATTTTTATCTGGTGCCAGTGCATCAGGGAGATTGAACGTGGCGTCGGCCCTGCACGTAAAGCACGTCACATTGTGTCCGGCATGCATGACAATTATTTACTCACCCTAGACATGGTCCATATTATGCTGTTGCTAGTCTTGTGCCGTGTTAGTCCAAAAACGTCCCTCAGAACACATACGTGTTTTCTATGTATGCTCATTTCTCGGTTCTCGCACATACTTACACATTCATAAGATACAAAATATATTTTTAATTAGAAAAAGCAATTAAGTTTTATTATGAACATATTGTAGGTGGATGTTAGGATTACCGGTACTCATACAAATGCAACATTATTCATATTATGAATGTCCATTGCCACAATTCTATACTCAAAAGGTAAATGTTCTTATATTTTCTCCAATATCGGTAGTTAATTAGTTATGTTAGACTTTATGAAAAGCAGAGTGAATGATATAAAAATGATATACTATAAATGTGTTGATGGGCTATTTTCGTGCCATGCCGGCCCAACCAAGACCCAGGATACATGTGTGTCGTGCCATCTATCGCGTCGAGAATCTAGACACGACAACCCTCACATTCGTGTCGTGCCGTGCTTTGAGCCGTACCAAAATGTCGTGTTTCGAATGACCCGCAAATAACACGGCTCAAGTCCTATCTCTACTTGCGCCACGGCACAACATGGTTGTACCCTAGACACTACCTACATCCGCCACTCACTTGACTGCCGCCCACAATATTTTAATCTTGCATCACAAAATAAGCTATTTCCATCAACATACCGAGTCTACCATGACTTTCGTCACCATCGTTGCAGCTCCACACCATGAGCCCGCAACGACCACCCCGATCACGATTGACCACCTGTCAATCTGATCATGAGTTGAAGCCGCCACGAAGTCCTCCAGTCGCAGTATTGAACCTGGCTGTCACGCCTGGTTGGCCCTATCGAACAGCAGGCACCAGCCTGCTATCAACCCGATCTACATGTCAGGACGCATCCTTATTGATTGCGGCTCATTAGACGATTCGAACCCGCCCACCTGAAGTGTCCAACACCACTGATCGTGTCATCGATCGCTGCCGTGCTCCACCTTGCGCCCTGGCCCTCTTCAAACAACTTGTGTGACCTTGTGTAGTGTGGAACACCCCTATCATGCCTCGTGCCTCCTCATGGTTGTTAGAATAAAAGTGCAGGAAGCGATAACCCTAAGAACGCAAAAACAAATTTAATGATCACACAAACGAGAATGATACCTAGGCACAATGTTTTTAACGAGGTTCGGTGATGTGCTTACATCTTTGGGCATGAATATGGGCGTTCCTCCTCATAAACAACATCTACACTGGCATCCGGGCACCACCGTGGCCTCGCCACCACCCACACCAGCCGTTAAGTCATCTCACAGTAGTGCCCACATATTTATGAGCAAAAAAATACAAAGTACGACCCAAACTCTATCCCTAACTTACCAAATTACAACTCAAGTCCAATTGTAACCAAAATGGACTAGACATATCTAACACTTGGTAGTGCTAGATTGCTAGTATGGTATTGCAGGGTAAACATGGCATGCGTCGCTAGTAGAGAAGTGACATTTGGTCCTTGTCTGTTAATACCGGTTGCTAAAAATTCGGTAGTAAAGGTGGCACAGAACCACTTTAGTACCGACTTTTGTCCTGATCCGATACTAAATGGTCATCCACGGGTTACTTTAAAAGGAATGCATCTCCCACCTAGTCCTATGTGATGCATGGGTGAGGTTATACGCGAGATCAAAAGTCTGGTTATAATCCTCACGACCATGCATGCGAATTTTCGTGTGCGGGCCTCAGTAGTTCTAAATATTTTTTTTTCACGTGCAAAACCATTTAGTAGGAAGTACTAAACCTGGCTTCCTGACCGGTACTATGCTCGCTCGGTTCTGTAGCAGTGTGGTGTGCGAGGGCCAAGGGTCTCTATTTATATGCAGAAGCTTGGGATTATAAAATCCAAAGTCGTGTCCAGAGAGTTTTGTACCGTACGTGACAAAGGAGGAGGAGCGGAGGTCTGGAGGAAGAAGCACGCGCGCGATGGCGGCAAGGAGGATGCAGCACTACCACCACGGCCACGTCGGCGCGTGGCCGCTGTGGGCTGTCGCGCTTGTGTGCGTGATGGTGGCCGTCGTCGCCCTCTGCTATTGCTGCAGCAGCCGCGCCGGCAAGCGGAGGAGCCGCTGCGGCGAGTGCGCCGAATGCTGCTGCGGCTGCCAATGCCTCTAGGGCCAGGGCAACTGCGCGCTCTGACGTTTGAGAGGCTCCTGAATCCTGATCGTAGAGTTCGGTTGTTGCAAGCGCGCGCCGGAGGGCTGTGCCGTCGTCGTTTCGCCGAGCATGCGGCGTCATCACGGTGTTGTCCTGGGATCGTGGTGTTCTCTTTCTCAAGTTGGTGCTTATGTAGTGGCCATCGTAGCTTACTTGATGTCAGTGTTTGTGCACGTCTCGATCGATCGTCTTCGATCTCGGATGCATAGCAGATCAGCTAGACTGCGTGTCTAGCGTTTTGTTCGTTTCTTTTCTACCTCGATCGATTTCAGTCTCTATGGCGCCTTCTGTCCCGTTGCAGCGTGGCCTCATCACGGCAGGTCGACATTTTCGGCAACGGGGTCACTACTACTAGCTGCTCTCCACCCACCCATCAGTATCAACCAGTGCCTGCCGAGCTAAAAGCACTGCTTTTTCGTTGCTTCGAGCTCATCGCCTCATCCCAACCTCTTCGATCCAACCAGCCAGCCAGCCAGCCGGTGGGATGGCAAGAGCGGCGGCACGCCTCGGCGGCGGCTACCCGCTGTGGCTCGTCGGCGTGCTCGCGGCCCTGGTCCTGGCCGCCTCGCTCGCCTACTGCCCGCTGCGTCTCGTGGGCGTGCTCGCGTCCCTGGTCCTGGTCGCCACGCTCGCCTGCTGCTGCCTCTACCGCAACGGCGGCGGCGCGCGCCCGCGGAACGAAGAAGCCGCCGGCCGCGGCCACCAGAGCGGCCTCAGCTGCGTGTACGTCGGCGGCGGCCCCGGCACGCGACGGCCTGCGGCGACGGTGGTGGTGACTGCTGCTGCTGCTGCTGCTGCGACCGCGGTGGCGGTGAGAGTGCGGGTTTTCCTTCTGGTGTCTTGTGCCGATCGATCCGCGCGCCTCTCCATCTCTCCCGTCGTCCCGGATCGAGTGAGCTTTTGCTTGATCAGTGTTCTAGCTAGCTCGTAGTAGTAGAATTTCTCGTACGTGTTGGCCTCCATTAGTTTGTCTCTGGTAATTTTCTCTGGGTGCTGTTGCCGATCGATATCCTCGGATCAGCGACACAAAGGCAATGTGTGTCTTTTTAAATTAATTTTTTTTATGGATCGATGCATATCATCAGTCTACTTCTGTAGATGGAGCTCCTTGTCAGATTAACTGGTACTTCAGTCAATGGTCTCCTTCGGTTCATTTTACTGCTTGTTAATTACTGGAATCAATCAATCTCTGCTTATTCTCTTGTGTTAGATGTAGTATGATTTTGGTGCGAAACCCTGAGCAAAAAGTATCTCGAGTACTATGTCAGTCTGCGATGTAAAATAAAGTGCCAAAACGTACTAGCTCGCGGGCATCATTGACCAACGCGCTCAAAAACAAGCGCCTGGATCGCGCGCTGGCAGCATGAGGTCCTACTGTTTGTGGAACGCTGATGAAAGGGTGTAGCTCCTTTTTTACTAGTATGGTAGTAATATTGAGGCTGTATGCAGTCATTATTGTGATTTACTGAGCAGGGCAGGTACAGTGAATCCGAGTACTACTCGCCACGATGCACAGGCTACTGTTGATGGAATGATCGAAAATGTTATAGAGCGCTCGCGCGCCGCTACACGTTGCAGCGAACGGGCGACGTGGCACTTCCTCCTCCACGGGTTCCTCCTCCTCGTCGCGCACGTCGTCTTCAACCTCACCGCGCCGGGGAGGGGGCGGGTTGTGGGCGGCGGCGGCGGCGGCGGTAGCCGCCGGCCGCGGGGGAGGCGGTGGAGGGGGCGGCCTTTAGGGATTTGGGTTGCCGGGGAAGGGGGATCCATCACCGCCGACCATAGAGGGAGGGTTGGGGGCGGTAGGCCGGCCCGGCGGTGGTGGCGGGAGAGACGGCGGCGAGGCCGAGCGGCGGAGGCGCGGGAGCGCCGGAGTCGGGCGGCGGGCGGCGGGGGATTGCGGTTGGGCAGGGTTGGGGCGGGGGAGATCTCGGGGCTGACGGCGGCGAGCTCGGCGGAGTTGACGGCCGGATTAGCGTCGGCCGGGGTTGGAAGGCGGCGGCGGAGGCGCGGTAGCGCCGGCGGCGGGTGGTGGCCGTCGGCGGGGGAGCAACGCCGGCCGGGTTAGGGTTCCGGCGGAGAGGGGGAGGCGCGGCGGCGGCGGAGGTGGCCCCCGGCCGTCGGAGCCGGGGGAGGCGGCGGCACGCGGGGGAGATGGCGCGAGGAAGAAGGCGGAGATGGGGAAGAAGAAGGATGACCGGAGGAGGAAGAAGTCGGAGATGAAGATTGAAGAAGAGAAGGGAGGAAGATAAACAGTCTAAGGTGGGCCCCACTGTTCGCTGCGGGTGCACGTTCGCCCGGTAACATTACCCTGGAATGATGGATACACAAACTTTACGCGGCGTCGGCATTAGGTCTAGCTAGTTCGTCGTACCTTCCGCCATAACCTATGTTACGATTCACATGTCGCAGCGGTAATCACCTTGCTAAACACTCTAGCTAGTACATGCGACGTGCGTTAGAGCTAGGAAGAAATTAACCATTCACGCAGGCCAGTAGCAGCAAGCAGTAGCTAACCATGCATGCGTGGTTTGGAGGAAATATATAGCAGCGCGCGGACCAGCAAAAGCACCAGTACAGTACGTAGTTGGTGTCCGTAGTTTAATTTTAATCGTGCTAGCTTTATTAGCTAGCCTCAATTCAAGCAACAATTAGACAGGCGGAGTTACTTTTGTGGAGCGCGCTGCGGTGGTGGCCGACCAGCCCGAGGGCGCCCTTGTGCCTTTTGTCTCCGTTCGCGGTCGGCGGTCATGCATGTGACCTCGATGCCATAACCAACCTGACGCGCTGAGCCGTGTGTGTTGTGCCGCGTCGCCGGAGAAGCTAATAAGCTAGCGGGCGGTGTGAATGCGCGATATGTGGGTTGCAAAATCCCGTATGGTACGGTATGGTTCTTCGTCGTCGTGACAAGACAAAATTAAAGCGAGCCGGCCGGTCCATATATCGCCGTGCCAAGTTAAAGGCTAGCTAGCCCCCATTGCGCAGGCCAGTGATCTCTCTACTGCTACTAGTACTTCTCTCTACGCCCAGCGTACGTTCTGCTCTTCGTTAGACATTGGGCATCAATATATCCAACAATCAATTACGTACACCCAAGCAGCGCGTTTCCATGTGATCGATCGACGTGCCATCCATCGAGATCGATCGAGCTGCAATGACGACAATTATCACGAGATCGAACTAGCTTTTCTATCTCTTGACCACACCTACCTTGTGCTTGGGCTGCTCATCTGAAATTTGCAGCGATCGTTTTCTTCAGTGATTCGGATGAGGTAGGTAGCTCGAAACTGGAACTGGAAGTGAGTGAGCTCCAAGGAAGGAAGCATCCGAGAACGTGTGTGTGCAGTGGGAGCTTTGAGCACTGACCGCGGCCGCTGGCCCGAAACCCCCTTGCGCTTTCCGTGCCTGCGCGCGGACGCATGTGACCCCCGTTTCCAAACATGGCAACCTGACCGGTTGCTGAATCATGATGCGTGTCACGGCAGTGCCGTGGGCAGCTTGTCACGACTGCAATGCAATCCAGCAGGATCAGAGCTAGAGGAGTAGGCCATTGCAGAAGGTAAAGAAAAAGGGCCCCGGCCGGATACAGTAATTGTTGTAGGCAGGGTCGAGCGGATGGACGGCCGAGCATATGGATTACTATTTTCCAGTACAGCGCCATTACTGTTAGCTTGCTGATTGGAACCTGCATTTCTGTCTTTTCTTCTTTTCGTAGATCCTGTTCTTTGAGACCTGGCCTGAATTCTTTCAAATGCAATTATTTTCGTTCTCCCCTGATCCCCTCTATGAATGAGTAATTGAGTATGCTTTTGCAATTTTGTGTTTAGAAGACAGCTTGTTATGACAATAATTTAGAGAAAACCCACATTTTGAAATGAAAAAAAAAAGTGCAAGAAGAAAGACAGAGATATAGGTTTGATCAAACTTGGGGTTTCATCTCTTGTAGCTAGGTAGGTAGGGACAGGGGTGTTGAATCACTTTATTAGCTTGGCAAAGAGAGGTTAAATGAATTTCCACTTATCTCAACGGTGAAAACCAAAAAGGAGAGAAATCGATGTAGGTTTGGCTTGGACCCACACGCTGCTGCAGAGCTGTATGTCCCAACAGGTGAAAAACCACAGACAGAGCAAAGTGCCAAAGCGCTCGTGCCCCTGTCCTTCTAATTCCAGCTCTTGGGCTAGCCGGCTAGGCGGTGTACATGCACGCCTACGGGTACCACCGCCACTTTTGTCTTTGCGAAACTAAAAGCCCCCCCGGGAGTCCAAGTGTGGAGCATGATGGAACCATATGATTTGCAAGGTTTTGGGTTTGGGTCTGTCAGGGCATGAGCTAGTAGAACATTAGCGTTGGTAGCTAATAAGCTTATTTCTGGCCAAACAAAAATAATGCTACTACTCTTAAGCCGAGAGATTTTTGGTTCAATATTTGGTTTGTAGGCTAGAACACTATGTGGAAAAGACGTCAAAATAGGCAAAAGTATTTTAGTACTACTGTATGAAACAACTGCAGAGAAAGAATTATTCATGCAAATAAAATTGTTTTTTTAGGGAAAACTACAATTGTTTGAACTGGTTGTGCAAATAAACTTGGTAGACGAGGTTTGGCGTACTATCATGCTGCTAATTGTGTCTAGCAGCAGCATGATAGTATGTGACCCATTTGTTAACGACCGAGCAGGTTCAGTCAAGCCCACGCTTGCAGTCTGAAAATGACCACACTCTTGTACATCTCTCTCATGGGCATGGCATGCGTGGTCGACGCGTACAGGATGCTTTGCAACAATACCGAGTGCTTACATGCTGGACGCAGTATGAACGTAGCAGTTATAGGCTTTGCCTTGCATAGGTGTGTGCTGCGCGAATATCTGATGCGCGCCCATGAAAAAGCTCGGCGCAGCGGGAGGAATAGTGGAGGACAACAGCTACGAATCCGCACCGGTTGCTAGCCTAGTCTCGTGATCTCGTCGATCTCCACCACGCACGCTTCTGTTGGTTTTGGATCTCGAGTTCGGCTGCCGTCCGTGTTCGGCAAACGACGTCGCATCGACCGCACGCACGCACGAAAAGTACAGAATGGCTCAAGCTCAAGACTGGCCCGCGCGCTCGATCTACAAAAAGCTCGACTGCTGTAGATGGACGCTGTGCCTCATCACGGCGGCGGCGTCTGGACGCCGGCGTTACCACTGTAGGAGTATAGGAAGGGTTATCAGTACTACATTAATTATTATCGTTTCTTTTTCCCGCATCAAGTACATATATTGTCGTTACTGATTGGTTTAGAAGGTAGTGTTTGTTGTTGGAGGATCCAATGCTGATTGAAGGGACGGCGGCGGGCAAGGGGGTTTGTTGCAAACGAAGCACTTAGCCCTACACTCCTGCATCGACTCGTGACAGTTCTCTTTTCGGTTGCCATCTCCGCAGCAATAACAATTCTGAAAGCCATGACCAAAGTAATTGCACCTCCCGTGGAAACAAAGTACCACGTATATCTTGCTCTCATCAAACGATGTGGAGTTGACAGCAGTAGCGATACTAGTTCCTGCCTCCAATAGATGAGAACGGCCGGCTGCAATAATATGTTTATCAATACAATATTATATTCATATATATCTGCCATGAAAGAAGACATTATGGAGGAAAACGACTTCGTAGAATATGGCATCATGCTTAAATATCTGCCAGGAATTGTACTTCAAAAATGCACAAATAATGTACTCATATATTATATACATACTCATTGTAAATTTAATGGCGCAATTGTAAGAAGGATCTGCTATGATATATGAGAAATTTTACAATATTGGAAATAATAAGAGAACATTTCACAGTGATATGTATGTCATCAATATACAATACTGAAATATGCATGTCATGAATTTAATGACAAGAAAACATGCATTATACCCTGTGCAGGCAGCGCTTGGTATCCAAAGAGAACAACGGACGACAACATGGTCATCACGTAGACCAGGTCACCAAAGCCGTTGTACCTCATGCTGGTTGTGTTTGGATCTCGAGATAAGGAGTCGGGTTGCGTGGACACTGACATAGGAGCCCATCGTCTCCCCATGTATATATATATATACGTTCCATGCGTATAAGTTTAGAAATGTTCAATACCAGACTGCAGTAACTGATAGCAAGTTCATTAATCTGGAAACATACAAAGTCTAATTGATCTTGATTTCATTAATCTGGAAACGTGAATGGCTTTATCATTAATTGAACCGTTAATGGAGATCTGTTCACTAATATGTGGCTTAATTCGACCCCTTAATTGATTCGGAGTTCACTAAAATTTGGGAACGCCCAACCTGTATGATCCGGAGACGCACAGAGAGTTGTAGCGGTATATCATGCACGTATGATTTGATACTTTATTACTAATAGTTACAATCTCCGAATATTTCATATAATCATTTCACAATGTGGCAAAAATTGTAAATGGCAAATGAAATCTCCCTCGTACAAACTAAGTTTTGTATCACGCCATCAATAAGGTGTTCACAGATGATTACTGCAGAGATATGCAGGTGACGCATCTGCTGAAATTTTGTGGGCTTGACCCACGACAAAATTCAAAAATTTCAAATAAATATCAAAGACATATGTGGGCATGAGGAAGTTGTGCAAACCTTTTTGTCTCACTTTGCTAGTGAAGGAGGATGACCAACATAAATATGGAGATCGTCTCCACTCTAACCTATGTGTGTGGGAGAGAAGAAAAGCTCTACGGGCGCGCGTGCATGATGCATGCATGAATGATCCACTGAAATCCGGTCCCTCACCTTGCAAGGTCACAACTTCCTTTTGTCTTTTTTTTGGTTATTTGGCTTTTAATTTAATCAAACTAGGATTTTTGCCTTTTCTTGCTCCTGTGCCGCCACTAGAATCTACTCCATCCCGAGAGCTGGCATGCACCGGCAAACGGGATAGCATGTTAGAACTTCTCATCCTTGTGATCGTGCATCGGGTGAGGGAGAATAAGATTTTTGAGAAGCACTCGGTGCAACTACTCAAGTTAATCACCACGGCTTGGCTTTTTGCTACATCGACTGTCGCAAAGTTTCGTTGTCTTCGCCGCCGGCGGCTTACGACCCGTCTAGAGGAACGCCTCTTCACCAGCACCAGCCACAACTTCCTCATCTGCAAACGTTCAATACGTGAGCCATATCTTAATCTAATTTTTAATCATATTGTTACCTAGTACGTATATGTTAGAGAGTTGCCTGCTAGGATTTGCTCTTATCATGTTTAATCCAGTTCAAAATTTAATATTACGGTTGTCTAATTTTTTTGTAACATTTTTAGGGTAATTTTTCTGCAGCATTGAGTAGCTGCGGGGCGCGGGTACACGCAACAAGCATGAACTATGGAGCCTTGTGGAAGATGGGAGATGTCATGGAAACATCGAACACTTAGGGTGCATTTGGATCCTCAGAAAAAAAAAGTTGTAACCTTGCTAGGCTAGGCTTAATGTTTGAAACCGAAAGATTAAATCTTGCTTTTGAGGGCTACCTTGCGTTCTTGGGCTAAAAAATTCTTGCTTTTTCATGGAGAGCCGATTCAGCTCGCTTTCGACGGCAAGCTCGCGCTCCACACCGCCTGTCCCTCCGCTTTCCACGCTGGCATTGATCATCTGCCACAAATTGAGTTGGAATAAATAAATGGAGAATCGGTTCCTCATCGATGGGCTTGGGCTTCTAGCCCATTGACCTTGGAATAAATAAATGGAGGATCGGTTCCTCATCGATAGGCCGTGGCCAATGGGCTAGAAGCCCAAGCCCATCAATGAGGAACCGGTCCTCCATTTATGTATCCTAGTTGCTGATTATTTAATCATCATGTGGTGCAAGAACTGTTTGAGCTATTGGAACTTTTCAAGGATTATAATATTTAGGTGAATTGGCTTGTAGTCTAATGGTAGGATGGTCCAGTGGAACGCTACCCATCAGGGTTCAAATCCTGGTGCTCGCACCTTTTCCTGGATTTATTCCAGGATTTAACCAGCGCTATTTTTTCAGTGGTAGGCGACGTGCCCGTCGATAGCGAGGCGCCAGTGGTGACTTCGTCAATCTTGAGGATCGGCTGACTCAGTCTCTCGGAGGTGCTCAGATGGGTAGGGTTACGTGCGTGTGTTCATAGGGTTGAGTGTGCGTGCGTTTGTAAGCGTCTGCGTCTCTACTGTGTTTCGCAAAAAAAGGATTATAATATTTAGTGGGTCGGGAACTTGTCATGCGTCGAGAGCGACTGCGGGTAACTGCTACAGGGGGCATCTAATTTGTGCTTACCCACACGGTGGCGTCCGTGCGGTCACGCCACAGTCCAAACGGAGGCCCCATCTCACCCCCGCATGCACACGCTCCCGCACCGCACGGTTCCACACCCTACTCCCCGCATGCACGGATCCAACGGTCCCGCACTCGAAAAAAATTATAAAAAAATATTGGAAAAATTTTGCAACAAACAAATTTTGAAGAAATTTTTCGCAACAAACAATAATTTGGGGAAAAATGTTGAAGAAAACTTTTACAACAAATAAGATGTGAAAACTTCTCCTGCGACAAATTTGTGAAGAAAAAATTTTACGAAAAAAATATTTTACAATAAAATCTTGAGAAAACCTTTGCAACAAAATTTTCCAGATTTTTTTTCAACAAAATTTGTTCAGAAAAAGGAAAAAATTACCTATTGCCGCACCGTGGCACTCGTCGGGCTGTCGCGCCCACAGCCGCCCTCGCCGATGGGGACGACAACTCGACGGTGGGCCCAGCGGAGGCGGGGCAGTGGCGCAACCCGATGGCGATGAGCGCGCGGGACAGGGGCCGGGGGACGGCGGCGCAGTACGTGGAGGCGACTCCAGCAGCTGGGCGATGCTCCGTGCTGGCGTTGACGGGTGAGAGAGAGAGGGGGGAGTGGGCGGCGGCGTGTGAGCTGTGCGGTGGGAGAGAGAACGAGAGGATAAGGTGCCGGTGGGGAAAAGAGAAGAGGATAGCACTCGGGCGTATGGTCCCACCATGTGGGTAGCGACCGTGCAGACGGCTCGGTGCGCTCGCGTTCAAAGTTGGCATTCCGCTGCTACATGCTTTCGTTTCGCTTCAAACGGCGGCAACATCCCGGCTTTGTTTTTGGCCTGAGCCTCGCCCTAGCAGAGTCCGGTTCAATCGAAACCCATACAAGGTATTGGACCGTATTGGACTTGACAGTTGATTCAGTTGTGTTCAGTTGCGGTCATTTGAAACCCTGTGGTGGGAGTTGTGTTGCGGTGGCTCTGGTGCGGCTTCTATCAGTGACCCCATCCAACCGGATGGTATGAGTAGAGGAGAATCTAGTTGATGGCATTGGTTATGTGGTGTTTTGTGTCGACGTCCCAATCCGATCAGACAGAGTTTGTGGATGCTCGTGTCGACGACCCATTCTGACCTGGCGAAGTTTACTTGAAGCTCGTGTTAGTCAGAGTTGTTTGAGTTGAGTAGAGCAATGCGTGTTGATGTCCCAATTCAACCCACTGGTTTTCATTCTACTAGTTGTATGGTCTACGGACCAAAGTCGTATAGGGTTTTCTACCTCTCCAGTTGTATGGTCTATGAACTGAATTATTTGGTTTTTGGGCCCGGTTTTCCTTATAAACTAGGCTAATTCTTTTTTTCTTCTAATAAAATTTCAAAAAAGTATAAGCTTTCACCCTCCTTTAAAAAAAGAAAGAAAATTAAGGTTGATATATACTTTAGTCTTGTCACGACGATCTTTGGAAGACGAACACACGGCGATGGCACTAGCCCCTGCCGCGACACGCATCATGATTCAGCAGCCGGGGTCAGATTGCCATGTTTGGAAACGGGGTCACATGCATCTGCGCGTCGCACGCACAAAAGCACTAGGGGGCTCGGGGCAGCGGCCGGTCAGTGCTCACTCAGATCAGGCCCCCTCACAGAAAACCGCAGACGGATGCTTCCTTCCTTCGAGCTCACTCACTTCCAGTTCCAGTTCCCAGCAGCTAGCTACGTCATCAAAAGCAAGCAGAGAGCAAATAGACTAACCTACAGTGTATGTAACTGCAGTCTTTTTTTTAGCTTATATATATATGTATATGTGTATATATATATGTATGTATATGTATATATATATGTATATATATATGTATGTATATGTGTGTATATATATATGTATATGTATGTATGTATGTATGTATGTATGTATGTATGTAACTGCAGTCTGAGAAAACGACCGTACCGCTGCAAATTCAAGATGAGCAGCCGGCCCAAGCACAAGGTTGTCAAAAGAAACGGAACTGCTAGCGCCCGGACGTCCGATCCGGGCGCTAGCATCGGACGCTGCAACGCAAAAAAAAAAAAAAAAAAAAAAAAAAAAAAAAAAAAAAACCGCTGCAACATTCGTAATTGTTGCACGCAACATGGCCGCTCAGGCAAAAATCTGCTTAAACCCCGCGGGCAGCGAGCGGACACAGGATTGGCTACGTAGACGTAGTAAAGTAAAATGGATCGAAGAGGCTGATTAGGTGCAAGAACATCTCTCCATAAAAAAGGTCAAATCAAATATTGCAACATCTCGTATGACCAAGTGCCCATTGATAATTAATTATTGAAACATCTAAAACAAAAGAGGATTCATCTTGCGATCTGTACAATACATAAGAAAATAAACTTCAGCAACATATGAGAGATTGCGAGTACTGTCTGAAACATGCAAAAGAAGTTATTGAAACATACAAAAACAGTTATTGCAACGACTCTGCAACATTGCAAATAGATAACCCAAAACTCACTTACTGCAAGTCTGCAACACTGCAAAATGGTAATTGTAACATGTGAATTCAGTGGACGCAACATTAGGAAAGGAAAAAAACGGATGAAACATCCAAACTTATAGGCTGCAACAGAAGAAAAAGGTAACTCCAACAGCAAATCTCACTTGATGCAACACTGCAGCATCCAAAAATCTCATATTTGCAACATGAAAAAACAATAAGCACAACATAATAATTCAACTACTGTAACAGCATGATGACAGCCGGCCATGGGGCTCTGAACATGTAACGCTCACCAACATGCAAGCCTCCTCTGTAGCAGTCCCTGGTTCCTGCGCTTCCAGTGATGGAAAGGAGGTTGGTGAGGTTATTGGAGCGGAGAAGCCGTAAGGAGCAGCATCCTGGCGTCGAGCACTAGATGACCTCGACGATGATCCTGGAGGAGAGATGATAGAGGCGTGTGGGATGGTAGGAGCCTAGACGGTGGTGAATAGATATGTTGGGATGAGAATTAGCCACGTAGCCGTCCGACGGGGGAGCCGCGCGTCCGGACGTCCAGCTCCTAGCATTACCGCGAAAGAAAAGTTCTCCCCTGATATAATTGTTGTCATCTGCTCGATCTCGAGGGCACGTCGATCACACGCACCGAACTGATGAAACGTGTTGCCTGGAAGTACGTAATTGTTGGATTGCCCGATGTCTAATCCAACGAAAAGCAGGTCCGTCCATGAACGCTGGGTGTAGAGAAGTACTACGTATGTAGTAGTATAGAGATCACCTTGCTGCCAGCGCAATAATGGACTAGCCTTTAGTTTGGCACGGCGATATGGACCGGCTCGGCGTCCGCCAGCTTAGCGCGTCAGGTTTGGTTTACCGTGTATAGCATCGGCGGGGTCACATGCATGACCGAGCACGGAGACAAAAGGCACAAGGCCGGGCTCAGCCGGTCTCGCCCACCACCACAAATAAAAGGGGGCACGCATCGTACACGGCTCCACCGCGTCGTGCTCAGGCAGTAGTTTCAGTGCTGGCCGGCTTCCGATCGAGAGCTGCTAGAGTAGCAAAGCTAGTAGCTGAAAACCCTCACCACCTGATCTCCCTCCGGCCACTGCGCCTGCTGCTGTGTGCTAGGCGCTCGCCCACAATGGCAAGTCTCCTCGACCACCCCTTCGCGTCCTCCGGCGGCGACTACTCGTTCTGGTGGCTGGTGGTGCTGCTCTCCCTGGTCCTAGGCGCGGCCTGCGGCGCGCTCGCCGACACCCTGCTCCGCGCGCGGCGTCGCGGCCGGGGGCAGGAGGAGGACGTCGAGGCGCCGCCGCTGGACCTCGTCAGGGACGAGGAGGCGACGTCGCTCGGCGGCAGGCTGCTGCGGCGACGGCGCCAGCCGCTCTGGTGGCACTGACCGCTCCATCTGCATCTTCAGCGCGCCCGCGTTACACTGCGCGGCATTTAGCTCTTGCCTCTGATCATGGCTTGCTCATCGTTCTCTCTACTGTCTAGTGGGTTAATTATTAACCGTAGGCTGTTTACTCCGGTGTTAGCATCTGGATCGTCAGATGAACAAGAAGATGCAAGTGTACGTGTCTAGCTTGTGGTGGGTTCAGTACTTCAGTGTTTGGTGGTTAAAGTTGTGTTTCTTTACTGCAGTCGATGTGATCTTTACTCTTTACTTGCTGTAGCTAGCTAGCCTAGCAAGAGCTCCGTTTGTCTAATTGTTTCTTCCTGGCTCTTACGCACGTCGCATATGTGCTAGCTTAGAGTGTTTAGCAAGGTGATTACCGCTGCGAAAATGTGAATCGTAACATACTAGCCTATGGGAATCCCAATAGTGACTGCAGCATGCAGCCTCAATGTTTACCATACTGATCTTTTCAAAAAATGTTTAACGTGCTGCCAAATTCACATGATCGGAGAGGAGTAGGCCATTGCAGAAGGTAAAAATGGGCCCCGGATACAGTAATTGCTGTAGGCACTAGGCAGGGTCGAGCGGTCGACACGTAGCGTACGGACTCGATCGGATGCTCGTCACCTGCAGAAGGCGATAGCCTTTTGGCACGCCGACCGGCCGGCCGGCTTGCTAGACCCATGTCGCGTCGCGTCCCTGCGACCCTATCCATACCGGCCGGTGAGTGCTGCCACCCTCTCATGCTCAGACACCTCTGCACATACTAGGCCAGGGAGGCTCGCGCAGCAAGGAAATACTCCAGTCGGCTGCAGGCAGTCACAACTCATCTCGGTGCACTGCTACCAGTTCTTTAGCTCGGTGGCCTGCCACGGCGGCGAGATCATCGCGCGGCGTGCTCCATCTCCGCACGTACTCCAATGGCCGGACGCCTCCGCTCCGCCGTCCTCCTCTTCACAGCCGCCTGCGCCGTCTACCCCCTCTTCGCCGCCTCGGCGCCGCCGTCGACGTCGCCGCCGCCGCGGCCACCGGCGGTGTACGTCGTCGGCGACGAGATGGGGTGGGCTGTGCCGCCGGCCGGCGCCACCGACGACGCGCTCAACAAGTGGGCCGCCAGGCACCGCTTCCTCGTCGGCGACGTCCTGCGTACGTAACCTCGAATCCTTAGCCTCACGACGCTGAGCACCGGCGCACGCAAGCCGGTGTTGAAGTTCAAAGCTAGCTAGGCGTTCGGCCCTGATCCAGTGCGTGATCGATTCCTTGGTCTGCGTGTTTCAGTTTTCAGGTACGCCGGCGGCGACGGCCCGCCGCTCCTGGTGCCCCGGGACGGCTACAAGCGGTGCAGCAGCGCGGCGAGCCCGTTCGCCGCGGCGGCGGCGGCGGCAGCTTCGCCAGTTTCACGCTCGGCCGGCCCGGGCTCTACCACTTCATCAGCCGCGTGCCGGCGCGCTGCGAGGCGGGGCAGCGGATGGCCGTGTTCGTCGAGGACGCGCGCCCCTCCCGCCGCTCCATCGGCGCTCCGACGCCCGCGCCGGCGCCGGCCCCGGGGATGACGACCCAGGCCCCCGAATACACGCCGCCGGCGGCCGGGCACCGCCGGCTGTCGCTCGCGCAGAAGCAGTTTGCGGCGGCGGCGATTGGGTTCGGGGCCGGATTTGTTTTCGTCTTTTTGATCGTATCGCTCTGTGTGTGCTTGAAAAGATGAAAACAAATTGGTAGGACGGTCGATCATGGGCTAATTATTTTGCAGTACAGGTACAGCACCATTATTACTGCTAGCTTGCTGATTGGAACCTGCATTTCTGTCTTTTGTGCTTTTGGTAGACCTGGCCTGGATTCTTTGAAATGCAATTATTTTGTTCTGCCCTCAATGGAAAGTGGAAGGAAAAACAGATACAATAGACTTGGGGATTTGATCTCTAGTAGCTAGGTAGGGATGGGTGTTGAAGTTGAACCACTTAGCTCGGAAAGGAGAGGTGAATGCCACCGGTCGAAATCGATGTGTTTGGCTAGGAGCCACGCGCTGCTGCAGAGCTGTTAGCTGTATCTCCCAACAGGTGAAAACCACAGGACAGAGCAAAGGGCCAAAGCGCTCGTGGCCATGTTCTTCTAATCCCAGCTCTTGGGCTAGGCTGTGTAGATGCACGCCTACAAGCGCCGGCGCCATTTTTGGCTGCGCAAAACTAAAAGGACACCCTGGGAGTGGAAGTGTGTGTGGATCACCGTGATGGAACCATATACGATTTGTAAGGTTGGGTTTGGCACTTTGGGTCTGTCAAGGCATCTGATCTAGCAGAGCATCCATTAGCGTTGACAGCTAATAATTAAGCTCATTAATTTGCTGCCAAACAAAAAGGGAAAAAGCATGCAACTCTTAAGCCCAGAAATTTTTAGTTCCTATTTGGTTTAATTTATAGCTAGGCCAGAATGCCATAGGGTAAAAATATAGTACTAGTATCCTACTGTATGAAACAACTTCAGGAGCAAGAATTGTTTTCAGGTACACCGGCGCCGCGGCGGCAACAGGAGCTGGAGATGATGGCGGCCAGCGCCGCCAGGAACGACGACGCGGAGGCGGCCACGAGCGGTCAGGGCGCGGACGAGTTCGGCGGCGGCGGGAACTCTGGCCGAGTTGATAAGGACTGCTTGGCCCTTGTCGCGCTCTGCGCGCAGTGCTTGGTTGAGATCATTAGTGCATGTGCTTGTTGATAGAAAGAGTTCGCTCCGGCGCAGCGCACGGTACGGTGTTCATGTCTCTCGTGCGCAGGCTGTTGTAGTGTTCCTTTTGGCAAGAATAATCCTTGCTGCACGTACGTACGCGTCGATTTGTGTGAGTAAATGTTTCAAGAACTACCGCTGTGCATGAGCACCAAGACCACTGCAGTGGCTGTTGTTTGTTACTGAAGCGTGCTGCATACAGCATCAAATTGAACTACGGCCTTTGCATAACGCTTTACTGGTTGTTGTGTCCTTGCTGACATGTGACATCGCATTGTGTATGCTGTGTACGTGGTTCGAGCTCACTGTTCATGGCTGAGTTGACGGTGCGCAATGGCGACTGACGTCTGAAAGCGACCGTCGTCCAAGTTTCATGCAAGGAGCCGAGCAGCGCAGGCAGGTGCAAAAGCGACCCCATCCTGATGCACGCTTTGGCAGCTGGGCTCTCCTCACATGCACTGTTTGACTGTCCACACGCGTGCCCGGCCGGACGCCCACCGGGCCACTGGAACGCGCGCTGCCGTGTCTACACCTACCGGCGGCTCCAGACTTACGGCACTGCACCCTAGCTTGCATTGCAGCTAGCAGCAGTTGCACCGAAATGCAAATACTACTCCATGTGCAAGCTCCATGATAACCAGCGCAGAGCCTAGCTACGTGCACGGAGACGTTTCGGCCTTGGGCGCACCGGCGGGCGCTGTCAGCCGGTTGACCACAGGGCCCGGCGCAGCTGTTTCCCTGCAATTTCTCGTGCAGCGTGTACGTACGGAGAAACAGGGCATACAGGCTAGGAGACGGCCGGCTGCCCGGCTCAGACACGAGACGCGCCAGTCTCATCAGTTGTCAGCGCAGCACTTTAGTTGGGTAGCTCTCGAGTTCGAGTTCGGCGCGGCGACAGCGAACGCGAGTCCATCGTGCTCGACCTGCACCGGATGGCCAGCAGCCTCGTCCCCCTCGTCGCCGTCCTTGCCGCCGCCGCCGCCGCCTCCTGCGGCGTCCTCCTCCTCGGCGCCTCGGCGGCGGCGTCGCGCGCGCCGGCGATTTACCTCGTCGGCGACGCCGGCGGGTGGGCGGTGCCGCCAGCCAACGCCACCGACGCGCTCAACAAGTGGGCCATCAGGCACCGCTTCCACGTCGGCGACGTCCTGGGTAAGACACACCTCCCCACCACCACCGCAAGCAGATCTCGAGCCCAATGCAGCTTAATTAATTCGCTAGCGTTCTTCAATTTGGCCGTTAATTTCATGCCAACTCGATCGATCGTTGCCGGCGTCCATTTCGTCCAGCTTTCAAGTACCCCAACAACGAATCGGTCCTCCTGGTGCGCCGCGGCGACTACGACGCCTGCAACGCGGCGAGCCCGGTCCAGGCGCGCTCGGGAACGGCCGGCGGCGGCGCGTTCGTCGTCCTGCTCTTCAGGCTCGACCGCCCCGGGCACTTCTTCTTCATCAGCGGCGAGCCGGGGCGCTGCGAGGCGGGGCAGCGGATGGTCGTGCACGTCGCAGACTCGTCGCTCGGCGGCGCTCCGGCGCCGGCGCCGGGCGGGACGGACGACGACGACGAGCCCTCCAGATCTCCGTCCGGGGACCGCCCGATCCCCGTCGCGTTCAGGCTCTTCGTGGCGGCGGGGCTAGGGTTTTTGGGCGGGTGCTTCCTCGCGGGGATGATCATATGGTTGATTGTGAACTGTCGCCGGTAGAGCTAGAACTTGGAATTTTCCAGTATTGCGCTGGTGCGTGCTGTTGCTCTGATTGAGATCTTTCTGCCTCGAGCACTTTTGGTAGTAGCTGTTGGTTCTTAGGATTAAACTGGTGGTTGGGTTAAATTCTCTGAAATCATCCTGTTTTCTTACCTTTTGCACTGTGTTCTGAAAAGAGGTTGAAAAAAAGAGGGAAACACTTTAATCGCTGCATGACTAATTGTATTATTAATTACCAGAATTCTAGGAGGCTTTTTTTTGAAAAAAAAAATGAATTGTAAGTGGAATCATATATACGTACGTTGCTGTTGCATGAACAAGAGTACAATTCAGATTCATATGATTCATTTCGAACCAAACTTTGAAATTTGTTAGTTTCGTAACACACGATAGGGCCACTATTTTTTTAAGAAAAGAAAAGGCAAGGAGAGAGATACAGAAAGCAAACAGACTATGACGTGTTCGGTGATCGACAAGTCATGTCACAAACTTATTAGGCTCAATCTCACATTCTCACGTACTAGAACGCACTAGAGGCCTGCAATGCAAGGTGGAGAACCACTTTGGTTTCTGCAAAAAGACGCATGGTGAATCACTTATTTGAAGAAAATAAAGACAGAAAAAAAATGTAATATCATGGGAGCAGAGAATATGTATAGCCTTCTTTATATCGTGTACCTACTGCGCAGCAGGAACTAGTATTGATTTGTGTCTCCCCGAGTCACTTTGAAGTCTCGCGTTGCTTTAAAGCTGCATTTCCCAACAGGTGATAAACCACGGAGCAAAGAGCCGAAGAGGCTCGTGGCCCTGTGTTTCCATTTCCAGCTCTCGTGCTACGCGGTGGCCGGTGGAGAGATGCGCACGCCTAGATGGCTACATCAATCCAGTGTCAAAATGCATGCAGCTGTGGTAGTGTGGTGAGAGTGGTCAGTGGTGTCAGGGACTAGGAGTACTGGAATCTGATGGACACTACTGTAACAGAATCTAAGCTTGTTCTCTCCTGATCTCTTCTTAACAGTCACAAAGTAGTTTCCATGCTTCAGCTATGAAGCTATATATAAAAGAAACTAAGCATGTAAACTATATGCTTTATTAGCTAACAGAAATTGAGTTGTTATTACAAATAGTATGGTTCTAATGTTGAATTAGTATGCAATTGATCGTGCACGACATGAGGTCTGGCCTACAGTACAGTGTCCCATTTCTACTGATATCTAAGCTCATCATGTCCCATAGATAATTTCGGATTCAGAACATGCACTCCTGCAGGCATGTAGAAGGAAAGCCAGCAGAAGCTGCAAGAGCGTGGCTTTTCAAAGCTGGGGACGATGAGAGTAAAGGAAAAAGTTCAAAGCCTACTCGCATAGTGCAGCAGGGAGCTTATCTCAACACCTAAAACCTCGATCTTGTTTGTTACTCCTACATATGCAATCTTGAACTGCAGATATTTTATGTGGTTAATTTGCATACGTTCAGCGTGGTACTGTTCTCATGTAAACAATGCACGATATTCAGCGAGACCTAGAGATTGAGGGGGAAAATTCAAGCGGTGAAAGTTAGCAAAAAGTCCCAGTTTCAAAGTTCAAACATTGTAACCTCAGTATAGAGCCAAAAGAGATACCGGTGTGCAAATAATTCCACTGCGTGTTTTTTTTTTTTTTACAATTAGCCTTATTTTCCTTTACCAGCAGTTATATAGTGAGCTACTGACTGGTGTAGCCAGACACGTCGCAGTCGGTATGAAGTGTGAGTATGATGTGAGCATGGTACACGTAGACAGTTCTGCGCACACACCATGGTAGATGGGGTTATCTCATCTATCCATGGCAGGCTGCGGCCTGACGATGCAGTCAAAATCATATAGCAGATAGATCTAGGTTTCTGGCAGGGTGCGCATATGTGTGGTGGAAGTGGAACGCTGTAACATTTCCGCTAGCTGTTCATGTGTTGGAAATGGTAGCGCGTCAGGGTGTTGGGTCATTGCTTTGCACGATGGCCCGGGCGGCACACGGTTTGAGCAGGCTGGCTTGGGTAGTTGTGTACCGGACGGGCAGTCGGTCGGTCACATAGATCGGAACCAGAGTTGCAGAGTGCAGGGCTCTCTCGTTCCCTAGCTGGGCGCTCCCTCTGAACCCTCTACATATGTCACTCACGCACTAGTAGCCTAGCGCGAGCACTCAGCACTCAGCACACTAGCACAGTACAGCATGGCCGTCCTTCGCCTCGCTTTCGTCGCTGCCACCTCCGCCCTCTTCCTCGTCCTCGCCGCCTCGCCGTCGCCGCCGCCAGCCGTGCAGCCCGACGCCGGCGGCGAGACGGGGTTGTCGATCACGGTGCCGCCGGCCGGCAACGGCACCGAGGAGACGCTCACCCAGTGGGCCGAGAGGCAGCGCTTCCACGTCGGCGACGTCCTGGGTAAGAGCTCCTCCATCCACGGCCTGGCTCCGCGCAACCGCCGATATTTTTGCCTTCGCTTTGCGTGTTCTTGGTCATCGTTCTTGAATCCCTGTACTTCTCCTAGTGCTAGCTACCTGACCGTGCGTGTTCACGTGGTGTCCGTGCAGACTTCAAGAGCTGGAACGGCACGGTGCTCCTCCTGGCGCGCCGCCGCGACTACGAACGGTGCGGCGGCGCCGGCGCGGCGGCGACGCGGTTCGCCGGCGGCGGCGACACCAGGTTCGAGCTGGACAGGCCGGGGACCTTCTACTTCGCCAGCGGTGTGCCGGGGCGGTGCGAGGCGGGGCAGCGGATGGCCGTGCCCGTGCGCGCCGTCGGGGCGCCCTCCTTCTCCATCGCGCCGACCAGCGACGTCTACCGCGGCGACGTCACCACCGCTCCGCCGCCGACGGTCGTGTTCAAGCTGACGCCGTCGGCGTGGTGGTGGATCGGGACTACGGCGGTGTTCCTCGTCCTTCTCACGGGCGTCACCTGCTTCTGCCTCGTCCAGCAAGCCAGGCTGACGACGGTGTTCCTAGACGCGCTCGGAGCAAGAGTGGATTGTCAATGTGCGATGCACTCGTCGTCATCTGGAGCTCGATCGCTAGTACTGTAGCTCATAGTAATGTCTAATTACCTGAGCCTCAAGTCCTGAAGCGAGTGTGATGCACTGTGCTTGTGCCTGCTTATTAGTTCGTGACTTCGTTCATCCAGCTAATAATTCAAGCTTGTAGGACTCGGAAATGCATTATTCCTGTTCATGTGCAGTATTCATTTCTGCAAAATCCGTGTGTCCGTGGAAGAATGGCTTTCCAGAAGCCACGCTGTGTGTTTGTACTTGTACCTCGTGCACGAGTGCTACTTAGTACAGTTCACTGCGCCTCTCCGTACTAAGTTTGTGTAGCAATTTTTCTGTCCCAAGGGCGAATTCAAAAGCTGATCGACCTGTTGATGACCCGGTGTGAATTCTTCTTTTTCACGCTAGAGTTTAGAGGTAGGAGAGTGGTAAACAACTTGTATCAAGGAAGAAGAGAGACGCACACGTCACACGTGATGCATCATCTTATCACCGCCAGTAATGGTCTTGTTTAATTTTTTGGCACTGTTAAACAACAAATCATTTTTATATTTTACATACATTTTCCCCTCGCAGGAAAGGTCATTACACACACTGGTACACATTTGGTTTGGAGGTACATGATGAAGCCTGGCCAGCCTGTGTTTCCCAGTTGGTGAAAGCCACATTGCATGCAAAGCTTCAGCAGTCCCTCCCTTTCTTCTTCCAGCTGCCTGCGCTGCACGCTGCAGCTGCACGCCGTCTGAACGAAGCATATCCGATTCCTGCGTGTGGCTGCATGTCGTTCGCACCGCACCGCACGTCGATCGCCTGCTCCCTCCGATTTCGCTGGCACGAGATCACGCAGGACTAGGAGTTGGTTATGCTCACAGCTAGTACGCGTCGTTGTATCCATACCCATGACGCTCTGCTATATCCTTTGAAGGGGCGCATCCTCCTGTGTGTCATTCTGCGTTCGTCCACGATGCCTAGAGCTCTGGCCTCCGTCGATGCAGCAGCCGCCGCCTTCGGCCCACCGTGGATCGTGATGCTGGGCTTCGCCCTGGTCACCGTCTGGGCCATCTCGCTCACCGTCTTTCTCTGCGGCGACATCAGCTCCGACTCCGAGAGCGTGCACAAGAAGAAGAAAAAGAAAAAGAAGGCCAAGAAAGTGAAGCCGCGAGCGACGCAGGCGTCTCCAGCTTCGTCGACCACATCCGGCGATAGCGGCGGCGACGACGACTTTGATGATGAGTGAATTCCTCTGTAGTGGCATGCATTGTCTAGACATGATGCCATGGATAGAGAGCCGCTGTGTACATACTGGTTCCATCAAATGTTCCAACTCTGACCTGACATCCTGGTTGCTGAATCGGCCGTTCTGAATTATTCCCTTTCGTACTATTGTTCTTGAGTCTTAAGACTATTCGCGCTCTGAGAAGTGAGAAATCGACGAGTCACTTTAACGTGCAGTGAGCTCAAGCCATCTCGAGCAGAGCACTTGAACTCCCAAGTTCATGGTCCATGCACACAGCTAAGGCATTTGGCTTGCAGCTGCACAACCTGCAGGACTCGGTGGTGTGAATTATTACTGTGGCTTGCACCAAAACGTTCTTGGGGGCAGGACCAGGCCGCGGCAGGTGATGTGTGCCTGTATTAGGAAGGATGATGAAATGAACATCGCCACATCCATGGTCATGGCCTCATGGCAACCTTATCTTTCCTTTGCACCTCACAAGCACGCTCTCCACATCCCATGCCAAGAATACAAGGTGGATTTATTGGGTGTTCATCATATTCATGGGCGCCACAATCATCACGGCGCCAAAATACTTTTATCCAAATTCACGACTTCAGAAAACTACCTGTTTCCATATGAGATGGAATCCAGATCCGTGAAAATTACCGTGAGATCTAGATAAACACATTCTGAATTTCACTGAAGGTGAACTCAAATTACGCTCAAAGAAAAAGATGAAATTAGTAAACTCCAAAAGGCACTCAAAGAGTAGCTAGCTTCTGTAACATTGAAAGTGCAAGACCCCGAGGAGATCCAAAAAAGGGTCCAAGTATTTATACTTTGAGAGACATTTACAACAAAATGGTTTATGAGTGGAATTCAAAGTCTTTTGGGTCCAAGTATTTAGACTTCAAAGACATTTCCACTTTGACATCCAAAAGACTTCTATTTACTGGATTGGATACACGGCTCTCTTGACTCTTGTTTCCTTTTCGGGCTGTAGTTAGTCGGCCCACAGATGAACGGGGCAGATTTTTATATTTTTTTTTACGATTTTCCAAAAATAAATTGTTGGCTAAAAATTTGGCAGATCTGGTGTTATATCGCCGTTTGAAGCGGCTATCGCCGTTTGATCCGGCGAAAAGGGCCTCCCCTGGCGATGGTGGGCCCTTTCGCCGTTTCATACGGCTATATTTGTTTAAATGTTTTTTATGCAAAAAGGTGAATAATTTAATTTTTGTTGATTAATAGTTGATATATTTTTTCCGCTCGATTTGGTTCCATAATATGAATTGACCTAGTTTTTGACGCATAAATATTTTTCGGTTATATTTGCTACCGTTTAAATTTTCTACCGTTGAATGTCGTAGATTTGTTTACGATACTTTCTACGTTTCTGGTTAACCATTTTTACCGAAATGCAATAGTTAAATATTGAGTTTTATGTATGGGATTTTTTTGTATGTAAAGAAAATGACTTAACTAGTAGAACAAATAACATTTTTTGAAACATTAGAATTGCATAACCCGACTTTAATGCATAGATGCATTTTAGCGAAATGAAATGATCAGGAGGTAAAGGTGTCGAGCACCTCCTCTGATCTAAACAATCTACTACTAGGTGCAATGGCATGTGTACCACATTGATAACGGTATCATGTGCTACTGCTAGTCCTAACATGCCTTTGGGTAATTTAAATCGCCGGGTGTGAAGCCTATGCTTTACTGGGTACAACGGGGATATTTTCCCTTCCTAATGGCTTCAGGGCCAGCTGCTTTTGCACGACGTGCCCTCTCTCTCTTTCTCTCCCTTTCAGCTTCACGTTCCTGTGCCTCTTGACGCTCGACCTCCTCGAATCTCTTGCGGATCTCCTCTTGGTTCTTCTTGCGCTTCTTTTCCTGCTCCTCCCCGTGCATCATTCGTTGCCACCTTGCTCTTGCCGAGGCTGCTTCATGCTCAACATGAGCCTTGTCCTCATCGGACTGCTCCGTATCTAGCCACTGCAAGAAATCACAGAGAGGTGGGGGAGTCTTTAACTCCCAAAGTAAGAATACGAAACATGAAATGGTTAGAAAAACATGGTAGGGTTAGTGAATACCTTGGCTCTCATGCTTGCAGACACCTTGGGTGGATCATACTCGAAGTTGTCACACATGAAAAATCTCATGCCATAGTAGTCACCCAAGATTTTTGACTGCACAAGCTTGCAAAGGTCACCACAGAAGCACATTGGCACATGCACCCCTTGTGGAACGACAACTCTCACCTTCCTCCACTTGAGGAGCTCTGGATCAGAACAAGCCATGGTTTGTAACTGAGACACTGCACAAGTTCAATAGCAATGGCATGCCATATATAGTGAATGATTGGGTTGGTCCATAGACCGAGTCCATGATGTTTTGGATGTGTTGTACATAAAAAGAGATCGAATCCAATGCAAGCGGATAAGTTCGCCATGCCGTCTTCAGTGCATGCTCTGCGCGAGACACTGTATCACAGAAAAGCGGCATTGGATGCCTTGCTTCCCCACAGTGGATGCCCTAGCCTTGGATGCTATGGTTCATCAGAGTAGTCTGAAAAGCGGCACTGGATTCCCCACATTGGATGCCCTGACCTGGGATGGTAGGGTCAATAAAAGAAGTCTGATAAATAGTAGAGTCTTTGGATACAAAGGTACATGACTTCATAAATTAAAACGAATTTGGAATACATGACAAAGAAAGTCATGGTGCATGTAGCAATGTTGCATACACTACGGTACATTTTAATGCAACGTGCTTGCGCCATTCACCTTCAAACTACACAAGTTGCAGTGGCACGTGCGACACATGTATGATGTGCCGACCTAATCCTAACATGCCTTAGGTAATTAAACAGAATAATTAGGACAACTCCATTGAATGGTCCTAGTAATCTCCCCACATAGCAAACTGTGTAGCACCTTCTCCATAATATCCTCCCATCGGCGGCGGAGGAGGGGGCGAAGGCGGCGGTGGCGGCGACGCAGCCTTCTTTTGGTGACAGGGGCAGCTGCAATATGGGTCATTGCACGACGCCTCCTGTGACACAGCTTCATTCTTGTTGTATTCCTCTTCTTCATAGTGCTGAACTTTGGTTTCTAGATCTTGGATTTGGTTCTGCAGATATTCGATGAACTCATGATGGGGAAGAAGAGGAGGAGGATCGACCCACCTAACGAACCCACAGTTTTCTTCGGCATCAGAAGCCTACATCAAATAACTCGAGTAAGATGGTGAAACTAAGACAACCATAATTAACTGAGGATTATTAGTAACATTTACCCATGCTCTTGGGCATTTGAAGAAACGACGACCTCCATTCAGATCGGAGGTATTCATCTGCACTAAGCAATCTTCACCATGCATGCATTTTGACCAGTCTTCTTTACTCTTAGTGTATCCTCTAAGAGGCTTATCCTTTGTGAAATCATGCTTGCTTTGAACTGGAAACTCATACACTGCTTCCCCAAAGTAATCAGGACCAAGAGACCCGACATCGTCCCACACAATGAGAGGTCCCTTCCTTCCCCCCTTTCCACTCCCAAAGCTCAAACCCTTGCCACTACCTGACCCTCTAGACATTGTTGCTGAGCTGAATGATCTTGTTTCTTGCAATTGCTGGGCGGCAATGCACCCACGAATGTGTGTACATATAGGCTGGCGAAGGAAACTTGGTCGTTGCCCATACTGTGGTGTCACAAATGCACCTGAAAAGCCTACGTCCATAGGACTGAAAAGCCTATTACGAAGAGCACTGAAAAGCCTAGGACTGAGAAAAGTGAAATGCCTGTTGCGGCACATGCATGACACGGTCTGAGCAAGAAGTAAATGGCATAGTCTGAGCACGTCATAAATCACATAGTCTGAGCACGTCATAATTGAAATCGAGATTGATGATCTGAAAAGTCTAGATAGATGCCTGAAAAGGCTAGTCGCATGCATACTGCCAAGGCTAGTTGATATTGTGTAGCCTTTTCAGAAAGTGTGTACGCTTTTCAGTGAAATGTCATATCAAAGGCAATGATGTCAATGCTTTTCAGTGAGCCATTGTATCATAGGATGCGTAGGCTTTTCAGTGATCCATCATTTCAGCATCTACTACATGACATAGTGTGAGCAGGGCATAAATGACATAGTCTGGTCGCGTCATAAATCACATAGTTAATAGTCTACTACATGCATCACATAGTACGAGCAAGACATAAAACACATAGTCTGAGCACAACATAAAACACATACATAGATAAGAAGGAACTAAATGCGCCCTCGCTTGTGACGCTGTGCACCCCTCGCACGACGCTCTGCCGCCTGCGCCGCTCGGGTGTGGTGCTGTGAATACGTGAGCGGGTCTGGTGCTGCAACCTGGCGTGTGGGACGTCGCGCCTCATCTGCAACCGGTGTCTGGATGTCCTCCTGTGAGCCCTGTGTGGGAAACAGCGGCGCACCACCAAGCTGCGAAGTGCCGATCTCGTCCGGGTAAGGGTTCGTGCTGAAAAGGGATCCTACCCACGGTCCATCTGGCTGACTGCCATCTTCCCCAGTCTGCACGTCTTCCTCGATCCCTCCGTACCCTGTGTATCCTAAACAATAATAAGGTAATAGACAATTAGTTGTATGCAAGTAATAAAATTGCATGAATAAATTTTTTGAATACGTACCGAAGTCGTGAAACAGCGGACCACCAGAAGAGGGCCCTGTAGCAGCAGGGTTGGGTGGGGCGAACCGTGGTACTATGTTGCAAAAATAAAAATAATTCAATATGAAACCATTTCATACATGTAGAAGTAAATTAACAAAATTTTAGTGTGCATACCAGCCGGCCGTGGAGTGTAGCTGGGAGGGCGTGCTGGTGTAGCAGAAGACGACCCGGGGTACTCCGGTCGTGCAGGTGTACCAGAAGACGACCCGGGGTACTGTGGTCGTGCAACTGTACCAGAAGACGACCCGGGGTACTGTGCCCGTGTGGGTAAAGCAGAAGAGGAGCCGGGGTACTGTGCCCGTGTGGGTAAAGCAGAAGTCGAACCAGGGTGCTGTGGCCGTGGTGGGAGGTAGACGTCTGCGTGTCCACCTCGACAAGTGATGGCCCGTCTGAACCTGACACAGTACTCCTTGATCTTCTTATATGCAGCCCCGTGGTCCTGCGGCGCCATGTACATGTACCTCTGCAAGTCCTGGTCCACCTCGGCCTCGACCAACGCTAGAGCCTCGGTCTACCAAAAACATAGTTATCAAGGTTATGATTTAATATAAAATCATATGAAATGAATGATACCATGATTAAATTTGACAAACATACCGCGATGGCGAAGTTCTGGTCCCTCGAAACAGGGTACGTGTCAGTAACTCTGGCTGACGCTCTGTGAGGGTCCTGTGGAACAACGACCACCCGTGACCGTGTCCTGGGTAAGTACCACGCCAGATAGGCCGCGAAAGCCTCATCCGAGTGTGGCCGCTCCTCGACCACCACGTCGTCAAGGGCCTGGGCCCACTGCTGAGCAAAGGGTAGTACCCTTGGAGCCCACAGCATGGCTCCAGATTGACCCTGATGGGTCCAGCTGAAAAAATCATATTGCATTAGAATTTGGAAGTTGGTTATGGAAAAAAATTAACGCATCGGTAGATGTCAAGTACCTGTGCACGCTCTGGGGCACGGTGTGAGTAACCGGCAGCGGGGACTCCTGGTACCTGTTGAACTGTCGAAGTACTCTGTGGACCGCGTACTCCTCGACGTGAATGTCGTACACTAGTGGCTTCCTCGTCATCCAAAAGGCTTGGTCGCGAAAGCACAAAGACGACAGCCCTTGAGGGGCTCGATCACTGATGTCTGCAGCGCTGTAAGGGGTCCACCTCACGTCAGCGTCAACAAGAGCGTCAAACATGCCGACAAAGTCTGGGTACGACTTCTTCGTCTGAACTCCCACCCACGAAGGCTGAAAATAATATTCAAATTCGTAAATAATTAAAACCAAAATAATGCAGCAATATATTCGTGTGTTGTCTTACCTTTCTGAGGCACCACATGGACCCCATGGTCGGCCTGTCTCTGGGGTCATGCTCCGGAGGAAGGGGCTCGTAGGGGCCCACGTCAATGCGTGGACGACCGATCGAGAAGCGCTCGTACGACCAAAGCTGAACAAGCAACGGGCAGCCAAGAAAGATGGGCTCCAAGGAGGCCACCTTATAGCAACCCGCGCAAAGACCCCCGTACGTGGCCGCCAGCACAGCACTACCCCAGCTAAACTGGGGTACGTCCTCCAGTGGAGCCTCTGCGATCGCTCTGGCGTAGGGTATGAGTGTCTTCGGCGCCGAGGTCCCGTGGGACGAGCAGAACAAGACCCAGCCGAATAACCACAGCAGGTAGGCCTCTAGGTGCCTAGCCACTGTAGCCTCGTCTGCATCAGCTCTCAAGTAATCCGCCTGCACAATGAAAAGAGTTATTATCGATATGCATCAATTATTCTGTCAATGCAAATGAAACATAGAAAACGCAACACTCACACTAAACTGCATGAGCCACTTCTTTGTGGGCCCATGTGTGTTGCTGAAGGTGCGGTACGGAGGCGCATGATCGATCCGGTGAACATCGGCAAAGCGGCCCAACAACTCGTCCCGCCACCCTGGTCCGACGTCCAGGGCCGCGACGGGGTCGCCATCACAAGGCAGACCCAAAAGGAGGGAAACGTCCTGTAGTGTAGGTGCCATCTCACCGACTGGTAGGTGGAACGTGTGAGTCTCTGGGCGCCACCGGTCCAGCAAAGCTGCTAGGAGAGACATGTCGAAGTGGAAACGTGTCGCCTTGTCCCCTCCCCTGACCTCTGCATCCATCATGTCACCCTCGACCAACCTCGAGATGGGTAAAAGGCCGGCAGCTCTTAACCTACAAATGAAGATGCAAAAATAGATACAAATTTAGATTAGTGCTACAAAAGGAGATACAAAATTGATATTAATTCTAAATAAGATTATATCGTTACAACGTTAACCATACATACGTACCTCGGAAGCCAACGGTCGTCAAGGGGCGTCGTCGACAACGGCACTCGTGCGCGAAACGTGTGCTGGGGCAAACCACGCACGGCAGACATGAACGACCGGTGCTTCGCGTCAATCACCCTGTCCAGCAACTCCGGAGTCTCGTAGGGCTGCGGAGGCCCTTCGGCCATAGCTGAAAGAATTGAAATCTTTGTCGATACGAAAGTAGTCGCAGCTTGATAAATTAAATTAAACAATAAGGTAAATGAAACAATTATAAATACAACAACATTTTAATAGTCCACATTAACCATATGATGTTCAATGCACACGAATTACATATTCCAAACTAGATGAATAACATAATACATACTACATGAATTACGTTGTTCAAAGTGCACAAATTACAAAGTCCGAAATAGACAAATTACATAGTTTATAAATAAATACTACATTATTCAGTGGTCACAGGAGACCATCATTGTTAGCACGACCACGGCGGCCACGAGCACGTGAAGTGGAAACTGGAGCGACGGTAGATGGCCCCGCTTGGCTTGTTCCCATGCCATACGTCATTGCTGGACAATTCTTGTAGCTGTGACCAGTTTCATGGCACTTGGAGCAGAGGCGCACTTCTGCACCAGCTTCAGATTGATCCATGTTGTTTCGAATCCGTCTGTTCTTCCGTCTGCCAACTCCTTGGAACATTTCTGGATCAGGATCAAGAATGTAAAGTGCGTGCTCTACAGGATTAGAAATGAAGTTTCCTAGGATACGATACCCATAAACCTCATTCTTCCAAGTGGCCCAAATTGTTTCTTTGAAATAATAGTTGGACACAAACATACGAGGCTGAAGTCCTCCCGCCTCAAGACATGCAGCAATGACATGGGTGCAGGGACGGTGATGCAGCTTTGGCTTGTGGCAGGAACAAACACATCCAAGATTGGTAATAATACATTCTTGTGCGTGTCTCTCCCGCTGCCCTCCCAATCGACCTTTGTCCCTGCAGAGGACCTCAAATCGTCGTTCAGCGGCACCGTTGGCGGTCACACGGTGTCTACGAGCCTTTTTCATTGCCTTTTCCATGTACTCAGTCATTTTGTATCCATAGACCTTCTGGTTGTCAGACATTGATTTGTTTGCCACTGCAAAACGGTCCCTGAAATACTTGATTGTCCGATATAAGAAGAACTCCACAATTCCAACTAGGGGGAGTCCCCTTACACCCCGGAGCACCCAATTATACACCTCAGCAAAGTTTGTAGTCATTATGCCATATCTAGCACCACCCTCGTCAAACAATAAAACCCATTTCTCTTTGGGCTCATGCTCAATCCACTGAGAGAATGTCTTAATGGCCCGACCGGGTTTGCGCACGACGTGTGGACCATCAAGGCCAACGTCATCAAGCGAAACGGGATGTTGGTCCTCACTATTAACCGGTCTCTTTGCAAGCTCTTCTGCTTGTTTCTTTATAAGTTCATCAAGTTTCTTCCAAATAAGGTTGAATTTTCTCTCTTGATTCTGGATGCATAGCCGCTTAAATAGTTTCATCAGGGTCTTGTTTTTGAATTGGCTATGAAAGTTGGCACCCATATGCCTCATACACCACCTACTCTTCAAGTCAGGCTACTGCACAGCCCTCTGACGTTCAATGCTGCCATTCTGCATGTCCTCGACTGCTTGAAAAATGCCTTTGTGCCGGTCATGAATAACACAGACATTCGGTACATCCTTAACAATCATCTGCTTCACTCTCTCAAGAAACCAATACCAGCTATCTCCTGACTCTTTCTCCACAAAGGCGATCGCCAACGGCAACACCTGATTGTTACCATCGGACCCAATAGCAGTCAAGATGGTTCCTTTGTACCTACCAGTCAAAAATGTGCCATCAATACAAATGACTGGTCGGCAATGCTGAAAAGCCTCAATGCAAGCACCCAAGGCTAGGAATGTACGCTGCAACACCTGCTTGCCTGGTTTCTCTGCACAGGGATAGGTTTTCAAGTAATAGTATCTGCCTTGATTTCTCAAACATATGTTGTGCAGCAAGGCTGAAAGATTGTTATACGACGCTTCATACGTCCCCCATTTCATCTCCATTGCCTTCTGCTTTGCTCTATACGCTTTGTTGTAGCTGATTTTGTAATGAAATTTTTCTTCCACGGCACAAATAATTGATTTTGGCTCGAAGCTGGGATTGTCGACGATCTGAGCATACATGAATTGAGTCACAAAATCTGCTGTAAGGTTGCGGTGATGTAGGTTTAACTCCTCAAGTTGGCATTCATGCTCCACCAATTTCGACACCTCCCAGTAATCAGTCCACTTGCCTTTAAATGCATGAACTCTAAAAGGGCAGTTGCTTTGCACGCAACACACAACATATACCTTTGGGCTGCTCTTCACCACTCGGAACTGCCTTTGCAAAGATAGTGTAGACCACCGCTTTATGGCTTCCTTAACTTCATCCCCACTTGCATACATTGCACCGACAGAAACCTTATTCTCTCTGTACTCCCAATCCACCGCTTCACCTTCATTGACAGTTAGAGCTGAATAGTCATAGCTTGCCCAGTTGCGTGGCACGGGATAACAATCCTACTCATCTGAAGTGTCTCCCTCCATGGCATCAAACTGCTCTTGCCCCTCCCTCTCAACCTGCTCGACTAACTCAGGGATGTGTTCCCCCTCATCAGCCTCGCCGGTTGGTTCATGGGGTGCGTCTTCACCATCTACCTCCTCGTGTTCTCCCATCTACATCCTCTTGTTCAGTATCTTCTTGGACAGGATCGGCTGTAATTGCATTGTCGTCATCTTGATGCTGACTTCTGGACCCAATCTTCTGATAAACTTGAACAAACAAGACTAGTGGTAAGCCACGCTCGGTAGCTATATTGACATACTCTCTCCAGTTTTGGGTTCCAGCAAGGGGCATCAACTCCCAAAACAGGGGTGTGTCCATTCGAAACCTTACTACAGCCATGACTGACAGCTCCAATTGCTCCCTGTCAAGTCCAAATGCCTTGAATAGCCAGTTGCACAATGAGGTCCAGTTCCTCTCTCTTGCTCGAACTGCTTGTTTGGTGAAAGACTTAAATTCGGACAAGTCTACCCCTTCAGGACCATACCTAACCTCCCCAGGCCCATAAAACACTTGGAAAAATAAACTCTCTGACATGCCTGCCAACATTAACCACGACAATGATACCTGTGAGTAACTCACCTTTGCTTTCAATTATACTACCAAAATTTTAACACATTTAGAAAATATACACCGACAAAACATCTACATATAGTTATATCAAAATTACCACCTACCATCAGTATCTGGGTATCTAAAGAATTTTATAAAACAAAACTACAAATTACTAATTACTAGTTTTGTATGACAACGGCTACCTACCTATCTACAAAAATACTAACTACCATATACATATACCTAGTATCTACGTGTATACAGTCTAACTAGCTATCTACAGAATACTAACTACCATCTACATATACCTATAAATAATTACACCAAAAATATATAAAGCGGTCTAGATGTACTAACTAATTTTTTTCTATTTTCTAGTTCATATAAAATAACTACACTTAAAACTAAAATCTACGTGTGCACAACTATTTCTAAAACCTAGCATCTAAAATTACACCTAACATTTATAAAACAGTCTAGATCTACAAACTTATTTTTTTTCTATGTCCTAGTTCATATAAAAAAACTCAATTAAACGGAATAATTAAACGGTCTAGATGTACTAACTAATTTTTCTATTCCCTAGTTCATATAAAATAACTACACTTAAAACTAAAATCTACGTATGCACAACTATTTCTAAAACCTAGCATCTAAAATTACACCTAACATTTATAAAACAGTCTAGATCTACAAACTTATTTTTTTCTATGTCCTAGTTCATATAAAAAAACTCAATTAAACGGAATAATTAAACGGTCTAGATGTACTAACTAATTTTTTCTATTCTCTAGTTCATATAAAATAACTACACTTAAAACTAAAATCTACGTGTGCACAACTATTTCTAAAACCTAGCATCTAAAATTACAGTCTAGATCTACAAACTTATTTTTTCTATGTCCTAGTTCATATAAAAAACTCAATTTAAAACTAAAATCTACGTGTACACAGGCTGGCTAACTATATCTAAAAGCTAGCATCTACAAATAGCTATCTAAAAACATAAATGAAATTGACTGCAAGGTAAATAAAATTTTACCTGATGCGAAGTGTAGATCTGGCAGAGCTTCGCTGCCCTCTCCTTCCCTCCCCTCCCCTCCCCTCCCCTCCCCTCCCCTCCCCTCCCCTCCCCTTCCCTTCCCTTCCCTCTCCTCTCCTCTTCCTTCTCTGGGCGCGGCGCGGCAGCGAAACTGGGCTGAGAGCGAGCTCTCAGCCGCGCGCGGGGGTTAATATGGGCGGGGGGCCTTTCGCCGGCCGAAACGGCGAGGCCTTGGGCCTTTCGCCGACCGTTACGGCGAAAGCGCCTTTCGCCGGATGGGGCGGCGAAAGCGCCGTGGGCCTCTGGCGCCGACAGCTTATCGCCGGATGAGCCGGCGGTTTTTGTTTTGACCGCGGTAAAAGCGCTTTGACCGCACCGACGGTCCTTATCGCCGTCCCATACGGCGATAGCCCTGCCTGTCGCCGTTTCATCCGGCGATAGCCGTTACATCTGGCGACATAAGACCAAAACTGCAATTTTTTGAGCCAACAATTTATATTTGAAAAATCGTAAAAAAATATAAAAATAAAAAAATTCCCCGAGTCGGACTCAACCCGGGTCCAATAAGAATAGAAGGGGAGACAAGATCAAAGGGAAGAGAACAGAAGGGATCGCGAGTTCGCGACGCGGCGGCCACCAAAACCCAAAATCCCCTCCTCGACTTGGGTGAAAAAAGGCAGTTGCGCCGGCGCGGCAATGGCGAGGCGCGGCGGCGATGCGGAGGAGTTCTACCTGCGGTACTACGTGGGGCACAAGGGCAAGTTCGGGCACGAGTTCCTCGAGTTCGAGTTCCGCCCCGACGGCAAGCTCCGGTACGCCAACAACTCCAACTACAAGAACGACACCATGATCCGCAAGGAGGTCTTCGTCTCGCCCGCCGTGGTCCGCGAGGCCAGGCGAATCATCGAGGCGTCGGAGGTTTGTCTGCGGTTTCTTTTATTTATCCCCTCCCCTCTGATTCGATTTTAATTCGGTTTGTCTGCTAGGGTTAGTGCTCGGGTTTATTTACGCTGATGAAGGGCAAAAGACAATAGCTGACTGGTTAATCGCACCGCAGGTGATGAAGGAGGACGACAGGAACTGGCCCGTGCCCAACCACATTGGTAGGCAGGAGCTCGAGATCGTCATGGACAACGAGCACATCTCATTCACCACCTCCAAGATTGGATCCCTTGTCGATGTTCAGGCAAGCAGGGACCCCGAGGGCCTACGCATCTTCTACTACCTCGTCCAGGTAAGCCCTCAGCCCCTTTCCGTGCCTGACAATATTAGGTCCTACTAATCTAAAAATACACGCCGTACATACATCGTGTAAGATAGTTGATGTGGCTGACGGCCTGATGCCAGCTGTAAATACTTTTTCTTAAATTGAACAGAACAAGCAATGGGTTGACAAATGTGTATGAGCCAATGCTTGTTTAGTCATGACAGCTTCAACTGGCACAATTTCCGCAGTCTAGTGCCAGTTCAGATTTGCTGCAGTTAATTTGCAGATTATGGTCATTGGCATAAATTAAATTCCTTTGTTTATATTTTTGAAGTAGTGTGACTGGTGAGTAACTCAGTAATTGAATAAGCAACGAGTCAGTTATTATTATTAGTGACCTAGGAATGATTATGGAATAGGGAATTCAGATTTTTTTTTTTAGAATTACTATGAATCCATTCAAATCGAATATAGAGTAACCAAATCCTTCAATTCACTGTTTCGAGACATTAGAAAAGGTGGATCGATTGAATGAGTCTTTGAATAACATAATAAGCAACGAGTCAATGGCTATTCTTAGTGGCTCCCTTTTTTTTTTTTTGAGCCACTTAGTGGCTCCTTCTTTGTTAGTAAAAGATATAGCTAGTTCTAAGATATTGCATACTATGTGAAAAACCCCTTAGAAAGTTAATGCTGAACAAGAGTAGAGTACTCCCTGAAGCGGACACCGGACAGCATCCCATCTATACTACAATCTGTGGTGATTTATGTGCGAATATATTTTTCATTGTGAACGAATATACCTTGACTCTGCCTATTAGGATGCCTAGTTTCCTTTTGGTATGTATAAGTAGCAAACTGTAGTCCAAAAATCTTTTTTTTTGAAGATTGTAGTCCAAAAATCTTGATTTCAGAAAACTGTGAGTTGTTTGAATGTGACATACTCTACCACGTGTTTCTTTTCTGTCATTTGGGAAAAGTGCTCAGAATCATCTTTTTGTGTGTGTGTAAGATGAAGTAGCTGTATTTTCCACCTTCGCACTGTGAGCAGGTAGCTTTGAAATAACTGTTATTGTTTGATTTTAAGTTAGACATGTACATGTACCGAGTTAGTATGTTTGTTGCATCTGAAATTCGGCAGTAAGATACAAATAGAACTCACAACTATGAGGCATGCAGAAAAGATAAATTATTCATCATGCCTCTGCAGGTTATATTCTTTTTCAATTCTTCACTGGTTATGTGCATTTTAATTTGACGTCTCTCCTTATGAAATCCACCCATCTAGTTTAGATGCAGGGACGTCTTCTAGATTGGTCGAGTAATCTTTATCAATAGTTCCTTGAAACTTCTGTTGGTTCTGCAGTGGATACTTTTCATGGTTGATTGCTTTATAATTCTGGCGTTCCAGGTCACTGTGATGAGATTTTGTAGTTTTCATGCATGTGATCCAAAAGCATGTAGTTATCTGGATGTGTTAAACCCATCCTGACTATATATCTGGTTTATATTCTTTCGGAACTATTACTTTTGCAGTGCACAGCGCACATCATCAAATGAGAAATATGTTTCTAACTTCGTTCCCCACTTTTTTCACTGTGCAGGATCTCAAGTGTTTCGTGTTTTCGCTGATCAGCCTCCACTTCAAGATCAAGCCAATTCAATCCTGAGCTCCATTCCATCGCCTAATAACCCTAATTGTGTTATGTTACTGCAAGTTTTGGGGAATCATGTATCATGTACGATCACGTGGAGCACTGGGAGCAACTTCTGAGCCTTCCTGGGAGTTGTTGCTGGGATTGTGCAGATTGCGAGTTCTGATTTTTTTGGGTGGGGTTTATTATGATGAGTTAATTAAGGATTTGCCACACTGATTGTTCTTGCTTAGGGTATTCGCCTGCCAAGTTTTAGCCGCTTGTAAAGATCAATCATACCAAACCTTTCTGGTAATACTACACGAAACTTTGTATGAGCTGAAAAGGAAAAAACATAGTGGGGTCATCCTTAGCTAGATTTTGAAAAGGCATATGACAAAGTAAGCTGGTCTTTCTTACAACAGACTTTGAGAATGAAAGGCTTCTCCCCGATTTGGTGTAACTGGATAGAAAAAATAGTGGTTGGGGGAACGTAGGGGTAAAAGTGAACGATGATGTAGGACATTTTTTCCAGACTAAAAAAGGGTTGAGACAGGGGGATCCTTTATCTCCAGTCCTTTTTAACTTAGTGCTACTCTAATTAATAGGGCTATGGACAATGAACAATTTAGGGGGCTAGTATCTCATCTGGTAGATGGAGGATTATCAATTCTACAATACGCAGATGATACTATTTTGTTCATTGAGGGAGATGTGAAGCAAGCTGAAAACTTGAAATTGGTGCTAAGCACTTTTGAGAAGCTTTCAGGATTAAAAATAAACTTTCATAAGAGTGAGTTGTTTTGTTTCGGAAGTGCCAAAGGGAAGGCGGGGGAGTTTGTGCAAATTTTTGGCTGTAAGGAAGGTACCCTACCGTTTAGGTACTTGGGTATTCCGATGAACACACAAAATTAGAAACAAGGATTGGGGGCAGGTAGAAGAAAGATTCCAAAAAAAGCTGAGTAGTTGGAAAGGGAAGTTGCTATCGGTGGGGGGAGGTTGGTTTTAATAAACTCGGTCCTCTCAAGTTTGCCAATGTTTATGATGTCGTTTTTTAGAATACCTAAAGGTGTTCTAAAGAGACTTGATTACTATCGCTCAAGGTTCTTTTGGCAATGTGATGAACATAAAAGGAAATACAGACTTGCTAAATGGGGTATCTTACGGCAGCCAAAGGGTGTAGGAGGGCTTGGTATTTTGGATTTGGAGGTCCAAAACAGGTGTCTTCTGAGTAAGTGGTTGTTTAAGGTGCTAAATGAGGGCGGAATTTGGCAACAAGCTAGTGTTAAAGGCAAAATACTTGGGCACAAAAACACTGGCTCAGGTAACACAAAAAGCAGGGGATTCTCATTTTTGGTCGGGCCTAATGGAGGTGAAGGACCAGTTTTTCTCTAAAGGAAGCTTTAAAGTTAATAGTGGTAATCAAACTAGATTTTGGGAGGATGTTTGGGTAGGAAAGAAAAGCCTGATGATGGCATACCCGGCGCTTTATAGTATCGCTAGGAAGAAAAATGTGACGGTGTCAAGTGTGCTAAGCACTACTCCTTTTAATGTTTCTTTTAGAAGGGCGTTAACAGGAGAGAATCTGAAAAATTGGATGCAACTGGTAGAGAGAGTGATTGATTTTAATTTGAATGATAAGGATGATGTGTTTTCGTGGAATAGAAACAAGAAGGGACAATTCTCAGTACAGAAACTTTATATTCTTTAATGAAAGAGGAGAGGACACCACATAATAGTCTTCTTTGGAAAATTAGGATACCATGTAAAATTAAAATTTTCTTGTGGTAAATACAAAAGGGAGTGCTTTTGACTAAAGATAATCTTGTCAAAAGAAAGTGGAAAGGAGACACTAGGTGCTGCTTTTGTAGCTGTAATGAGGATATACAACACCTCTTCTTTGAGTGTCATTTAGCTAAGTCTATTTGGAATACAATTTCTATAGCCTTAAATGTAAGAATACCTGTCAGCTTTGCTGATTTGTTTGGCGATTGGCTTAGGTGTTGGACTAAGAACAACAGAAGACTTGTATGTGTGGGTTTGTCAGCCATGTGTTGGGCTATTTGGCTAAGCCGAAATGATATAGTTTTTAAGAAAACAGCTCCTAACTCTTTCTTACAGGTACTTTTCAGAGGGACGTACTGGACAAGAACTTGGGCAAAACTATCTAAAGAAGAAGAGATGAACAACTTGAAACAACATTGCAGCAAGCTGGAGATCGCCGTTATGGAAATCTTCAACAAGTTTGGACGGAAAAATAGGAATAGGTTGCAGGGTTAAGTTTCAGGTTTTTCTTTTTTGTCAAGTGTTGCCATTTTGCTTTGTATCGGTGCCCAGGGTTTTGATGGCTGTGTAGAGCCTTGATTCAAACCTGGCTTAGTGAGTTTGCCGTGCGGGCAATGGGTGTCGAACAGCTTATATGCTGGTTGTTTAAACTTGAGGCTATAAGCACTCCTGTGGAGTGGCGGAGGCCGGTTATTTTCCATATTCTAAAAAGGGAAAAGTCTATTTTTGACCATCCAACTCTTGCGTCAGTTTGGTTTTGGCCATTGAACTTCAAAACCGGGTATCTTTAGCCATCCAACTATCAAAACCGTTCAAATTTGGCCATCGGGTTGTTTTGATGGGTGGTTTCAATTTTTTTAATCTACAATTTAGTCCTTAGATCTTAAAATGATTATTACTTTTTGCTCGTACCTCTGATTTAGGTGATTCTTGCTGTCACGCATTCATAACGGTAAGCTTTATCTTTTAAAATATTATTTATACTATTTTATCACTATTTGTTATATTATTCTTATGTTGTTGTGTATAAACAACAATATAAGAAAAGTAAAACAAACATTTACAAAATAATATGTCCATGATTTTAAAAGATAAAGCTCATCGTTACGAACGTACGACCACAAGAATCACTTAAATCCGAGATACGAGAAAAAAATAGTAATCATTTTAAGATCCAAGGACAAAATTACTATTTGTAGTCCTTGAATCTTAAAGTGATTACTATTTTTTTCTTGTATCTTCGATTTAAGTAATTCTAGTGGTCATGCGTTCGTAACAATGAGCTTTATCTTTTAAAATGTTGTTCATATTATTTTATAATTGTTTGTTTTACTTTTCTTATATTGTTGTTTATACACAACAACATAAGAATAATATAACAAATAGTGATAAAATAGTATAAATAACATTTTAAAATATAAAGCTCACTGCTATGAATGTGTGACCGCAAGAATCACCTAAATCAGAGGTACGAGCAAAAAGTAATAATCATTTTAAGATCTAAGGACTAAATTGTAAACTAAAAAAATTGAAACCACCCATCAAAACAGACTGATGGCCAAATTTGAACGGTTTTGATAGTTGGATGGCTAAAGATACCCGGTTTTGGAGTTCGATGGCCAAAACCAAACAGAGGCAAGAGTTAGATGGTCAAAAATGGACTTTTCCCTTCTAAAAATACCAAACCTTTCGAACTTGGTTAGAGCAACTCCAAGAGACTCTCTAAAATCTTTCCTAATTACTAATGTTAGAGATTTTGATTAAACATGTACCTTCCAACAACTTCTCTATTTGATTATTCAAACATACCCATTCTCTATTCCGGATTTCTCGCTGGCTAAATATAGAAAAGAGAATAGCTCTCTAGAGTGCATGCGAGATATAGAAAAACTGTTGGAAAACCGAAAGATATAGAAAACGAATTTTATGCAAATGGCTCTCTAAATGATGATGATGATTTGGAGAGTAAGATTGAAAGAGACTCTTGGAGATGCTCTAAGAGAAGGTAGAATGGTGTACTGTTTTGACCTGGACCTGTACGTTCAAATGTTCAATGGCTCGCCTGAAGAGAGTTACTGCATTTCGACGCAAAGTCAGTGGCCACCACCCCGGCGCGGGCCACTGTCCACGGTGGGGGTGGGAGTGTGGGACGACGGCGACACGTCTTTAGTGGTGCACCACTCGTCTGAAGGAAATAGGCAAACAAAGTGTAACACTATCATCACTGCCAAGGAAATTTCCTCTTCGCTTCGCTTGTGAGCGCAGTGTAGCGGTTTTTTCTCCCTCACAGTCAAAATCGACAGACTTTAAAGCATAACACAGCGAAGCGGACGCGTCGTTTGAGCGCCTGTGCACAATAAATCATTTGTATACATTTGGCTAGGAACTAGCTGAAGCCCGGCCAGGCCGCAGGTCCAAATTAGTGAAAGCCAGGTTGCAATGGCTCAACCGTCCATCCCCTTCTACTTGCAGCTACCGGTGCTGCACAGAACAGCGCTGCACTAACAGAGCAATTTCAGCCCCAATACGTCTGTGGAAAAATGAGGCCGTGGTGGTTGCTAGGGGAGGTCGATCGGATGCGTCAGCTCCACGGCTCTCAAGGATTAATCGTAGGAACATAATCAAGGGGGTCACTTTATATTATGGGTCCTTGTGCTATTAGCTTGATGCGATGGAAGAACTATGAAGTCCAGCACTTCATATGCAATGCAAGCTATACTGATCGTTCACTGCCCTTTGTAGTATATCAAGTGCAAATGTGTAATTGTTGCGCTATTATTAGCAGTAGGAATGAGCAATTCGGTAAATATGTCAGCACACTGACACTGTAAAATCAACTACGAGTTTAAGATTGCACACTTCAAATTATCCCAAGTTCATGGTCCATGCGCACAGCTCAGATGCGGCAGCAGAACTATGCATGTGAATTGTTGTGTGTGGCTTAATTGCACACTGCCAAAAAAAAAAAAAAAAACGTTATTGGGGAAATGAGGCTGCAGCAGGTCATGCGTGCCTGTATTTAGAGCGATGAACTGCGCATCATGTGATGCATTGCTAATTCAGCATGATGCCAGCAAGCCTACTGATCACATTATTGCAACCTTATCTTTCCTTTGGACTTGCACCTCACATGCCATTGCCAGCGCCTCAACCCAATCGGTAGTTCCATGGCATGAATAAGGCGAATTTATAGGATACTGAAATGCATTCATGTCATCTAATAAACTTGATGAACATGTCCCTACGAATTTGCGCCTGCCCACGGCTATCATTTCTAAATTTATCAAAAAAATTAAAATGATAATAGTATCTTTAAACCCCCAAATGTGATCTAGTTTTTCCCTGTTGTCCTCACCATTAATTATGTGCATTCAATTTGACGCCTCTCCTAAAAATTTAGCAAATGATTCCCCAACACTGTATGAATGGAGACCTCGCGACAGATTAATCAAGGGTTTACTTTTCTTACTTCGTACTTAGTGATGTAAAATCCGCAACATGCATTATCACTGCCAATAATGTAGCCTTATTATTTTTTTAGAAAAGAATGTAGCCTTATTATAGAGATAGAGTATATTTATCTTTTAGCACAGTCCACGGTAAATTACTGTATGAAGTGAATTTGGCAGGAGCTACATACCTGAAGCTTAGCAAAGCTGTATCATCTCTCATTTGTGGTGTACCCACACTGCAAATGCAAAGGAATTAAATTAAACAAATTATAATATCATCACTACCAAGAGATTTAATTTTTGAGGACTTGCACTACAAATCAATTATATACATTTGGCTAGGAGCTAACTGAAGCCTGGCCAAGCTGCAACCCCAAACAGGTGAAAGCCACGCAGCTGCAATGGCTCAACCGTCCATCCCCTTCTACTTGCAGCTACCTGTGCTGCACAGTGCAGCTGGCCAGCTTCATTCTTCACTAATAGAGCAATTCAGCCCCAACACGTCCGTGGAAAAATAATTATAAGCCTTGACGCTGCGCATCCTGTGCCCCTCTCACTAGTCACTTCACTCACTCCGAGCTCTTTACCCTCCGGTGCTGAGTGTTGCTTGACGATGGCGCGCGCCCTCGCCTCCGGTGCTTCCGCAGCAGCAGCCGCGGCGGCCGGCCTCGGGCCGCTGCCGCCGTGGCTCGTGGTGCTCGGCGTGGCCCTGGTCTCCGTGTGGGCCCTCTCGCTCGCCGTCCTCCTCTGCGGCGACAGCTCGGAGGAGAAGAAGAAGAAGAAGGAGGAGAAGAAGGCCAAGAAATCCAAGGCGCCGCGAGCGGCGACGACAACTACGACGTCGTCGACGCGATCGGATGGCGGCGGTAACGACGCCCTCTTTCTTGCTGCGATAGTTGGAGCTTCAGCTAGCCACGGCGGAGGCGGTGGTGCCTGTTGTGGCGGCGGTGGGGGCTGCGGCGGCGGTGGAGGCTGTGGTGGCGGCGGTGGGGGCTGTGGCGGTGGTGGAGGCTGTGGCGGCGGCGGCGGCGGCGGCGGTTGCTAGAGGTGGTCGCATGCGTCAGTTGGCAAGCTGTTCGCACTTGCAGTGAAGGAAGACGAAGGAAGCCATGGGCAAAGGCGCAGACGGCAGAGCACACATGGCTGCTCTGCGGTTGTCATAGATTAATAATCTTAGGATTTAAGGGGACTCTCTACTATCTAGATAATAATCCTCTAGTGTATGCATCCCTGTTATTAGTTGTGTTGATCATGATCAGTAGTTGTCACTTGTCAGGTAAATGATCTATATCGTGCTATTAGTTTGATTTGATGTAATAATGGAATAAGTCAGTAATCCCATGTATGCAAGCTCTATCAATTGAGCTAGTAGCGCTAGATCGAGGTTGCAGAGCATGTTATTACGGTTACCCTTTGATTTTCGCTGATCTCTAAGTGAGGTGTTACAACCTAAGTAGTGGAACTTGTTCACTGGTTACAATTTCCATCCAGTATTCTACTAGTGTACAGTGATTTTTTTTTTCCTTTTTCGTTCCTGTACATGGCGATCTGAATATTCTAACACGCACACATGACGCATGATACTCGAGCACTGGCCGCAACCTTCTGAGCCTTCCTGGGGCTTGTTGCTGGGATTGTACAGACTAAGAGTTCTGATCTTTTTTAATTTTCAGTTGGGTGGGGAGTTAATTAAGGATTTGCCATGCTGATTGTTCTGGGTTGTCGATCCAGTTGCCGAATAGGTGTATTCATTTGCCAACTTTTGGCTGCCTGTAAAGATCCTGCAAAACCTTTTGAACTTGACTAGATAATGTAGAATGGTGGCGCACTGTTTGACTAGTCTCTGATTTCTGGACCCGGACGTTCAGCCATTGTTCGCCTGCAGAGAGCTCGATCGTACTCCAGCTGCATTCGATGCAAGTTAGTACGCCGCTCGCCACCCGCCCCGGCGCGGTCACTGTCGTCACCGGCATTACACGACGGAGGGTTTGGGACGCCGGCCACTTATCTGAAGAAAATAGGCAAACAAATTGTAACACTCAATAATCACTGCCAAGAAAATTTGGAGCGCCTGTCTGTCTGTGCACAATAAATCATCTGTGTACATTTGGCTAGGAGCTAGCTGAATCCCGGCCAGGCCGCAGCTCCAAATTAGTGAAAGCCAGGCTGCAATGGCTCAACCGTCCGTTCCCTTCTACATGCAGCTACCTGTGCTGCACAGTGCAGCTGAACAAACAGAGCAATTCTGCCCCCAATACGTCTGTGGAAATTGGAAAAAAGAGGCCGCGGTGGTTGCTAGGGGAGGTGGATCGGATGCGTCAGCTCCATGACTCTCATGGATATTAATCCGTAGGAACATAATCAAGGGGGTCCCTCTATATTATGGGTTCTTGTGCTATTAGCTTGATGCAATGGAAGAATTATGAGAGCCAGCACTACATATGCAATGCAAGCGATAACGATTGATTTCACAGCCCCTTTATATAGTATCAAGTGCAAATGTGTAATTCGTAAAAAATGTGTAATTGTTGCTCTATTAGCAGTAGGTAAATGTGGCAGCACACTGACACTGTAAAATCAACTACGAGTTTAAGATTGAACACTAGCTAGTACAACTTTTCCCAAGTTCATGGTCCATGCGCACAGCTCAGCTGCGGCAGCCGGCCTATGCATGTGAATTGCTGTAATTGGCTTAATTGCACAATGCAAAAAAACGTTCTTGGGAAATAATAGATATTCAGTTTTCGCGGACGGGCCCTACAACTATACTGTTGGTTACTGTTACCCTGTAGCTGTGGGTGGAAGGCCGTCCGATGGTGATCCGGCCGCCAGCGTCTTCCCTTTGCCTCTTCTCTTCTCCGTTCTTCCCGAAGCTTCTCAGTTCTCGCTCCCTCCCCGTCTCGACAATTCCCCTCCCGTGGCGGCACACCTCCGCTGCTCCGACCCTCAGCGGTCATCCCTGCCGCCTCCGGCGCCGCGACCCGGTGAGAGCGCACTGCACAGAGCCGTACGCTCCTCTCCCGCCTCCCCCTCGACGTTGCGACAACACCGGCGGCACCAGCCCGCTACTCTGCCCGTCTCTCCTAGCATCGTGCGCTCCACCCTTCTCTCTTCTCGGCGCTGCCGGTTCGACGCTGTGTCACGCCAGCATGGGAGCCCCGCCACGGCGAAACTGTAGCGGCGCCGCCCTGGTGCTGGTGCGCGCGAGGCCTCCACGATTCCTGATTCAGGTACCGGCGTCTCTCCCTTGCAACGGGGTCAATCTCTCAGACACGCTGTTTCCTCAAAGCAAACTCACCTTGCGTCGTCTGCTCCTCCCTCCGTGCTCTGCCCAGGCCCCAGGCCCATCGTCATGCCCTCTCCATCCAACATCATCACGTCTTCCGTCAAGGAACACCATGTTGTCAGTGGATCTTTTGGTTCAGTGTATGACACGATGTATCTGGCTTCCTTCAAAAGATGATACAGGCGTATATTGTACAAGTGTTTAATTAAAAATAAAACATGGTAAACGAGATTTTCATAACAAGATAGCTGAAGTAATCGGTAAAAGACTTGGACACTTCTTCATGCAAGTACCAGGTACGGACTGATCTGAAATTTTGTTCAGTTAATGTCTCTTTGCATCCATTCTAAATTTGTAATGCTGTTTTCAGTTCTTACTTTTCTAATATTAGCGACTTTTTTTACCTTTATCCCCCCCCCCCCCCCCCCCCCCCCCCCCCCCCCCCCCCCCGGGTAATTTGATCCTTCAGAATTGTACAGATCAAGCCTGGCCAAAAAAAAAAAAAAACTCTTATGTTACCAACTTTCTGTAACCATGACAATCAAGAAGCTTACAAAGCCAGCTTCAGAAGCAGCAGCTACGATTGATCAGTTTTCCTCGATTCATTGAAATGAGAAAGTTCTTTGCAGATCCTGAAGCTCGGCGGTCACCACTGAATGACAAAACCAGCGCAAGTATTAATCTGTTGTTACTCCTGTCAGTGTGCAGCTAATATCTCGGAAATAAATTGCCTGATACTGAATACATTGATGAAGTGTTTAGTTCTATTTATTTAACTACTTTTTCCTAAAGATAACATCTGAAATTGCTACATTTCTCATTTCGTTTGGATGTTCGTTTGATTCGATTTTATTTTGTTCTGGTTATTGCTGCAGATGGTACATTTATTTTAACTCATAAGTGCAAGGTACTTGGATGATCCAGACAGTATACTACTCTAAGATGTTTCAGTATAACACAACTTTTGAATCTGAATTATTCCTTTCTATTATTTCCATCTAAATTTAATTTCCCTATTTTCTACAGATTCAATTTCTTTTATACTGAAACATCTTAATTCAGCAGCTACTACTGGATTGCACAGACGAAAAAAGCTGTGTTATACCTCTCTAATACCGCAATCCTAAATCTTTATGTACTTTCTTTCCATAGGGAACAAACTAGCCATGCATTGCAAATTTTTGTACCGTTGATTATATTGGCTTCAGGTCCTTCTGCATAAAAAAAAAAGGTTTCCGCCTACCTGAATTAGTGCCTTCTCAACAATATTGGTGGACCTTATGAACAAGCGAGGTTAATTAAGCATGCGTATATACTGTGTTCAGTTCGTGATTATGAGATTAACATACATACAGTAATTGCTATTAAGTGTGCTACCCAACTATGGCATTATTCCGATTTCAAAGCAAGTTGCTCAGTTATGTATTCAATCCATTTTAATCTTATGGTCTAATAAAATATGTAAAGAGTACCATTTCATCTACTATATTTAGACATCAACTTTTACACTAAGATACATGTTCTACATTTTAGGTACTTATTGTTTGCTAATTACCATTTATCTGACGCCTTATCCTCTTATCCTACAGTGGCTCCCATTTCCCAGAAGTTTTATGATAAGATTATGCAATATGATTAAATCTTAGAGGTGCCAGCACTTAAGGGGATAACGAGCTAATGTATTTGACTGTTTCCATAAGTAAACTTATGCGGTAGAACTTGCTACCTGCTACCCCGCGCGACTGCGCGGGGTTCGCTGCTAGTATATATATAGCCTTGACGCTGCGCATCCTGTGTCACTCACTCACTCCGAGCTCTCTGCCCTCCGGTGCAGAGTGTTGCTTTGCTTCACGATGGCGCGCGCCCTCGCCTCCGGTGCTTCCGCAGCAGCAGCCGCGGCGGCCGGCCTCGGGCCGCTGCCACCGTGGCTCGTGGTGCTCGGCGTGGCCCTGATCTCCGTCTGGGCCCTCTCGCTCGCCGTCCTCCTCTGCGGCGACAGCTCGGAGGAGAAGAAGAAGGCCGAGAAAGCCAAGGCGCCGCGAGCGGCGACGACCACGACCTCGTCGGCGCCATCGGGCGGCGGCGGTAATAACAACCTCTTTCTTGCTGCGATGGTTGGAGCTTCAGCTGGCGGTGGCGGTGGTGCCTGTTGTGGCGGCGGCGGGGGCTGCGGCGGTTGCTAGAGGTGGTCGTCGCATCGCATGCGTCAGTTACATGCTGTTTGCAGTGAAGGAAGCCATGGTCGGCCGGAGGCGCAGACGGCAGAGCACACGTGGCTGCTCCCAGCTCCCTGCGGTTGTCAACTTGTAATAATGGATTGATCTTAGGATTTAAGGGACTCTCTACTCTCTAGAGTATGCATCCCTCTACCCTCTAGTGCATGCATCCCTGTTATTAGTTGTGTTGATCAGTAGTTTTCACCTGTCAGGTTAATGATCTCCTGCTATTAGTTTGATGTAATGGAATAAGTCAGTAATCCCATGTATGCAAAGCCCTGTCAGTCGATGGCTCCTCGATCAAGAGCTAGCTAGAGGTCGCAGAGCAGGCTATTAAGGTCACTCTTTGATTTCGCTGCTCTCTAAGTGAGATGTTATAACCTAAGTAGTGGACTTGTTCACTGGTTCCAACTTTCATCTAGTCATCTAGTGTGCAGTGATTTTTTTTTTTTCTTTTTGGTTCCTGTGGCAATCTGAATATTCAACACGCACACATGACACATGCACAGGCGTGCACACAGACTGACACAACAAGTTCTATCCCGCTCCTGTGTGCCACGGTGATTACAGCCGGCCATCGTAGTGCAGCCATTTGTGTTCGTGTTCAGATGTAGGAGTATATTCGGTTGGACGAGCTCGCTCCTAGGCTGTGAGCTCAAGATATTTTCAACACAGCAGGACTACCAAGTTCATGGTCCAGATCTGCGCTCTGCTCATCTAGCACTGACAGACACCTACAGCAGCTGCAACTGATGCAGGAGTAGGACGGTGTGAATTACTGTGGCTTGCACCAAAATGTTCTCTGGGAATGAGGCTGCAGCAGGTGATCGATATGCATACCTCTACTTGGAACGATGAAATGCACATTCATGTGAGGATCGAATTGCTTTGATAATTCTGCTACTAGCATGCTGCAATAATGGCTCAAAACCGTCCCGGACTCCCCTTCTACTTCCAGCTACCTGTGTGCAGCACGGTGCAGCTGCACTAACAGAGCAATTCAGCCCAAGACGTCTGTGGAATTCAATCGGTGACTCATGACTTATCTACAGACTTGACTTCGCATCCCGTGTTAGAGTGCGCGTTAGAAATAAGACTAGTGCATATAAATTTGTAACTAGATCCAACTCTTGTCACATGTAGGACTCCGTGTGTAGTCTCGATCGGTTAGAACTACGAAACCGAGTAGGACTTGTACACTCGCACACCTTCCATATATAACCAAAGCCACGGCCCACGGCACCCCAAGGTTAAGCCGTTCCATAGCCTTAATTTCACACTCTTAGCTTTGAGTGCTTGACGTTGACGATGCCACGAGTTCTCGCCTCCGGCGCTTCTGCCGCAGCAGGCGCAGCGGCCGGCGCCCTCGGGCCACTGCCGCCGTGGCTCGTGCTGCTCGGCGTGGCCCTGGTCTCCATCTCGGCCATCACGTTCGCGATCCTCCTCTGCGGCGACAGCTCGGATAAGAACGCCAAGACGAAAACCAGGGAGCTGCCGCGAGTGGCGGCGCCGGCGACGACTACGAAGTCGTCGAAGCCATCGGCTGGCGGCAGTAATAATAATGACGCGCTCTTTTTTGCTGCGCTAGCTGCGTCGTCAGCCTGTGGTGCCGGTGCCGGTGGTGGCTGCGGTGCCAGTGCCGGTGGTGGCTGTGGTGCCTGCGGCGGCGGCGGAGGCTGTGGGGGTTGCTAGAGCCTACACTACGAGAAATCACGTCTTTGCCGTGTGCCACATCACGGGCACACAGCAAACAGGCCAGTTTGCCGTGTGCCTGTAGACGTGGCACACGGCAAACACGTGGCACACGGCGGTCCGCCTCAGGCACACGGCAAACAGGCCGGCACACAGTAAACACGAGGCACACGGCAAACAGGCCACCCCAAACGGCCGTGTGCCGTGTGCCCTGGGCCGGCACACGGCAAACAGGGTGCAAAAAATTTAAATTTTGCCTCCAAACTTTTTTTTTGCTAACTTCTTTATCGATGTATTATTCCATGTTAGTTTTGTGCACGTTTTCCGGTCTGTTTATTATATTTAACCATTTTATTTCATTGTTTTTAATTTTGTCGATAACGCAAATTTGAACAGCAAGTGTTTCGAATAATGTAATGTAATGTTTGAAAAAATGTTATTCGGATTCTTTAGACTAATATGATGTCATATGCATTAGATGGAATCAAATTTTGAATATATTGCTTGCTTACCGTGTGCCCGAATTTGGACTCGGTTCGTTTAAAAATTCTATAAAATGCAAAGTAGTCAGAAACTTATAATTTGTGGCATGATGTCATGTTTTCATATGTACAAGCGATGGTAAAAAATTGAAAAGGTGTCGAGAAAGTTGACGCATTATCTCTTTACAAACCGAAGCTTCTCGGGAGAAGATCCTAAGAGTTGTGAAAGAGATGTTGTGATTTGATGCAACGTTACAATTGAAATTAAGTTTTACAACAAAACTCATTTTGTATAGTCTACATACACCTTAGACAGGTTCATGCCCAAATTTGGTCATTTTTTAAATCCGTTTGATATTTTTTTTTGTTTAGGCAGAAAAACGTTTGTCGTGTGCTTTGCCCAGAGGCGCACGGCATAGACGTTTGCCGTGTGCACCTGGGCCGGCACACGGCAAAGGTGTTTGCCGTGTGCCCCTGGGCCAGCGCACGGCAAAGGTGTTTGCCGTGTGTCCAAATCCACGGCACACGGCAAACAGTTTTAAAATTTCAAAAATTAAAAAAAATGTTTGCCGTGTGCCATGGATCTGGGCACACGGCAAACTCTCTACCCTTAGCCCGTTTCGGGCCACACTGCACACACACGCCCACACACACACTTACACACACGCCTCGCCGCGCCGCCACTGCTCCGCCGTGCCGCCGCCTCCCCCGGCCGCCACCGCTCCCTCACGCGCCGCCCCGGCCGCCGCCGGTCGTGCCTCCCCGGCCGCCGTCGGCCGCGCCTCCCCTACCCCCGACCGCCGCCGGCCGCGGCTCCCCCGGCTGTGCCTCCCCGGCCGACCGCGCGTCCCCCACGCGCCAGCCGCGCCTCCCCTACCCGCACGTGCCGCGCCTCCCCGGCCGTGCGCCCGGGCCCCGCCGGCGAGGGAAGCCGCGCCTCCGGGCCCCCGCCGCCGGGGGAGGCCGCGGCGGCGGCCGTCGGGGGAGGCCGCGCCACCCGCGCCGGCCAGCCACCTCCACCACGACCTCACCGGCCGGGCAACTTCACCAGCCGGTGAGTATGCAATTTTTTTTAGTTTTTTTATTTAGTTGCTTAGTTATAATTAGTTGTTAAATTTAATTTGTTACTTTAGTTAGCATATACTTAGATGTTTAATTAGTTTATTAATTTTCAAGTATTTGGTTCGCTATTCACACTGTTATCTTTTAGGAATCGTCGCTGGTCCTCGCCACTCTTCCACCGCCAACACGGAAGCCACCGTCCACACAACCATGAAGAGTGGAGCAAAATCATGCTATATGTGTTGACCAACCTTGAAGAAGTCGTGCCGTACATATAGTAAGTTTTCAACAAGCGTTTAGTATTTCGATACTTTGTATTCTGCATCCAACCCTATTGCTCCTCTTTGGTATACAGGAAATTTCGTGAGGAATTCTGCCACGGACCTAGGGCCCCTACCCTACAGGAAATGGACACCCTTCTTAGGCAGGGTGCAGGACATGAAAGAGCTAATTTCATTTCTTGGTTCTCACAAAAGGTAATTTCCAATTTAGCCCGTTCGTAGTATGACATTACAAGTTGCTCCCCTACAATTTGACGAAATTGTATCCTGCTTTGAACTTGTAGGCTCAAAAAGATACTTCTGTGAGTGCTGAGTTGCAACAGGTTTCCAAAGGCTTTGCCTATAGGGTCAAGTCATTTGGCGCTTATGATGTGAATGGGTATCGTTTTCACACAGCAAGCCACGAGCAGAGTCGCCCCAATCGAAGAACCACAAATACTGGAGTGTTTACTGCAGGAGACGATGAACTCGAGTACTATGGAATAGTCGAACAAATATACGAACTGGAGTTTCATGGCTCGAAACCCCTGAAACCTGTCATATTCAAATGCCATTGGTATGATCCTCAATCTATGAGACGGACCCCGAAACTTGGGCTAGTCAAAATTCAACGGTCCTCCGTGTACAAAGGAGATGATGTTTATATTCTGGCCCAACAGGCCACACAAGTTTATTATCTCTCATACCCATGCCAAACCGACCAACGTCTCCTGGGTTGGGATGTTGTGTACAAAGTATCGCCACGCGGCAAACTACTTGTCCCAAACAATGAAGATTACAACATAGACCCAAACACATATGCCGGAGAGTTTTATCAAGAAGATGGGCGAGAAGGGACATTTGATATAGACTTCAGCGAAGCGATCGGAATGGAAGTAGATAATAAAAGAGCTGAGCAGGAGGATGCCGGAGATGTGATTTATAATGTGAAAAACTTAGAATTACTTGAGAAACTACGATTAGGCAACGACAATGATTCTGACAACCAACCTACTTTGGAGAACGGTGTTGAAGATATGGACACACGTGATAGCGATGATGAGACATGTGATCCAGCTAATGTGGATCATGATGACTATTTCTAATTCGTGTAAGATATGTGTACTAATTTATTTTAAATCTATATTTTCAGAATTTATTTTTTAATACGCGTGAATTTATTTCTACTACTTGTACTTACTTACTCTTTGTCATTGCAGGTGATTGATCAAATATGGTGGTGGCGGCAGAGGTGTGATGAGGTCGCTCGGCTCTATCCTTGGGAAGGGCAGCGGTTCGGCGGAGTCCTCCAAGAGGGTCAACAGGGGAAAAGGGAAGGGTTCAGTGAGTTCGTCGGCGGCTGAAGGTACTTACACTTGGTCTTTTTGTCTTTTTAATTATAGTGCTCTTTCTAATACCTGTACTTACACACAACTCCTTTTAATTACAGTGGAGAGACCACGGAGGAGTACTAGCAGGAGGACGCCCTCGCCTGTACCCTCTGTGCACAGCTCTAGTGCGGAGAACGACCGAGAGGAGGATGCGGTGCAGGGGCAGCAGGACGAGGAGGTGGAGCAGGAGGAGGGGGAGGAGGACGCGGAGCATGAGGGGGAGGGAGAGGAGGAGGAGGAGGAGGAGGAGGGGGCGGAGGGAGGCGGCTCATGTTTTTATGGATAATTAAAACTAATAAATTTGCTTTTTTTACCTTTGGCAGGGGCTTTGAGATTGTGGAGCCAGGTGTTCACTCCCACATTCCCAATGGCATTCTGAGCCAGCTTTGCAGGATGCGCTACCCTGGCATCATAGAGAAAGGGGGCCGAGAGCAGCCGGCGTGGTCGTGGGAGGACTACGCGACCACCCAGGACTTGGAATTAGACGAGAATGGGCAAGTGTATGGGAGCAAGGCGTGACGGGTTGTGACCGAGCTGTTTGTAAGTATTCTTCGTATTACATTTATCAATACATCGCATTCATCAATCATTTTTGAAAATACTAATACATCATATGATTTGTGCAGGAATTCTACAGGCCGCTGGATGGAACGATGAGCCAGGTGATCCAGGTGGCTGACACGGCCTGTCGCAAGCTGGTGGCCGATATGTGGTTCGAGACGAAGTTGTGTGCCATCATACAGTGGTGGGCTAACTTTGCGCCTAGACGTGAGAGGCAGAGCGTGCCGAAAGTGGAGGCGAGAAGAATGATGCTGATAAAGGAACAATTTCTACAGGTAAATGTTCAACATTTAATTCCTTTGATTAATTACACACAATTTTATTTTATATGTCGTACTTGATGACATGCAGGTGCCTCCGTGGTGGCTAGCTAACAATGATCGGTGCTGGGTATGGTGGTGGACAAGTGGTTGACGGAGGGTTTTACGGAGAAGAGTTAGGGTGGTCGGGTGCGGCAAGAGATGATGCCAGGATCATCACACCACCAAGGCAACCGCAACCTCAAGTACAGGAAAAAATGGGTACGTGTATTCATTTATTAATTCCAACGCTAAATTCTGCAGAATTTCTAATAAATTTGCTTTTTTCCGCAGTCGGAGGCACATGGCCAAGACATCAGCATCCTCGGGGCCTATGCTTGCTCAAAAAAAGGGGAAGGCGACCTCCGATGTCACGTACAACCGGATGACCCCCTTCGGCATACAGCAACTCCTCTGTCCACAGCCGCCTGAGTGACTACGTAGAGATGGCAAAGGCGGTGAGGGGGCCGGATTTCGATCCACACACGGAGCCCCTTGATGGAGAGGTCGTCATGAGGATGAGAGGAGGCAAGAAGCATGCGCGGTACGTTATTGCTAACAGCGCAATCGACACGGCTAGTACTCCCACTCTCTCGCAGCTTCGTGCTCGGCAAACCGACTCCACACCCCCTATACGCCAGCGGCAAAGCGCTGCACAGATACAGATGGAGCAATTCAAGGTTATTTCAATTGCACTCGTCGTTCATTGTGTTTTACACACGTTAGCTTTGTATTCTAACCCATGCATCATATTCTGTAGGCCTAGATGGAGGCATCGTTCCAGGCGCAGGTCCAGGCGACGGTTCAGGAGCAGTTGCGGGCCCAGACAGAAAGGATTGAGCAGGAGAATGCAAGGAGATGGGAGGCCTATGCTTAGTACATGTAGTCCCTGGGCTTTCCGCAGCCACCGCTGACACCGTTCGGTCCACCACCTGGAGCTCGTGCCGGTACTCCGACTCCTGTGAGTGACTTCATAGCCGTGTACTTTCATTTGTCATAGTGACTGAGCACTTTCCATTCTTAGGATACAAAGTAGAAAGACTTAGTATACAAACTACAATGACTTAGTAAACTTAGCTTAACACATTCAATATCTTCAACTTTGGACAGAATCAATCGGCGGCATCCAATGAAAGGCGAATCAATCCAGATCTGTCGCCTCCGTGGAGTCAGTGGCCGTCTCCACAGGGGATGCAGGCTCGCTCGTGATAGGGGCCGCCGACTCAGCCGTGGCAGGGGGCGCCGCCTCAGTGGGCGCCGCCTCAGTCGTTGCCGTCTCAGCTTCCGCCGTCGTCGTCGCAGATGCCGCCGTGGGCTTGGGCTACGCAGCAGATGCATCCGCCTCCGCCGCCACCGCCAGCGGACGAGTGAGTGGTATGTATCATGGTTTCTATGTATTGACTTTGTATGAACTTGGTTCTGGACTATGGACTCATATGGACTCTGTATGAACTTGTTTATGTACTTTGGGCTCATATCGACTCGTATGGACGGTATATGAACTTGTTTATGGACTTTGTATGAATTTTTGTGGCCGTGTATGGCATATGGTGTTTGTAAGCTGGTGAAGCGATATATGAATATCTGTGATGCATATAAACTGCCTGGGATGTTAATTGTGATGCATATGAACTGCCTGTGATTGATTTGCTGTTTGGAGGACATTTAAAAGCAAAAACAGCAAAAATTTGGGCGGGGAAGGGTGTTTGCCGTGTGCAAAGTCCTGGCACACGGCATAGACTATGGCTGTTTGCCGTGTGCATCCCACGTGGCCCACGGCAAACAGCCATGGTTTGCCGTGTGCCCTCCCACGTGGCACACGGCAAACAGCCGCCTCCGCCGGCTGCCGTCAGTTACCTTTTTTTGCCGTGCGGGACCCATGGCACACGGCTTTGCCGTGCCGTGTGCCGCACACGGCAAAGATGGCTTTGCCGTCGTAGGGTCTGCCGTGTGCCATTTTGCACATGGCAAAGCCTAAAGCACACGTGCCCCTGGTACACGGCGAAGACCCGGAATCCGGTAGTGCTAGAGGTGGTCGCATGCATCAGTTGGCATCATGCATGGACGAAGCTTTCGAAAAAAAATCATGCATGGACGACATAGCACGCGTGGCTGCTCTGCAGTTGTCCTGGATTAGTCTTAGGATGATTTATTTAAGTTACTCTCTAGAGCATTGACCCCTGTTATTAATTAGTTGTTGATCGATCACTAGTTCCATAATTTGTGAGGTTAATGATCTCGTTCTGTTGTTAGCTTTATTATGTAAATGGATGGAAGAAGTATGAGTCAGTAATCCTAGTATGTATGCAAAGCTCTGTTGATTAGTGGTTCCATCAGGTTGCTATTTGATTTCACTACTACTTTATATCAAATTTAGTGTTACGAGATACGTTTTGTTAAGTTGTACTGTAAGAAGATGTCCTTGCTAGCTGGTCCCATCAAGTGCGTATTATTGATCGCTATCTGTTGCTTTGATCTCGTGGAGGCTAACACACCTGCAGCCCGAGAGCAGTCCCGTTCCTTCCTCTGAATGGCCATGACCAGCATCCTACTCAGCAAGGTTCAGCGCCTGCATGATCCCGTGCAGTTCGATCGGGACCCCTGGCGCTACCGGCATGCATCTTCCTGCCTTGGCTGCCACGGTGCCACCGTAGGTATGGCCTTCTGTGTCTCTGATTATTGCCCACCACCACCGGCCACCGGGCTGTTCATCAACACTTGCATCAGCCACAATGGCGTTAAGCTAATAATCCCGATTGATTAAGTGGATTCCACTTTATTGTCTCCTCTACCCGCGAACATCCTTCTCAATCGGGTGCACTGAACTGTGTACAATTAAGCTGTTGCAACGAGCAAGAGCTGTTTCTCCTTCACTTTTATTTCTATGATCCCACCACTGGCATGAGCCTCGGAGATTATTACTTTGGATATCTTTGACAAGAATGGATGGAGAAGTAACAATAGACTTTGCTTTTGATTATTTCTCTTCATTTGTATATGTTTTTATCTATTATTTGTGATCAGCTTTAGAGCTGAAATATTTTAAAAATATGGCTGTGTGTGGTTGTAGAGGCCGAAATTTTTCCTTTTTTCTAAAAAAAACCACTTGCATGAGTTTTTTTTTTAGAATTACCACTGGCATGAGCTGTTTCTACGGTGACGAGACAGGCTGCGCGCGGCTGCTCCTGACAGGCCCAAGGCCCATTAGAAGCGGAAACGGCCCGCTGCTGCTCCAGCAAAGCCCGAGCCCAGAACCAGCAGTGGAGACGGAAAACGATACTCCCGTGGTATACTGGTGTACGAGGGTGCATTGCATCAGTTTGGAGTTTCCGATTTCACTACCGTACAGGACAACGGTAAACCTTTTCCAGTTTTCCTCCCTGCTGCAGCTGTTCACACGCCCACGGAAAAAAAAAAGAAATGCAAACTCCCCTAAAATGTACACACCGTAGCCATCGTTGAAGTCAGAGCATTCCAGAAGTAGGCAACCGTGTGTTTTAACATTCAGCATGGCGCAGAACCATCCATGAAGCAAAACACGAAATTATTGCGTTGCGTACATGCGTGGCACAGCTGCTTGCGTTGCGTACATGTCGTTTTCGTTTTCAAATTTTCTTTATCGTTTTCGTTTTTTTCGATAACCGTTATCGTTTTCGTTTAGCCAAAAAATCGGTAAAATCTCGGAAACGATTCTCGGTAACCGAGAATTATCGTTTTCGTTTTCATCCCTACCAACAATACACCATATATAACTTGCGCTGGAAATGCACGACAGTGGCGGAGCTACGTTGAGATTAAACTGGGCAGCCGTCCCCTTCCCAAAGAATATACATTTACAACACCAAGTGCAACATGTATTGAAGAAGTTCTCTGATTAGCTCCGTCTTGGATTTCCTGTCACGCTCCACCAGTGCCGCATGGCACGAAGTGCCGCGCCGTGCCACCATATGGCCATCTATGCCGGCAGCGCGGATGGAGAGAACGGGGGCCGGCAGCGCGGACTGACGCGGCGACGGCGCGGACGGAGACCCGAAGGCGGCGGCGCGGACGGAGACCCGGTGGCCCAGCAACGCCCGGCGAAGGACGGCGGCAACGGCCCGCAGCACCCTGCGGCGGAGGACGGCGGCGACGACTGCCCACAAGTAAGGTGGCGGGTGGCGGACGGGATGGAGAGAGGGGAGCGGTGGAGGAGAGACGAGCGGTGGAAAGAATGGATAAAGGAGGGGTGGCAGGAGAGACAAGTGAAAGGGAAAAAAAGAGACAAAAAATAAAAGAAAAGGGCATTTTAGTCATTTCACTCGTTTTTATCTATTTTCAACCTCTTGGTGGAGCTGTTTTGCCAAACGTTTTACAAAACGGATTCAGCTTCACCAATGAATCTGCTCCACCAACAAATTCGGCTCTAGAGCCGGTTTTGAAGGAGGCAAAGCCCTGCCAAACAGTCCCTCAGAGTCACAGGACCATAACTAGCCGAGACGGCCGCTCAAGCCCGAGCTCCTTTCATTGCTTGCGGGGCTATGTTGCAGTTGCAGCAGCCAGCAAGCGGGGAGGCAGCCAGCAAGCCTCCCCGCTTGCTGGCGTGTACGTACATATTTAGCCTACTGCTCTTGCAGTGGCGGAGCCACCAGTATGGCGAGTCATGGCGGCCGCCATACCCGCCGGTCGATGAATCATTTGCCAAATCTGCAACCAGAAGCTTTTAAGTAAAGTCAAATAACAAGTTTTAGCACAAACAAGGAAGTAGTCTGGTGGTAGATGAGCTCAATGCCCGTGCTATGCTACCAGCTCGGCACGTAGTGCCGTGCCGTGCCCGTGCCGGGCGGCCCAGATGGCCAACTGTACTAGTGACCGCCTGACTGGGTGCAGACTCGGGCCGTCGTCTCCGCTTGTTATGGGCCTTGGCTTGAGAATAGCGAGTGGCCAGCGAGAATGTAATCTGGCTTGTTATGTTACCGCTATACTAGCAGTTGAGCACATGCCAGTGAGTCTCCCTTGCGACCGCCCAGGTCCTCAGATGATAGTGGTAGTGTGTGTCGGATGCTTACAGCAAAACATAGTGAAGTGTCTCTTTTTTAAAAAACTGAAACCTTATCACCCCTGGGGAGATAGGAGCATTTGCACCGTTCCATGCATTTCATTGGACACAGGCCCATCCGGCTTCTGCAATAAGCATTTGCACCGCTCCATGCATTTCATTGGACACAGGAGCATCCAGCTTTTGACCATGGCAACCATGGATCGCCAAACCTCCTGCAAGTTGAGCGATCTTCTGTTCTGAAAACATATAGAATTCCTTAGTTTCCAAAGGCCGCACCAAGCCCAGAAGTCATCATATTAAACACTACATATTTTTTTTTCTCACTTAGCTTATGCTTAACTAGAGACTCAAAGTCAACTATGGTAGGCAAACATGTGCAATCTGCAATGTCCACCCACATTTGCTGAGCCACGCAGTACAGTCAAAAGGCAAGCTTACAATGCTTTTTGTTTCCGAGCACGACGTTGTTCACTTAATTTTCTATCCTGTCTTTTGGCAAGATTATCACAAGTTAGAAGTTATTTTAGAGTGAAATGCACACTGTAATTGCCTAAACTATTCCCACATTCTTCTCATCTTAAAATTGATTACCTGGATATTTCAATTTTTTTTTCAAGTAGCTCATTTTGATTTCACTCAAGGTCCGATCATATGGACCTGGATTCTCACTTGGAAGTAGCCATGGAGAGTGAACCGCGCTTAAACAAGTCGAAGGACCTATAAATTATTTTGAGAGATCATTATTGACCCAGATGGTAATGCGGGAATAGTTTAATTAAGGGCCCCAGTGTGTTTTTGGATAAAAAGCAAACACACACACACACATGGAGAATGTGATGTTTTTAAAATGGCCGGAGTTTCCAAACTGACTTGCAACTTGCAAGTGACCCAAGCGTCAACTTTTGCTGACTGGAGGGAGTAGTTACGCACTTGATGACACCGACTTGCGAGACAGTGTCCATTGCCCCGTCGACACTGGTGCCGCCGTCCCTGCCCCGGCCCTTGTCGATCGTTGATTCGATGCTGCGTCGTGCTTTTGCACACGCAGCATTTCTGTTAGGATCACGGCGATCGGAAGGAACCCATATGTTTGTGTTCTTTGTAACTGTTGTCGCGGTAAATAAAGAGAGCTCTCCCAACCAATACTGCTCCCAACGATCCCAAAAGAAAAGAAAAAAAAGAGAGAGGAATATGTACCATTGCTTTGTGTTGTACACTTGTACTCCTATTACGTATATACGGAGTATATATACTAGTCTAGTTCTGCCCGCCCCGTCCAGCCGCCACCACTTGCTGCCTTCTTCATCTACCTAGCTTAGCTAGCTAGTCCATAATTGCTCGTTGTTAGTAGTAGTGTTCACGATGCCGAGAGCTCTCGCCGCCTCCTCCGGTGGTGTTGCAGCCGCGGCCGGCATCGGCGGGCCGCCGTGGCTGGCGATGCTCGGCGTGGCCCTACCAAGGTTTTCCCTTCCGGGAATTAAAAAATTTCGGACCCCAGCGGAAAACACGGAATTTCGGGAATTCCGGGAATTCCGGTGGTCACTGTAGCATTTATTTTTTTAAAAATAATTAAATTTACACTAAAAACAAATAATAAATTGATATACCGGTATTTTTTTTCCGTTCCGGTGGTCACCGGTAAACACGGAATTCCGGGAATTCCGGAAAATTCCGGCCGGAATTGTGAACCTTGGGCCCTACTCTCCGTTTGGGTCATCTCGCTCGCCATCCTCCTCTGCGGCGACAGATCCGACGAGGCTCCAACTTCATCCGGCGCGCCATGCGCGGCTATTGCCGCTGCCAGCGCTGGCTTCACGTCGTCTGCTGCTTCGACCAACGCAACCACGTTTGCTTCTTCTACTTATGCTGGCGGTTATGGCTGTTCTGCTGCTCCGACCTGCAGCGCACCTGCTAGTTGCTAGAGGAGGTCGCGCTGACTGCGCGCGTCTGCATGCATAAATGGACCGGGCTGCTCTGTTTTTTTTTTTTTTGGTAAAGGATAATGATAAACATCGGCTAATCATCTTTGTATATATCATGGTTCATGTGTCCCTCCCCGTATGCATGCAGCTATTGTTGGCTTGGTACGTGTCAGGTTGATCCGGTGTTACGAGCAGATTGTTGCAACAGAATATAGCTACGCTACGAGTGCTCTCTAGCATCTGGCTAGCATCAAGTGACCACTGCTATATGATTGATAGCAATTGCTTTCGCAGTTTTTTTTTCCTTCTATGGAGTGTCTTGTTGGCCGCTAAGCAGTAAGAATGACCAGCATATGTCTTTCTGATCCAGACTCCCCTTTGGTTGTGTTGTGCGTGAGGCTGGTAATTATGGCCGTGTTGGTTTGGTGATCCTAACTTGAACCAGCTGATGAGTTTGTCCTCACCTATGTAACATATGCTATATTGGAGTTGGCTCATGCTCTGATTCCGCTTTCACTCGAGTCGAGGCAAAGTTGATTGTTGGAGTTGACATTACGAAAATAAGCCACGAAAGGATAATTACTCAAGGTGCAAATTGTAGAATTTATTTTTTTTCCTTCTCTTTTTGTGTTTCTCTAGCTAATGTATATCAGTGTTTTATGATGTGTTGACTATATGTTTTTGAGACTTGTGCCAACTTCATATGTAATAATTATGGTCTAATACATCTTGAGATGTTTGGACTGAAAATATTTTTTATCATCAAAGAAACAGAGAGAGAATGGCCATGTCACTGCTTTTCTGGTTCCATCAGGCCAGCGTCCATATGGGCTGTTGCTTGTGCAATGTATGAAACAAGACATGTGGTGATGGTCATGGATACCCTAGGCTAGGATTGTTATAGTACCCCATCCGTTCATTTTTTTTTGTTTTGCAATTCTCGCTTCATAAGAAGACAATCAATTTTTAATTTGATCAAAATTATTGAAAAAGTAGCACTGATGATATAAAATAAATATCATTAGATTAATCATGTAATATTAAATTTGTTTAGAGACATAAATGTTAGTAATTTCTTTGTATATATTTAGTCAAATTTAAAATTGTTTGACTTCTTAATAAATAAGAATTACATTTTTTGGACAGAGTAGGTTAGATTGATCGACTTTTGTTTTCCATCTTACTTTATCATCAGATTTTTTTCGAAAATGCAGGAGAGTTACGTTTCATTGCATTAGAGAGAAAAATGGTCCCAATACAATCTTCCCCTCTCATACAGGCCAAGTATGAGAGGCGGGGTACACACCTCAAAGAAAAAACTCTAGCTTCTGAGTACAACCCTCATGACCCGAAAACACACACGAGTTTCTATGCTTCCAGATACACCAAGCTCCTAAAATAATCAAGGAGTTTACACCCTTTCTATCCTCTTTCTTAACTCTCTTCACTGTCCTTCGCCACCAATCTGCAAAATTGTTATCCTGCTGTCCGGGGATAAGGCTGAAAGGTTCAGAGGCGCAAACAAGTTGAACCAGACTTGTCCAGCGACCACACATGAGGTTATAAGTAGGTGCTGAATTGTCTCATCTTCTTGACTACAAAGTGGACACTTGTTTGGATGAGGCAGAGCCCCTTCTAGCCAGCTGTCTGCTGTCCAACATTTGTTCCCGAGAGCCAACCATACAACTATTTAGCATTTATTTGGGGCTGTCTTCCAAATCCTTCTCAACTTCCCAAGTGGCGGGCGAGTCTGTCTGCCAAGCCAAAGGTAGCGGTAGTTTGTTTATTTGACAAAATGCCGCGCGCCGTGACACTGTTTAACAGTCCCAGACGGAACCAACAAAGCAGTCCAGAAGGCGCGTATACCGCGACGACGCTCTGCTTTAACATTTCAACACACGGCGAAGAAACTTTCATGAAGCAAACAACATTGCGCGGCACATATGCAATGCTTCCTTGTATTCTTGTGTATATATATATATATATATATATATATAAGTTTGGTCAAGCCAAGCTCCGTCGCGTGCCTTGACCGTCCAGTTCCTGGGGTCGCCGGCCGCCGTAGAACTCAAACAATCACAATAGTTGATTGGTCGCCAATTTTTACTCGTGTTTGATCGTTTTAGAGCGAAAAGCGGCCTGATGGCGACTCGCCAGTTTTTATATATATATATATATATATATATATATATATATATATATATACTAATTAAGCCTCTGTACCTGTGTTAGCGTTCATAATGTCAGACAACACGCTGGTGATCATCCTGGTTGTGGTCTTCGTTGTCGTTGCGTTCATGTCGATCATCCTTCGGATCCTATGTGGTGATTGCGGAGGCGGAGGCGGAGGCGGAGGCGGTGGAGGCCGAGGCCATCGCCACGGCGGCGGCCATGCGCTCCACAGCAGTGGTGGCGGTGGATATGACGGTGGTGACGGTGGCGCCATCTTTGGAGGCGGCGGCGGCTATGATGGTGGCGGCGGCGGCGGCGGCGGAGGCTGCGATGGTGGTGGCGGCGGAGGCGGCAGCATGGCCTGCTAGATAGAAAGAGGATGTCGCATCCCTATATAGGGGTAGGAAATATTGTTGTTTAATCCGGTTTACATTAGGCCATTAGGGGACTATCTCTGTACGCAGTCGTTAGTTGTTGTGAGACTATATACCTGATGTTATTATGTTATTGGTGTATAGTATAGGAGCCCTCAAAGAATGATTATTGGTGTAGGAAAAAATAAGAGCAGTATCGGCCCGTACATAATTTGGGTTGATAGTTATTGTTACTTGATTGATATATTCCAGTGTTGGCGCATTAGCACTTGGGAGTAAAAATGCCATGTGTCACCGATTTCCTTCCATCAAGTGAATACTTCAAACTCTTATGTTTATTTGTGGATGGAGGGAGTGTATATGTCTGATCATTTCTTCCGTGAGGTCCGTTCTGAGCGAGAGGTTTCTTCTTCTCATCATCATCTTTCGCTTGCTTCCTTGTCTACACACAAATGCCTTGACGAAATGACAACTCATACGATAACCATGGTTGACCATGGCAACTAACAGCGAGCTAGTTTCTTCCTTGTCAAGACAAGGAGAAATAATGCACGTCACCGTAGCCATCTCTGACTAAGACTCGGTCGTGTCTGACAAATCAAGCAGCCGTACCCGTACGGTGCGCGATATGTAATAACCCGGCGCAGGCCTAATATTCAACACGGCGAAGAACCTTTGGTGGTGACGCAAACGTAGCACGTGTAGGAATGAAACTCATGTTGCGTGTCAACTGCTAGTAGTTCTGTTGTCCGGCTGACGACACCGACGGCGAGCCAATGCCACAAGGTTCGACCCATCATCTTCCCGGCACCTAATTGCTGATTGCCAGTTTGCCACCGGCTCAGCCCCGACAGGAGCACGCCGCACGCCGATGCCAAGCCTGTCACATGCCAATTTCCTCTGCCGATGCACACACAATACATTGGGTGGCTGTACCAAACAAGGGCGCCAGATGAACAACTAAGTTTAAGTTCCACCGTATTTTTAGTCCAATTCAAATCGTTACCAGATTGCGAAAACATAAAAACATCGATCTCTTTTTCAGGATGAGGATAACAGAAGATGAACACTCATGACAGCTACGACTAGAAGTCAATGCCAAAATTGTGTAATGTGCTGCTGAAACTCGTGTGTCTACTAAACCAACGGTAACATGGGTAAGACTGACTGTTACTTGTAGATGCTTCTGTTGGATCAGAACTTCAGAGCAGCTCTCGCCATTTCCAACGCTCCCTCGTAGGTCTTGTTGCCCCCGATGAAACCACTCATATGGACAAACACACAGCCCGGAATGCCAGTTTCTGCAGACAGTTCATCGTCTCTCATTCCCCTCCACTTCTCTGGCAGAGCCTTTCGGCTCTCGAACCTGTCAGGAGCAACACCAACAGCTTGCACTCGCCAGCTCTGGCTCCTCTCATCCTGCAATCATGCGGCAGAAATCAAATTTGGCAATGGTATTGGAGTTCAAAGTCACCATGCTACGAACAAAAAGTAAATAACAAGACTATAAACTTTATTGCAAGTACACTTCTATTCATTAGGACAGGACCACAGAAATGTTACCTTGCTTGTAATATTGACTATAAAGCTATAAGATCAGAGAATATGAAATGTTGGGGGAAACAAGTGATACCAATTATTACACTTAACAATCAGCAAACAGAAGGGGGAAAATAGTAAACAGAAACTTGTTTTTTTAGCAGCTGAGAAACAATTAAAAAAAACTCGACCTGCGGGGGGGTAAGACAGCCCCCCGGGCTTTTTGCTAAGAGAGTGTCCCACCCTTACACAGGGGGCCGTAGCCCTTGTGAGACAACCACTGAGCTGACGGCTTCTGCAACTACCCCCAGGTAGGAGAGTCCAAGCCAACCACAGATACGACCTGAGCCGGGACTTGACCTGTGCTTTGGTTATGGCGACAGACGAGGGGATTTTTTTTAACCTCAGCCTAAAACTCGCTCCCACGAGGAGTCGAACCCAGGACCTGAGGAGTGCTACTAAGGCCATCTAACCAAGTCAGCTAGAGGCCCTTTCGCCAGCTGAGAAACAATAATGTCATGGATAAATGCAATCTGCTACAAATGGCATCGTAAATGAACTAAAGATGTGGTGTCAAATTCATACTGAACTGTACTCTGAGAAGGGCAGGATTCCTCACCTGATAAAGCACATACTTGGTCAGAGGATCAATCTTCAGCTCCTCTTCAAGCTCAAATAGATGAAGCTTCCACTGTTCAATAGAGGATAAACATTCACTTGTTCAGGTTACATGTTCAATATGGCAGTTAATCAACTTAAGCAAGTTCGGAGACATAATATAAGTACATGACTATATTTAATGGTTAATTACAATTGGAAAACATAGGCCAGCCAAAGTTTGAAGGTAGTACTTAAACCCATATTTTTTTTCCTTATCTTGGGTGCAACAATTTTCAAGGTCTTTTTTAGATGTGACAATAACATTATGCACACGAAAGATTGTAAAATAAAACCAGACAGGTATAACATTTGTGGCTGCCTTTAGCATCCAAAACTGAGAGGCCAAAAATTCAGTTGCGGATGTTGGTAAGATTGATGTGACAAAAAAGGGGTCAAGATCTTACCGGGCAGAATCTATCCAAAACCATGATTTCTTCACTTGGGTCAACCTTTCCTCTTGATAGCAAACACTCCAGGACAATAGATCTTGCAGGTAACCATGATTTAACATGAAAGCGAACACTCTGGCATCGAAGATAGATAATATTGTCAGATGAAAAGAGGAGCACCAGCAAAACACATAATCAGACAAGAGATCCTTATGCAATGAATGAACATAACTCATTATTATGGAACTAAGGCATGAGTTGAAATGTCAAATACCTCCATAAATTCACTTCCAGCAAGCATCATTGCCTGTTGAAATGCTGCATTCTCCTTCTCAGGTGACTGGTCTGGATCAGTCCAGTCCGGATTAAGGCGCCCAACACGTGAAGACAAGTGTGTATTGTTCACATACTTTGGCGGTTGGTCTGTGTCGTATTGATTGATTCCATTATCAATCGCGTCAAGTGCCTGTAACATGATCAACGTATGGGGCATTGCTTCTTTAGTCATCGAAAATAAATGGTAAGAACTCACACACATGGATGAATAAAAAGGTACTACATGTGTCTGATAAACTTGATGTCAGATGATACATAGGGATTGAGGCTTGTCAATTATAAATACACAGCAACCAGAAAATACTGATGTTTGGTTGTCAGGTCATCAACACTTTCTTTCAGATTAAAGAAGTGGAGAAATCTTGCCTCTCAATAAGTCAAAAGAATTTATTCTACAATGTTGAGCTGACCAAAGTGGGATTTTCATCAACCCTACGCGCAGAAACGGACGCATATGCCATAAGTTCTACATTGAAGATCATAACTTCCCAGCCAATAAGAATACATATATTAGCAGCTGGTACCTCAGTTCACCCGAGACAATCAAAATAATGAACATAGAGGGGGTAAGCTGGCCTATAATTAACTATTGGGTACTCTGATGTTTCTCAGTGGTCTATGTCAAACATATGTTTTACAGTTGCAAAATAAAACACAAGATTTGATGACAATAACCATTTTTTTAAAATAAACAAAATAAAGAGGCAATCATGGGTTAATTAAGAAATTTACTCATGATATACAAAAAAACCGTATACTGGTCATATAATCAGATTCACACCTCAACAAAGCTTTTATATATTGCAAGGTACAAGCGGTGAACATCTTCATGGTCCTCATTAACCCCAAGCTCCTTAGCAATTATCTCCTTACCAAAATGCTGCAAAATCAGGACAAATTTGAATAGTAAGCATTCTATTTGTGCCAAATGGAGATTAAATAAACATAACAGTACCAATAACAATCTTCAATGTGCGACTAGTAAGCCTTGACAACCTAACACATTAGGGCAATGTTGTGCTTACAGAATGAAACTTGTGCATCCCACCAAGGATCCACCTGATGCCTTGTGGTGCAGTTGAAAATCCTTTAGCAGGCACCAACTTCCATAATAAATATTTTATTTTTGAGGGTTATTATGTGTCAATGTGTTGTTGCTGATTTCTCTGGGGCTGTTACGAACAGGGTTACGAATTAGCATTGTCCATGGGAGTACCTTGTACACAAGTCCAGCACTGCTAAGTTTTGTGTTGAATCCATGTCCAAAAACCTCACTGAAGCCCTTCTGATGATGATCATAGCGGTGCCGGCTGGGATCATAGACACCACCAACATCAAGCACGGCATCCAGTGTATCAAGGATCTATTGCGAAGTTCAATAAGAAATGGAGGCAACAAGTGAGTGTAGTTGCAAGATACAACAGAAATTATTGCATTTACATATACCAACAGCAGAACTTAAAGGTAATGAATCGCACCATGTGGCAATTCAAGTGCAACATCAAGTTAAACAAAGCAACACATTAAGCATAGACAGATATGTTGTCATGTTAAATTCATGTCCCAGGTGGCCAGGAGGTAGAAAGGGCGTTCACCAAATTTCAACGGTTTCAATTCAGAACTTGTAATGCAGCAGTGTGAAATCTAAGCAAGCGCAAGGGTATCACTGGGCAGAGAAGAACATCCTTATCCAATATTCTCGGTATTAGACTAGAGTCCACGTGAACACAACAAATTTGGAAATATCAACACTATTATTCGAAAAAAAAGAGATATCAACACTATTTAGCCGCATAAATTTCTCTACAAATCCCAGCATACTAATCTATAAGCCAGCACCCAGAGCCCCAGCACAAGCAATCTTCACTCCCTCAGTCCTCACCAACCCAAAATCATTTAAGAAAAAAAATCACGAAACTGAGAGGAGAACCCAGGAATGCGCTAATCTAGTTGGTAGGCAAGCGAGGAAGGGACCTGGGAGTCGCGGGTGCGGATGACGTCAGCGCCGGCGAATTGGGAGGTGAGGCGGATAAGGAAGCAGCCGAGCGCCTCGTCGCAGTGGAAGCTGCCGTTGTGGGTCCCCACCCGCTTGCCGCTCCCTGCGTCGGCGGCGGGGGCGGACGAGTAGACCCTCAGCCTCTTGGGCGAGGCGGCTGCGGCAGGCGAGAGAGACGCCATGGCGGGGAGAGTGCTCCGGATTTGGGATCGGCCGGTGGCAAGGAGAGGAGACGCGACGGCTCGCTGCGACAGCCTCCAGGCGGCGGCGAGCATAGATGAGGTAGGGTTTCGATGGGGCAACGGACAAGGCTTCGTGCGCGGACGAGCGGGGAACGCACCTGATTTTAGAATAGCACAGGGGATGTTTAGAGGAGGCGGCCGGACGGCACCGGCACGGCGGAGCAGGCGGGTGGAGTAGCACGAGAAGGTGGCGTTGGAGCTACAGCCGACACGAGATGAATGGGGAAGAGGACAAGGTCGATGGGAGCGACGGAGGTGGAACGGAGCCGCGCCGACGCGAGGGGTGGAGCTGCCGTAGGAGCAGGCGGCGGGAGCGGCTGGGAAAGGCGGCGCGGGGGCGGAGGAGGTGGATGGTGTGGGAGCGAGATGGAAGGGAGAGGAGAAAATGTTCCTACAGGGCCGACCTTTCATCTCCAACATCTAGCCCAGCATGAGAAGCCCACTACAGTTGTCTCTACGGTATTGGGCCGAAAAGGGCCGGGCTCCATTCGACACCTTTTCCAATGACAGCCCACATGTCAGCAGTCCACGTCATCGTCTCAGTCCATGTCAGCATGCGCTCGAGTGTTGCAGTTGGGCTCGGGTTGTCCTCCTTGCCATTGGCCTTGCATGAGATTGGCATGGACCGGCAAGGAAGCCGGGGATTTATCATCGATAATTAACGATCGAAGGAGATTATACTAATTGTTTTCTTTTTCATCTTTTTACATATTTTCTTGTTAGTATATTGAAGGGATTAGTTGTTCTAACTGGGAAGTCAAAACATTCCAGAAGGTAAAACTATGTGTTTAACATTCATAATGGCGAAGAATGTTCCATGAAGCAAACACCTTTTTAACCTCAGATGGTTGCCTACTTGGGCGGCACAACTACTTGTGCAGTAGAGATTGTGCTAAAAAAAAAAAACTACTTGTGCAGTAGAGTCCATCGCCCCGTCGTGCCCGCACCGTCTCTGCTATTTTAATTTGCGTATGTACGAGTACGACTGTACATACCTTAGCTTGTCGCTGCATGCTGTATTGCTGTGTACTTGCACACGGCAGCATTTCTGTCCGCATGTTCACCGCAGTTTCCCAAATCCGACGATCGGAAGCAGAAGGAAACCCAATAGCAGTGTTCTCTGGTGTTGCGGTAATAATCAACAACGAAAAGTCAAATAGCGTGGGTAACACCATAGCTTCGTGTTATATACTCCCTCCGTTTCTAAATATAAGTCATTCTAATTTTTTGGAGAGTCAAACTTTCTCAACTCTGATCAAATTTATACAATAAAATACTAACATTTATGATATCAAATAAGTACCATTAGATTTTTCATTAGATATATTTTCATAGTATAGCTATTCGGTATCATAAATCTTTGAAGTCATCTCTATAATTTTGGTCAAAGATAAAATAGTTTGACTCTCCAAGAAAGTTGAAATGACTTATATTTAGAAACGGAGAGAGTATAAGTATGTATCTAATCTAGCTAGTCTGTACACGCGCGTTGTTATTAGTGTTTGGTGTTCACGATGCCAACAAGAGCTCTCGCCGCCTCCGGCGGTGTTGCAGCCGCGGCCGGCTTCAGCGGGCCGCCGTGGCTGGCGATGATCGGTGTGGCCCTGCTCTCCGTTTGGATAATCTCGCTCGCCGTCCTCGTCTGCGGCTACAGCTCTGACGAGACTCCCGTATAGGGGTGGTAATGGGTTATGGCCCTTATGATCTGTTTACAATCTAACTCGACCCTAATTGGCCCTAATTATTTGTAGGTCAAATTTATATATAATTTCGACTCGATCCGTTTAAGGCCCGATTGTTAAATTTGCTACTATAAAAAATTGGGTTATTACCGCCTCTACTCCCGCCCACAGGGAGCGGCGGGGAGCAAGAGAGAAGGAGATCTTCCGGTTCCGGCACGTACGCCGCTGCCATAGCTGCTACTTCTGCTGCTGCAATTTTTCGACTTTGGAGATATGCCATTACAATTCACGTATTTGGAACCATACCATTACAATTCTTGACTTGCCTGAACCATGCCATTATCTACGTCTTTGATGCTCTTGGACCCACCCGCAGGCCTTCGTATTTTGGTATGGTCTGAAATACCCCTGCTACATCTCTGTCCTCCTACTCAGTGACATGTGGGCCCCACATGTCATTTCCTTCTCCTTCCTCCTTTTCTTCCCCAACGGCCCAACTGGTCACTGCTCCGCCGGCCAACATCTCACCACCCGTCGCCCTGCGCCCTCCTGCACACCTTGGGTGCGATGAAGGCTCCTCGGCGCCGCCTCCTTCCTCCTGTCAGCTCCACCCCATCGTGCGGCACACCGTGAACTTCCCCTTCCGCGACGAGGACACCACCATGAACGTCGTCGTCCACCACGCGTCGAATCGAGCTCGGGGCGAGATCCGGCCATGGACGCGGCGGAGCAGAGGAACCCTGCTGCAGTGCGGGCGAGATCCGGCCACGGGAGCTCCGCTGGCTGCCGCCCCTGCTCCTCCTCCGCCCGGGTCGATCCGCGCCGCCGGGATCCGAAGAGGGCGGGGTCGCCGGAGAGGAGGGCTTGACCGCTGCCTCTGCTGTCCTCTCTCCGCGGCCGAGCTTGGGACGACAGCAATGGCAACCGCGGGATCTCGAATCCCGACGCTGGCGTGAGGAAAGAGGCGGCGCACGGGGAAGGGGAGGAGAGTGCCTTGGAGGAGGATGCCGCCGGATCCTGGCGCCGTCCACCCCACGCCCGCGCCTTGGAGGAGGATGCCGCCGGATCTTTTGGGTCGCCGCCATGGCCTCACCTGTCTTCACGTCGGCGGAGTCGCTGGCAGGAGGCGCGGGAGCGGACTGGAGGCAGGGTCGACGCGGCGGACTGGAGGGCGCGGCAGGGTGGGTTCACGCTCCAGGTTGGGGAAGGAAGGGAGGAAGCAGGTTGGGGGGGGGAAGAAATGGAGGAAGGAGAAGGAGATGACATGTGGGGCCCGCATGTCATTCAGTAGGAGTACGGGTATTTTAGACCATACCAAAATACGAAGGCCTGCGGCTGGGTCCAATAGCATCAAAGACGTAGATAATGGCATGGTTCAGGCAAGTCAAGAATTGTAATGGCATAGTTCCAAATACGTGAATTGTAATGGTATATCTCCAAAGTTGAAAAATTGTAATGGCACCGATCCAAATAACCCCAGCCTCTTCTACCAGCGCACCTGCTTGTTGCTAGAGGAGATCGCGTCGACTGTGCATGCGTCTACATATATATGCGGGCTGCGCTGTTTTTTATGTTCGGTAAATAAATGGTACGAGTAATAAACATCATTGGTTAATCCTCTTTTCGTATGGTCCCTCCCTGTATATATGCCCGCAGTTGTTGTTGGCTTTTTGTCAGGTTATCTGGTGTCATCAGACTGGTAATTTTGAGTCTGTACTCTGTACATACAATGATCGATTGATCACTTCTACGTGCTTGATACTTAGTCCGTTTCAAAATATAAGTCATCTCAATGTTTTTAGAATTACAAACTTTTTAGCTTTGACCAAATTTATGCAATAAAGTACTAACATTTATTACCAAATAACTACCATTAGATTCTCCATTAGATATATTTTCATAGTATAGCTACTCGGTATCATAAATCTTTGAAGTCATCTCTATAATTTTAGTCAAAGATAAAATAGTTTGTCGCTCAAAAAAAGATAAAATAATTTGACTCTTCAGAAAAAAGTTAGAATGACTTATATTTTGGAGCTGAGGGAGTATTAGTAATTGATGATTTCATATTTTCTATTTTCCCCTAAATTGACGTGTGCCCTTTTCGTGTGATGGTTTGTCTATGGATATTTTAGTTACCACTTACCAGGTATTTTCCAGGGGCATGATTAGTTTGCGCGCGCACGGAGGGTGTCGTGCGGTCGCACTACCTGACAAAACGGGCGGGCGGACCCCACCCACATGCACCCATCCACCCCGCACGCACACACTCCCTGTAGAAAAAAATTGTACAGAAAAATTTTTACAGGGACAAGATTTTGAGAAAAAATGTCGAAAAAATTCGTAGCAAAATTTAAGAAGGTTTAAAGAAAATTTTTGCAGCAAAAATTTGACGAAAAAATAATTGCAAATTAAATAATATGTGAGTTTTTTCATGCAAAAAAATCTATCAAAAAAAGTTTTACAAAAATAAATTTGCAACAAAAATCTTGAGCAACAAGCTTTTGCTTAATTGTGACAGAAAAAGTTTCAGAAAAAATTGTCAAAAAAAAGAAAAAAAATTACCTGGCTGCCAGCGTCCTCCTCCTCTCTGACGAAGGTGGCGCCTCGCCGTCCACCGTTGTTTGTCGGGGGCCGCCACGCCGGAACAGACGCACGAGCTCGCCGAGGCCGCAGCCCCCCGACGCCGCCAGGGCTCGTCGTGCCCATAGCCCCGCCGACGGGAGCCGCAGCACGAGCGGAGGCGGGGCGGCGTGCGCAGCCTGACGACGGCATGGCGGGTAGAGCAGGCGGGCGCGAAGCTCCATCGGCGAGCGTTGGCGTGTGAGGATAAGATGCGGGTGGGACCAGAAAGGAGAGTGAGAGGGAAGCAAGCGCACAGTGGCTCGATGCGCGCGTCCTTAGATTTGAAATTCCGTATTCCCAATCAATAATAAGTTATTGACCAATAGTAAGCGAACTGCACGAACCAGCATAGCCATTGTTGACCACCCGCAGAGCGCCAAAAGACTATCAGGCCATCACGAGTTCATGACACATGCAGAGCTACGCTTGGTACTGCAACTCGGTCTTTTGACAGACAGGCCCGGCGACGGAACCAACCCGGAAGTTGCATTTCTGGAGATAAGGCACACCTCTGCGGCTCTGCACCCTGCAAACAACACCTCATGCTGCGTGGCAGCTGCCCGTGGAAGCGACGACTTTTACTGATCGATGGGCATCATCTGGTCTGACTATAGGTAGCTCTAGCTCCCACCCGTATTCCGTCCAGGCTGTCTCGCCCTGCCGCGTTCTCTAGCTAACCACTCTCCAACTCAATATACTGCGTCTGCGTGTTGATCGTTTGGTTCGTGAGCGTTCACAATGGCAAGAGCTCTCGCCTCCGGTGGCGCAGCGGCGGCAGCTGGGTTCGGCCCGCCGTGGCTCGCGATGCTCGGCGCGGCACTGCTCTCCATCTGGGCCATCACGCTCGCCGTCCTCCTCTGCGGCGACAGCTCGGACGGCAAGCGCAGGCCGAGATACAGAAACGCTGATGGCGGTGGAGTAGATGCAGCTATCGCCGGCGGCGCCGGCTGTGGTGCGAGCGGTGGCGGCGGGGGTTGCGGCGGTGGCGGTGGCGGCGGCGGAGGAGGCTGTGGCGGCGGCGGCGGAGGCGGAGGCGGTTGCTAGACAGTAGATCGAGCCTAGAGGTACGGTGGGGGTGGTCGCGCATGGATGCTTCAGCCTTCAGCTGCTTGCAGTTGCAGCAGTTCAGGAAGGCTGCACGCGGAGTTGCTGTTGTTAAAGGGCAGCCATGCATCATAGGTGTGCTTGTTGCCAAGCTCTATGTGACGATGCTATTAGCTTCATGTAATAACATGAACCATGAGTTCATGCTCTTATCATATCCATTCAATTGACTTCGATCTGCCGGCAACTTTGATGCCATCGCTGTTTGTTGTTCAAGTAAGAAAAGCCACGCCTGTCACTGTTTCCGTCAATATCGTAAGTGACTTTTGAATTTTTAATTGCTGCTCCGATGGTCGATATATCCAAATCCAATCTGATGTCTATGTCAAATAAGTAAGCTTATTCTTAAATTAAAGTTTATAAATACTATATATCCATAGATGAAGGTAGTATTAGCTCGAGCCTTGAGGTTATTAGCTATGGGCGCCATGTTAAGTCGGAGAGTTAAGCAGCGAGCTCAAGGCCATGGCTAAAGTTCTGAACCGAACTGAACATGTGCCACCGCCGCCGCGCCGAGCTGCGATTCGTCGTTGAATTCCACACCCCACTCCACGATCGCCAAGGGATCCGCAGCCAGTGCCCAGGAAATCCGCGTCCACGGTGTGCCATCCACGGAACGACTCCGCCCCGCGTCGGCCAATGCATCCCCCGCGACCCCGAACAGAGCAGGCGCGCGCCCACCCCGGCGGCGGCCGCCCCGCACCGCGACACGGGACGCCCTCGCAGCGTGACGCGACGCCGACACGCCGCGGATACGCATACGCAGCCCATCCGTTCGCCACAAGCCACTGCCGCTGAGCAGGGCTGGCACGGAGACTGGGGAGAGGAGGCAGCAGCAGCACCCACCAGGCCACCAACAATGCGGCTGGTTGGTAGACTATAGGATATGCATGCCTTGGCTTCAGCCTCGCCACCTCAACATCTCACAAACAGGTCCCAGCGCGTCAAGCCGGGCGCATGCCTGAATCTCCGGCAAACCGAGAGAAAGGCCGCCGCCACATACCTCTCAACCTCCAGCAAACTGAGGAAGAAAGCATTTGCCACCCTCCGGTGTTCCAGCAAACTGAGGAAGAAAGCATTTCCAGCTCTTCGCTCAAACTCTCAAAGGCCTTTGGATTGCCTTGCCGGTGTTCCACCTCCTGGCAAGCAGCAAATACAGTCTTATGGAAACCGAGACAAGTTGCATTGCAATTCCAGGTTCAGATATCAGCATTCTGTAGAGCAAGACATGTTCTAGGAGGAAACATCAATTACAGAGTACAACAACAATTACATGGGCACATCGAACACCATACGCGGTTTCGAAAATTTGCAGCATACAAAGATGAATGGAGTACATCCTAGAGCCAAGCAGTTCAACAGGTAAAACTTGGGGGGCTCCTGGAGCGACCATACAGTCTAACAGCTGAAAATTTTCCAGCCAAGCATACGCTTGGAGGAGCTCCTCATCTTCCACTTCAGCCCAGATGCACTCTTTCAGTTCAGGGTACCACAAAAGAAAAGAAAACTAGAAGAATTCAAACTCTAGGTAATTATCTGGCCCCTTTTGGTTGGCGACAGGCGCAACCTTTCCGTTTGTCGATGGCACTTGCTTTGGGCGGCAGTCAAGCTCCACGGGCTTTGGAATGTCTGGAGGGCTCGCACATCTTATGAGCGCCCAGTTCACGCCCTCAAAGAAAGGGTGCTGCTTTATCTCAGTAGCACCTCGCTTATATCCGAGTCTGTGCTGTGGGTCCTTGACCAGCAATCCCCTTATCATATCCCTTGCAGAGAAGCTCACTATTGGGGACTCTGGGAACCTCAGGGACTGGCCGACGACGTTGAAGAGTGTAGCCCGATTGCCTGAACCCTTGAAAGGGGTCTTGCCAAACAGCAGCTCGTACAAGAATATACCAAAGGTCCACCAATCTACCGCGCTTCCATGGCCCTCCCCTTTTATTATTTCTGGGGCCAAGTATTCATGGGTGCCAACAAAGGACATTGAACGGGCATCAGTTGGCTCAGCGATGAGCTCTGGGAACAGGTTCTCTTGGTTTGGAGCATCATGCTTTGACTTATCCTTCTTCGACTTGGACTTGGACTTGGATTTCTTGAAGAACCGGGGGCCAAAGCAAGTCGTTGGAGCAACACACGAGGGCTGAATGCAGGATGGTTCGATGCAAGCAGGCTGGGCACAGTATGCTGCATTGTTCCTCTGCATTGCATCTAGACCAGGATTTGCAGATTTGACCACTGTTGGGCTTACTGAACAGCGAAGAGAAAGATCAAAGTCTGACAGCATGATGTGGCCATCTTCCCGAACAAGGACATTTTCTGGTTTGAGATCACGGTATATAATCCCAAGCATATGCAGGTATTCCAATGCAAGAAGCACCTCTGCTACATAGAACCTGAAAAATCAAGATATTCAATCAATGCCAAAATAAGTTGAACACATCATTTTAACAAAGACTTATAATGGCACAGTTTCATAAATATGTCAGAATTTCGAATTAGCACCTAAGCATTTCAAGATTCATGTCATCCAATATAAAAGACTACGAGTGTCTAAATTACTTTAGAATTGAATGCAAAGCTGGGAAACAACAGCATCCACTATCTCAAATTGACAACAATAAACAGGTTATGTGCTAGCAACTTAGCATATGAAAATGCATAAACCTGTCATGTGCACCTGACTATCAAAGTAAAAACAAACTGTTCGACATGAAATGAAGATAAATAAAGTTTCAGTGCACAAATGTTGAACTGCAGATAAGAAGCATCATGCAACTCCTAGTAAACAAAGCTAACCAACAAATTATGCAAGATATCAAACTATGATTAGCAGAAGGACATACTTTGCTGCTTGCTCTGAAAAATATTTTCCAGGTTGCCTTTGGCGAAGGGTGTGAAGGTCCCCTCCAGGGCAGAACTCCATAACCAAGCATGAAAACTTATCTGTCTCAAAGTGAGTATACAGGGTTGGTAGAAATGGATGATCCAAGGACTGCAGGATCTCCCTCTCAGTCTGAGCTCGAAGCAGCTTCTTCCGACTTGCCAAAGAAGTCTTATCCATGACCTTCATTGCAAAGTAACTCCGTGTACCACTCAATTCAGAGAGATACACACTACCAATATCACCAGAACCCAGCTTCTTAAGCAGTCTAAAATGATTTAAACCAAGAACATTGTCCCTGGACTTCACCACATGGATTGCCTCCCATCTGGAATCATTCCCCTTGTGTGGCTTTGTGGTAGCGCTACTCATGCTGCTGCAGGAGCTCTCATCACTAATGTCAGTTCCCGTGCTCTCACGGCACATGCTACTTTTCCCACTCTCAGTGAACTCAGCCCGTGTACTCATCGTCGCACTACCACTGGTCTTCCTCAAACTACTTGTCCCATCACTCACTTTAGCAGAAGCGAAGCCATCACTTGTGCTGCTCTTCTGAGACGTTTTCTTTTCCTTATTCCCATTGATGTCCAAGTTCTCCACTTTCAACTCCCCAGAATCCCCATCTAGGACTGGTGACACATCAGCAGAGACTCCTGAAGAATCCTTGTCCATCAGAGAAGCTGGAGATTCTTCCTGCTGGTGAGATGGCATTAGCTTCTCTTTCATCACCTCAGCTCCGGGTTCTTGTCTGTCGTCTTTGCCTGACTCCTTCGCCTTTGCTGCTTGCCCGACCATGCTTGGGGAGACAGATTCAGCAGACAAGAACAGGGCAGGAGCAGGTCGGAAACACAGAAGCCTAGAATCGATCAGGCAGGTCTACACTACAAGCTCTCCACCTTCTCCAAGCATTCAGCAGTGTCGCAGCGCAACCCCCGACTCCTGATCTGAAAACCAATACGCCCCATTAGCAACAGAGTGATTTAGGAGGATAAAATAGCCCAAGACATCCAGAGGACAGAGCGAGCAATAGAACATAAACAGAAGAAATCAGCACAGAAGCTTCCGCAACGAACAATACAGGCAGAAAACAAGCATACCAAACACACCAGATTCCTAAGAAAAAAAATAGAAGAGGAACCTTTTCAGGATCCACGGCCAGGAAATCACCTTGCAGGTTCCCCCACAAGCTACGGCCTCGCGGCGGACAACAGATCCAGCGCCCCATAACGCCGCATCAACACTCCCCAAAAGGCCAAGCACTAGAACGAGGGCTCAAAAATCACAAGCCCCCACCCCGCATTCCCCCACAAAAATAGGGTCGGGAGTGGGCCAGCGCCAGAGAGATTAGCAACAAAAGCAAAAAAAATTTAGATATCCCCCCAAAGCTAAACTAAAGCAGGAGCAACACGGGCATTGCAACCTGGAACAGCTGCAAGCTCACAAGGCGCACAAGTCGCTGCTCCCCCTTTTCTCCCCCCGGAAAAGAAAGAGGCAGGTATGATGGCGCACACCGGAATCATATGAGGCGGCAAGGCAACAGCACAGCACATCCAGCATGTGGTGTGCTCCGGCCGCATCCGCGTCAGGACATGGGGGCACTAACTCCGGTGGCCAGTGAATGCGGCAGCGGGGAGATTTTATAAAGACGCGGGGGGAGGAGGAAGGAGGTGGATTGGATCTGGAAAGTGATGGGGATGCATTAAAGCAACAGATCAGGAATGGGCATCGCCCACCTGGGGAAAATGACACCTAGATCAATCAGTCAGTCAGTGAGCCGGCGAAGCGGGAGAAGAGAGGTACCTCTGCTATGACCAAGAAGCGGCCATGGCGCTGCCGGTGCTGACTGCAGGCGGGGAGATGGCTGTTCCTGTAGGAGACTCACACTCACATGGCTGAGCCATGGCGACGGCAGGAGGCGGAACCTAGCTGCATACTACTTCTTGGTGTGGGCGGCGCGAGACGGGACTGAGAGCGAGCACTCACTCCAGTGATTGGTGCGGGGGCTTGGGGATTCAGGATGCGGATTGCGGAGTGCAAGGGGACAAAGGGGGGCGCGAGGGTGGGACGGGTCAAAGGCAAAGGTTGGTGGTAAAATGATGCGCTTTTTGGGTGGATCAACAAAGCGGTTACTCACTAATCCTAATCTAATGGCGATGCCGATGCGCTTGGGGAACCGCCGGGCGGAGCGTGTAGGGCGTGGGTGGGTCTCGCGGCGCCCGAGACTTGCGGCCGGCGGACCAGCAAGCCAACAACCCCAGGGCTGTGCGCCTGTGCTGGGAGAGAATCTGACAGGTGGGGCTTGAAACTGGCAGTTGGTTCAGCTCTGCTTGTAACGTGACATTTTTATTACTTGTTTTAGTGAGAACAAAAAATGAATTACTCGCAACTGAATTGTTTTCTACTGCAGTAGTACAAAACTTTGTAGAAAATCGTATTAATTCAGACAGTCCTTACATAAAAAGTATCAAAATTTCTATACTTATTATTTTTGCCTCCGAACGAAGATGTATAAACCCTGTGTCAGATTTAAATGTTCATTGGTCTAATGTTGGTGGTAGCCAAGACTGAAATTCTCGTGTTCTTTCACCCGGTGCCGAGTAGCAGTACACTGCAGGTAATCACACAACTGGCTGGTCTGCAGTGCATGGCCGGCAGTTTCGGTAACGGAGGGATAAACAAGGGCGGCGCCACCACCATTAGCACTCGCTAATCTCGAACGCCCAAAAGCAGCCTTGGAATTGCACCTCGAAATATCGAGTGGAGTGATCAAACTGATCGCCCTTGATTTGGCGGTTCGGCTAATCTCGGTGGGGTGCGCCGGTCTTGAGCTGGGCTAGCAGCAAAGCTAGAAGCACGAGACCGAAATCATAGCCGCTGTGATCGAGGGTCCTTTCTTCTCAGCCTCACACAAAAACAAAAGCAACTTTTATGCAGTAATACAGTCACTGAGCCCCCCTTTGCTTTGTAACGGGAGATGATATTTTTCTTGTCAAATCGCACGGGGATTCAGATTCCTGTAAAATTCCTTATCCTCGCCACCTTTGTTAACTTTTATGTGATACCATTATGCTTCAGGAAACATTGCAGTTGCAGGACCAATGTTGAAAAAAAAAGTATATGACTAAGTTGCAGTTGCAGCCAGTGATCAGAGATCGGAGATCAAATAATCCGAGGACTGCATGATCAAAGCCAGTCCTCCATACCTCCATCGCTGTCGTCGTCCTTGCGAGCATGGGAACCGATCATGGCGCCCCCGGGCAGACAGCAACCTGAAACCTGCCAATCGGCCAGCACTACGGCGACACTCGAGGACACGCGCCATCCCTTTTCCTCCGCCTTTCCCTTCTCCCCCGGCCGGTCTCTCTCCCTACCGCTGTAGCCCGCTGCCTAATCCCTTTCCGGCTACAAATTAATTCTTCCTCCTCGACGTGGTCCATCCATGATTGGATAGATAGATAGATACATATATACATCTATGATGGAATCTTTCGAGCGCTAGGTCAGGCCAGTGTTAATTAGGTCACGCTGTGCAAAGCACTTGGCCGATCGCCCGGTCAGATTACTGTGCCGAGCAATGTGCCAGTGTGCCTAGGCACGTAGCCAAGGGCGTCCCTGACCCCGTTGGCCGTTGTCCTCGCAGCTAGCGAGCCAGCCGGTCGCCGGCGAGTCGGCCGGGCCGGCATAGAAAAATGGCGAGGGAGTTTGTTTAGTGGCGATGGCAAACAAAGCCTACGTTTGGAGCCATGGGCAGCGGCACATGGAGCCCCTCATGGCCAAAAGCTCCGCACCTCCATTAAACTATGGCGCACTGTTTTGAAACTCTGGAGCTCGGCATGTGCATCTGCAGTAGCGTGGCACACAAAACAGATTCTGTTTTTATTTTTGGCGTTCGTGACCTGGAGTTTTGATCGTGGAGGAGAAGCTGTGCCGGTGGCCGTGTAGAGGGGCGGCACGGCATGGCCATCGTGTTCTTTGGCAAGCAAGATGATGCGGAGCCTGTGATTGTGCTGGATGAATAACGGCGTCAGGCCGACGGACGACGGGGTGAGGCGACAACGGTCGCCGAGGGGGATTATTTTGCACGGAGAAAGCGACGGGCAGTGGTATTGGGCGACTGAAGTGAGGTTGATGATGGTGATTGTGCAGGTGTAAAAGATGCTCAAAGACAAGAACGCCAGCCTTTACCGGCTACCTGCAGGTAAAAGCCGTAAAGGGGGTAAAGACAAACGATTAGCGAGAAAGATAATAAAGATGATAAACAAGTTTATCTTCCACGCGTAACACGCATCAGCAAAAAAGAAAAATCTGGCAGCCAAGAAGAGCACTTTCGCACACGGATGGATCCAAAATTGTAAATCCAATCCAGCCAGGGGAAGGCAGGACGGGAGAGCAAGGCCGCGTTTAGATGGTTTCGCGAAAAAATTTACAGTATGTCGGGCACACATTTGAAGTATTAAATATAGACTAATTACAAAACTAATTACAGAGTATGTCAGTTCATCGCAAGACGAACCTAATGAGTCTAATTAATCCGACATTAGCACATGTTTACTGTAGCAATTTATTGTCTAATCACGATCTAATTAGGCTCATTAGATTCGTCTCGCGAAGTACACTCCATCCATATAATGGGTTATTTTTTTCAACTACATTTAATATGCCATGCATGTGAGGGAACATACTCGAAATTTTTTTCACAAAACATCTAAACAGGGCCCAAATACAAGTGCAGTTTTAGGTAGGACCGTAGGAGCCCGGGACGGGACGTTGATCAGGTCGGTGCCGGTGCCACGCCATGGGTGATTGGTGGGTTCCCTAGCTCGGAGGCGCAGGCGGTAGCGCGGACTGGTGACCGACGGACACGACACCCTGCCGGCGACACGGCCGGGTGTTCGGCGATGACATGTCTCAGCTGTCGCTGCCCCCCATTCCGATCTCGCCCGGACCCCGGTTGGGTTCGCTTCACGTCCACCTTTTTTTCTCAGTTCCATTCCACGCGCTGATACGCATCACATGCTGTCGATCTGCAGCTGGTGGCAGTGTGTGGCAAACGTTGCAGCTCATGCTGACAGGTTTTTCTCCCCGGTGACGCTGGAGCGAGGAGATATGCGTGCGGGATATGAAGAGCAAAGGTTGCCCCGGCAAAGGCCGATCTGCCGATCTCAATCTCACACGGGGAAAAAGCACTTTTGTTCGTTCATAAAAGCGAGATCGTTTTAGTCGTGTCAAAGTGTATCCAAAAGCATGAGCCTAACACCAGAGTTAAGTGCCTAATTTGGTAGGTTTAGAAATTCTTTTGATCTCGTCTTGATGATTAGTAAAAAATGAACGCCTAGATATAATTTTTTATAGTATTTTTTAAAAGATGATTTTTATGGGTAGGTTATTAGTTTTTGAAATAATTTTTTGAGTGCGAATTGAGCCTAGCTCAGCTGTTAAGGATACTTGTGATGAAACCTGCCCACCAGGGTTCAAGTCCTAGACTTAGCACTAGTGCTCACATTTTTCTTGACTATTCTTTCAGTGGTAGGCAACGTGCCCGTCAACAGCGCGATGCGTGAGTGGTGACTTCATCAATCTCGAGGATTTGCCGGCTCAGTCTTTCAGAGGTGGTCGCAGAAGTAGGGTTACGTGCGTGTGTTCGTAGGGGCGAGTGTGTGTTTGTGAGCGTTTACGTATGTAGTGGGTGATTTAAAAAAAACTTTTGAGTAGTGATTTTAAAATAATGAAAAAATTGAAGGAAACTAAAGAAAGAAGAAGCCCAGGTACAAATAGAACTACAAACGGGCCGAGTCCCATGGCCCAGTAGCCCATTTGTTGGTTCACTCGAAAGGAAAGCATAGCCCATGTGGTGTCCATTTCCTTGCCTCGAGCCGCCGGCGATGCTGCGCTCTGCGCTGCGGCGGGGAGGGGCGGCCGCGCGGCTGGCCGCGTGGGAGGGGGGAGCCTCGCCGAGGGACCTCCTCCGGCAGCGAGTGGCGGAGCGGGAGCGCGCGAGGCGGCGGCGGCGCGACCCGGGGCGCGATGAGTTCTTCGTGCCGACGCCGGAGTCGCTGGCGTGGCTCGACTCGGCCTCACTCCCCATGGTGCTCACCGCAGCCGCCGTGGCCCTCTTCACCAAGCTCCTCATGATGGTATCCCTCCGTGTCCTGGGCCTTGCAGCTCTACTTGGTTTCTCCTAGCTAGGGTTGTTTCCTGTTGCAATCGCAAGTATATTGTGTATTTCCTTGAATGCTTTAACATTACGCGAATCGTTTGGTGAATGCAGTAGTATGCATGATGCACTATGGCGCGCAGTGTAGAATCTTAAGATTGTTAGATTTGGGCATGTAGAGATCATACTGTAGGAACTTGAGAAATTTGTGATTACTTATGCTTACAAGGATTGTATTAAACTACTGCAAATAAATAGTCCCCAGGTGAAGAATTGCAGGCTTTTTCGCTAGTTGTCTATTTGCTTCTGTCTATAAAATGTTATCCTCATGGTTCTGTGTAGAGTTGTTATCCCAAGCATGACTTGTGATATTGAATCTGTTTGACATTACATTCCAATTTAGCCTTTCCCCCTTTCGTATGGATGAATTCTACATCATTCCTTTATTCAAACTCCTTTTCAAAATATAGGTCGTTTCAACATCTACAACATTGGATTAGTTTCACTAACTCCACCATGAAGTATGCCTTGATAGTGCTTTTATTAGATGTTAACTTATTTTTCTATAAACTTGGTCAAGTTATTGAAGTTTTACTTGACAAAACTGAAACGATCTACATTTTGGAGCAGAGGGAGTAGTTTGTATATTTTCACATTCCTTACTACTAGCTTCCTTGTTGGTGTATATATGTGTTAGGCCCATCTAGAGTGTTAGGCCCATCTAGAGGCCCATGTACATCTACTATGTATCCCACCACAGCAATTATTTCCTCTAGCATTCCTAATGTTTCATGACAAGATGTGTACATTCTTCTTGTGTAAGCTAAATCATCGAGATTCAAGACTTTTACTTTCAGTCATGGTTAATTTTAACTATTGGCTAGTGCGTAGTCTGCATGACCATCATAGAAACATTTAAATTCAATGTTCTTGTAGCTGTTTGCTGGGACACTGAAATTATATTATAAATCTTATTTGGTATTTTGTGGGCAGGAACATGAAGCTACAGATCAAGAAAGGAGAGAGCGCAAGATAAAGAATAGCCACCCTGATCAAGGAAAAGTAAGGATGCTGAGTCGTGAAGAATGGGAAGAGGTCCAAGAAGTCAGGCCAAGGACCCCTTTTGAATCGAAATTAGCTCGTCCACATGCCCGTATAAGAACCGGGGAACCAATGCGACTGGTTAGTACACATATTTCTTATCATCAGTTTCTTAAATGAAGTTTTGAAATGGTAATTCTCTTATAATCTATGACATTCTCTATCTCTGATGTGTCTTCATTATTTATCCACCATTTTGCTCTGTGCTGAAAATAGATGTTTAATGATCCGTATTAGATTGTACGTCCTCTTCTAGTTAGTTACAGATACAGCAAATAAATACCAACATTGAGATGTTCATCGGGTTCTCATATAGTTAAGCTGTCAATTACTCAACATTGACATGACACCAAACAATTTCATTTCTTTATTTAACTAGCTTGAGGAAGAAATTGAAAATTAATGGAACTATGTGGACGGATTTTCCATCTCCGTTGATGTGCAGTTTTACATTTTAAATGACCTCTTGGTCATGGCTTGTCTAATTACTTATCTTTGTATCCCTGACCTATAGGAGGATGTCAAGGATTGGACTACCGATGTAATAACAGATGCTTTTACCAGAGTAGAAGAAAGTACCAAGCAAAAATGATTCAGAAGAATCAGCCAGTTCATATGCTTTAAGGCTTTCCTGAATGCATAGTTCACGGGGGTTTTCAAATTGTCTACTTCCTGTAAATGATAGCCTTTCTTAGGCATTATTGTAGCCATGTTGTAGAATAATATTTTCTGCACTACAAAAGATTATAGGAATATGGATCTGAACCAATTTCCCTTGAGCAGTTGCAGGTCGTTACTTCTCTTTTGGCCTGAAGCCTGAACAACATTAACTACAAGTTGTTGCCATTTTCCATATGCTCAGTTCTAACTCCAGATCACTACATAACTTCAATTCTTTTTTAATAATTTGAAAAGGAGTTCCAGATCAGCGCCTGTTCATTTCACTTTCAGCACTAAATTGTAGGTGTAGAAGGGTCCCTATGCTTTCAATAATTTTGTGCATAAATTTTCAGTGGTATCCAGAGGACAGCCTTGTCGATTTGATTTATCATAGTTGCCAAGCAATACTTTTCACAGGTACAGTTCGTATGGAGGGTGGATAATATTTGCATCCTTTCTCATATGCCTACTTGGTGTTCTCATCAATATGCTGCCAGCTATTGGGATATCTACTGGTTATTCAGTAAGTGCTCCCACCAGTCACAACTAATATTTTCTTGTTTTGGACAAGGTTCCATCATAATTTTGAAATCTTATTGAGTGTTGATAAGTCTTGAAATATGTTTAATTTGGATGTGTGAAACGTCACCACTGTATATGTTTTTTTTTTTAAATCCACAATCTCAAAACCTTAATGGATTTCATAAATACATTTCAATAGTTCAGATGCATATAGACCAATCATACCCAGAATTTTGAGCAGTTTTGGCTGGAAATATTTTCTGCATTCTTTATGGTCAATGTACAACGGAGTAGTATGGGTGTACTATCGGTCCTCCTCCGGCCTTCACCTTAAGGCTTGCATCACACTCAAACCTCGGCATGCAATTGGGTTGATTTTGGGTCAACCAGTGCCCAACCCACTCAACCCAATAGGCAGAGCCTGGATAAATGGGTCGACCCAAAGTAAAAGCACCTGGTTACCCGAAACCCATTGAGTTACCCAGAAAGTTATTTAATCATGCTTGTTCGCTTGCCTCCGGTGGCTTTTTTCTTTAGAAATTAGAACAAGATCACACCGCAAGCTGGAAGTAGAGTTCGCACGGTCTGGCGGTCTGCCATGCAAATTTACAACTCCCAAACGAATCGTTCGCTCGAATAGTGAGCTAAATCAAAAATTGATGGATCCAAAGAGTCCAACACTACAGTTGTTCCGAGTTTGATTTCTGGATTGGAAAGCTTGCAAAATGCGACTCTGATTTCGGCCGCAACGTAGCTAGCAACGGTGCCTGCGCTTCTATTCGTTGTACAGCACAGGTCAGGGAGGCCAGCCGGCCTCTGAGGCGAACAACAGAGCTTGCACAGGCGGTGCTATGGCTTCAATTTGATGGAGGACAGGAGTCGGCATGTGCGGGGCCAGCCAGAGGCCGGCGATGAGCGAAGGGCCGCCGCACCTAGTGGGGAGAAGCTTCTTCCTTGGGATGAGACCTGCCGATTGGGTTACCCAAATAACCCACAACGATGTGCACTACTTGGCACTAAAATTTCACTGGGTCGGCCGGTTGGGTAATTATACCACTATTGATGTTTTGGGTAGCGGGTCATTGGGTTGACCCACTGAAATCTGCATCCTTACTCAAACCAATACTCCCTTCGATCATAAATGATGGACGATTTGCATGTTAGTAGACTATTTGAAGCTTTAGTAATAAATTATGTTTTTATGTACATTGAACTTGCATACTCGAAACCCACATGTTTTTTTAAAAAAAATAAAAAACCCACATGTTCATATTTACGTTGGAAAGTAGCTGGGTATACATGGCACCATATAGGAACTGTTCTACTAGTGAAGAAAATAAAACTAGCAGTGACACTGACAGTGACACCTTGCTATGAGGGCAGTGAATTCGTAGCATTTAAATTCAAGACATCGTCGTAGCTGCGAGCGCGGGTTCTCCAACACGACACTCCACATGGAGAGGCTGTTCTCGACCGAGAGGTTCGGGGTCAGGGCTCTGTACAGGCTGTACGCCGCCACGGTGGCCGCCGGGATATGTCTGGTGCTCTACTACAGGGCGGCGCGCGTGCTGGCCGGAGATGAAGCCGGCGGAGGCCGGGCGGCGACGTGGCTGTGGCTGGGGACGCTCGCGGCTGAGCCGTGGTTCGGCCCAGGCTTGCAGGCGGACCGGGTTGTGGGCAGCCGCCAACCCACAAAGCCTGGGCCGAACTTTGGCCTGTGCTGGGTCGTGGCGCAGTCCGTGCGGTGGCGCCCCGTCCGCCGCCGCGTCTTCGGCGACAGGCTCGCCGCCAGGTTCGGCCGTCGTTCTCTCGCCCGGTCTATAGTAAAAACGGATCGCATGTTCTCTCTCTTTAAATTTCACTCGCTCCAATGTTCTTGATTACATCACACACAGTGATGTTCGTCAAAACGCTGTACATCATAGTGCTTCTGCCGGGTGGCCGTCTGCTCCTGTGAGACGTATACATTTTTGTGTTGAATGCTCGCTTGCTTGTTGTTGATCGTTCGATGCCATTACCCGAGCAGCAGCTGCATAGGTCCAGATCCCTCGATCAAAAGCTCAACCCCATGGGAACGAGAGGAGGCTCGGGCGGTCAGGTGGTTTACATCTGGTTCAGCCGTGTCGAGTTTGAATCTCGTTGGCAGCATTCTCGCTAGAGTGGAGAATGGGCCGGCCGGGGCAACCTGGCTCCTAGCGTCCTGATGACGCAGGGGCTATCTAGCCTCTGGCCCCTAAAGCTCAACCCCATGATCATCCGTTTCGGAGCTGATAGGGGATTTGTCAATGAGAACCACCCTACTACCTACCCAGTCAAAACTATCACCGGATCTGACCGTACTAAATTTGTTCTTTTTTTTTTTTTTGCTTTGTTCAGATTTGGTTACTTTGCGGTCCCCAAAATTGTTGATGCTCAAGACTTTCCATATACACAGATATGCAATCCTCCAGTGTACTCGCTAGAGAATAGATGTCAATCCAACTCAGAATCTGAATTTTACGGATATAGAAAAGCATTTTTTTTAATTTATGTGTGGATGTGGGTAATTCGAATTCGATTGTGTGTGGTATAGGACATAGTTTAAGCAAAATCCGATGGATATGAATTATTCGATAATTGAACACAAATTATTCGAGGGTTTAGTAAGTTCATCAGGCCACCATGGTACATATCAAGAGTGAAGTGTCATTGTGTCACTTTAGATATGATTCATAAGCTTATAAATATTAGTTTTTTTCATTCTATGTTGCTGGAATATAGGTTTGGTTTAGAAATTATCACTATAAAAACTACACATAAGCATGTATTATCCGACGATATTAATCCGCGTCCGCTCCAACACCACATTGACTCCGCATCATATCCGATATTTTTTTAAAAAAAATCCGCATCCATACTGTATTCGTGAACGTTCGTTTCGCTCCATATTCGACCTGCTTCGCTCTGATCCGCTTTTATCCTTACTAGAGAAGCAATATGCTCCAAATATATAAATTGGTCGTAGTAGACATAACCTTCAGTTATTTCAACCGCGCGCATGTGGATTGAATCAAAATGTCTCCTCTTTCTGCTAAATTATTGCCACGGGATGGTTTTGATCAGGCAGCACGACAACAATAATCTCCCTTGCGTGGACATCTTCGTGTGCACCGCGGACCCTCGCTCGGAGCCGCCAAGCCTCGTCGTCTCCGCCGTGCTCTCGGTCATGGCGTACAACTACCCGGCCGAGCGTCTACGTCTCCGACGACGGCTGCTTGGCCCTCACCTTCTACGCCCTGTGGGAGGCCTCCCGCTTCGCCAAGCTCTGGCTGCCGTTCTGCAGGAGGCACGACGTCGAGCCGAGGTCACCAGCCGCATACTTCTTGGAGTCGGAGACGACGGAGGTGGATCAGCTCGGCGATGTGCACTGCAGCGTCCAGGAATGGTCGCCAGTCAAGGTACATGCATCATAATGTTAGCTTTCATCCGCATCCTTCGACTATTGATACAGAAAAAAAAAAAACAATACTATGGCCCTAGGAGGCCACAAGCAGAAAAATAAAAGAAAGACAAAAATAAACTCGTCTGATTGGATTGAGACGTCAACACGGTTAACACAGTTAAGTGCACAGCACGCGGACCGGTTGGAGATGGTTCGACTATCTTCCCACCTACAGGCTACAGCAGCAACATTGAATGTGAATGATCACATTGCAAATTATCGGAGCATGTAATATCTCTAGGTGGCAATGAATATTGGTAGTCTCAACTCAATCATGACCGGACAACTGGACAAGCTCTGCTGGCGCTGACGGCTGATCGATCTTGTGTCGTTCTTGTGCTGCGCAGGAGTCAGGGAGATGACCCAGCGCATTGCTTCTGCGGCCTTGCAGGGCAACGTTCCTGAAGAGATCAGAGCGACGCACAAGGGATTTCGCGAGTGGGGTTCGGGAGTTCAATGCTCACTGGTGCCTTGTGAATTGTGACAATGAGCATCTTTTTGGGATAATGAAAACACTCCCAACCTTTTTGTCATGTGATCCATGAACACGCAGGCTAACATCGACTCTGATAGGTTTTGATCGATGGGAAGAACCCAAATGTGGTTGACAACGAAGGAAGCCTGCTGCCAACATTGGTCTAACTTCAAGGCGGGGGCGATGAACGCTCTGGTGCAGTCATCAGCTTTTTTTAACTCCGGAAACACAGTTTAATTATACCATAAAATCCTCCTTTTTTTCCTTGCTAAAGAAAAATAACCCTTGTTTTTTGGTAATATACTTCTAGTTCTACAACTTCGTGGCAATTTTTCAATAATTACCATCCATTAATTGCATCATAACTAACTTATTCCCCATGTATGCACACTAGGACCAGATAGTCTATCTACCTCCTTTATTCTTGCGGTCAGCTAAGAAATAAGTATTATTGTGAACCATAGTACTAAGTAGTTAATCGTAGCATTTTGTAAGTGCTGGCATCTTGCTGATATGAAGAAATATACTGTCCCAGTCAAACTCTGAATATTTCCTTATGGCACCGTACGTTCTCCTGAAATTAGATAAGGGTGTCATCGGCGATCAGCAACAGCCCTATCATCCTGAACGTGGACTGCGACGTGTACTCTAACAACAGCAACTCGATCAGAGACGCCATGTGCTTCTTCCTAGATGAAGAAATGGGCCACAAGGTTGGGTTCGTGCAGTACCCTCAGAACTACACAAACCTGACCAAGAACGACATCTATGGGAACTCCCTCAATGTCATCAACGAGGTAATAAGTGGCACCAAACTGCAAATTACACGGCAACCTTGAAGTTTTCTGCTTAAGTCTGCTGGTACAAAATGCAATTCCAGTTATCTAGCAATATCTGACTTTTGGGCCTTGATTCTGTCCTGCAAAAATCTGAAGGTAGAGCTATGTGGCATGGACGGTGTGGGCGGCCCTGCGTATATCGGCACCGGATGCTTCCATAGGAGGGAAACCATTTGTGGACGTAGCTTCACTGAAGACTACAGAGAAGACTGGGAGAGAGGGATCATCACGGCGAAACCGCTAGAAAACCTGGATGAAATCGAAGAGCAAGCCAAGTCTCTGGCGACCTGCGCCTACGAACACAACAGCACGGAATGGGGGCGTGAGGCCGGAGTGAAATACGGCTGCCCGGTGGAGGATGTCATCACCGGGCTGGCGATCCAGTGCAGAGGATGGGCGTCCGTCTACTACAACCCGTCCAGGAAGGCGTTCCTGGGCCTTGCTCCGACGACGCTTGCTCAGACGCTGCTGCAGCACAGGAGATTCGCCATCCTGCTGTCGAGGTACCGCCCGTTCCTGTTCGGCCATGGAAAGGTGAGGCCGTGCCTGCAGATGGGGTACTGCATCTACGGTTTATGGGCTCCAAGCTCGATCCCTACCCTGTACTACGTCGTCGTCCCGCCACTCGCCCTCCTCAATGGCATCCCTCTATTCCCAGAGGTGATTCTGAACTTGTTCTGATGCTTTCAATTATTTTGCCTACTCTGACGGTCTGACCTGCATTTTTTATGCTCATGGGTCATGAACTCATGATGGTGCCATTCAGATCAAAAGCCCATGGATCATCCCCTTCATGTACGTATCCACTGCAACATACGCGTCGTACAGCCTCTACGAGGCACTGAGCTCCGGGGACACGCTGAAAGGGTGGTGAAACAGGCAAATTAAAGGATGTGGACCATCAAACGGATAACCTCCTATCTCCTCGCCATGATCGACACCATCTCGGGGATGCTCAGGCTGTCAGCCATGGCCACATGGCGTTCGCCATCACCCCTAAAGTAAGCGGCGAAGGCCAGTCGAGGAGATACGAGAAGGAGCTTATGGAGTTCGGGCCCTCGTCGTGTCTCGAGCTCGTGATCGTCGCGGCGACCGCGCTGCTCAGCCTCGCGTGCCTGGCCGGCGGGATGGGCCGGGCCGTGGCGAGTGGCTGCGGCGTGAGCTGCCTGAACAAGTTTTTTCTTCAGATCTGTGTGGGGCGCTGGTAGCCACCAACGTCCCGGTATACGAGGCCATGTTTGTGAGGGAGGACAGAGGAAAAATGCCGTTGGGAGAATCTTTCAAAAAAAAAAAAAGGAATGCCGTTGGGAGTTACTGTAGCTGCCATTGGGCTTGTGCTGCCAGCCTGCCTAATACGGGCAAACATATTTTGAGAGGCCAAATTTCAGAAAATAACAATGTACGGAAATAACATGGCCACGAAAAGCAAAGGAAAAAATCAGGTCCATCTGCTGCCCAACGCGGATTCCTTGACTCCACCGTCAGCTACCCCCGTATTGTGCCGCTGTCGCCTCCGCCACCGCCCGCCGCCGCCCACGCTAACTTCAGATCCCGCAGCACCCTCCCCGACCGTCGGCCCGATCGCCGTCGTTCACCGCCCCGACCGGTGGCATCCTCGCCGCCGTGCCTGTCGTCACCCCGACCCCTTTAGATCCGTCGGGATGGCCTCCACCCTAACGGCGGCGGCGGCGCCGGGGAGGGAGGGGGGGGGGGGGGGTTAGAGGGCGACGGAGGCAGCAGAAATTTGCGATCTACTACCTACACATATATAGGTGTTTGCCTTTTACTGTCCACATTTGAATTTTGAGACATTGGATCTTCATCAAATATTTTATCAAGAGGTCACTCCTTTCTCTACCTCTAAATAGTTCACTGGCTATGGAGCCTAAGCAAGACCTTGGAGTTGTCTTTTTTTTGTTTTTGGCCCATTTTGTAAAAGAATTGCACAAATGGACCCTTGGCGGAAAGATTTGTAAAAATGGACTCTAGCTCGGCGCCATGATCATTGGCGCCGAGGTTACACGTCTCAGCGCCAAGTGCACTTGGGACAAACTGGCGCCGAGACGTGTAAGCTCGGCGCCAATGGTCGTGGCGCCGAGCTCGGCGCCAGAGACTACGGCGCCGAGCTTACACGTCTCGGCGCCAATTGTGTCCCAAGTGCACTTGGCGCCGAGACGTGTAACCTCGGCGCCATCACCTTTGGCGCCGAGCTAGGGTCCATTTTTGCAAATCTTTTCAAAAAAGGTCCATTTGTACAATTCTTTTGAAAAAAGGCTAGAAAACAAAAAAGACAGGACCTTAGAGCCGGTGCCACACCCAATTGACACGTTAATCTATTGGAGATAGTTTTCTCTGCCCCGATTTCGCCTTCGATTATGTTCCATTGCCCCTATCGATGCCCTCGCCATATCACCACACTACCGATTGAGCCGGCCCTAGGTTGAGCTCAAAATCAAGTCGGCCCTAGGTCGATGGCGCTGAGTAAGTCCGTCTATGTGACGGCATGTGTAGGGGTCATTGTGGTGGAATCTGCCCACCAGGGTAAGTCATCGACTTGACACTGGTGCTCGCATTTTTTGCATTTATTTTAAGATTTAACTGGCGCTATTCTTTCAGTGGTAGGCGACGTGCCCGTCGACAGCGAGGCGGAAGTGGTGACTTCGTCAATCTCGAGGATTTGCCGGCTTAGTGTTTCGGAGGTGCTCGTAGGGATAGGTTGCATGCGTATGTTCGTAGGAGCGAGTGTATGTGCGTGTTTGTGAGCGTCTGCATCTGTACTATGTGATTAAAAAAACTATCCAAGCTAGAGAATTTCACATCCATTTTGGCAGTCGATCTATTGGACTAGTTGCGTCGTCGATGTGAGGAGGCACATACCAGCTACAGTTTTCGACCCCTGTCCTCCGTTGAATATCAGAGTTACAGTCGATCTTGCTCTCTCCTACTAGCCCCGCTGCATTCAATTCCTGATCGGTTCACTAGATATGATCCCCTTCGGTATCATCCACGTCGCCTGCACTAATCTGCGAGAATCTTACGGACTATTACCGTCCACCTGGCCTTGCTCATCGATGCAATAGGGGAAGAAACACACGATCGGTCCATTATTTAGGCAGATCGAGAGTTCCATGCCGCGATCGAATTTGTCACACTTCGATCCCGATTGGCTCGATCAGGGAAGCGTGGTCGACCCCGTTGTCTTTTGCACCCCCGTAGCTGCCGCCATCATTCGCTTTCCCTGATCACCCTGGTCGATCTACACAATCACGGCGCCGTTACTATACCTGTACCTACCGCCGACATCTGCAGTAATTGGTCGACAGCCACCTTGTGGGCCGGTCAGCATCGATAGGGCCACCACGCCGTTGCTCCATCGGCGTTCATATACGCCGCCGCTTTTCCCATGCATACTCAGCTCTCCCCCTACCATGCCACTCGTCACTCGTCAGTAACTCGATCAGTTTGAGAGAGATGGAGATGGAGAGGCTGTTCGCCACGGAGAAGGTCGGCGGCAGGGCTCTGTACAAGCTCCAAGCCGTAACAGTGTTCCTGGGGATCTGCCTGGTGCTCTGCTACAGGGTGACGCACATCCCGGCGGCCGGCACGGCGGCGTGGCTGGGGATGCTCGCCGCCGAGCTCTGGTTCGGCTTCTACTGGATCCTCACGCAGTCCGTGCGGTGGCGCCCCATCCGCCGCCACACCTTCAAGGACAGGCTCGCCGCCAGGTCGATCTGTGTATAAAAATTCTCTCTTTTTACATGACTCATGCACAACATGTCTGACAAGCTAAACACTCGTACCATATGTCAATGCATGTTATCTGGAGCAGATACGGAGAAAGGCTACCCTGCGTGGACATCTTCGTGTGCACCGCAGATCCGCGTTTGGAGCCACCAAGCCTCGTCGTGGCCACTGTCCTCTCACTCATGGCATACAATTACCCACCTGAGAAACTGAACGTGTACCTCTCTGACGACGGGTGCTCCATTCTCAATTTCTATGCTCTATGGGAGGCCGCCTCCTTCGCAAAGCACTGGCTTCCATTCTGCAGGAGATACAACATTGAGCCAAGGTCACCGGCCGCTTACTTTGCCCAGTCAGACAAGCCTAATGATCCGCAAGCCTTAGAAGAATGGTCATTCGTCAAGGTATGCGTGTTTTTTTTTTCCTCAGATGAAACATATGCAGCCTGATGCCTAATAAGCTGGCTGATATCCTTATGGGATGCAGGGCCTGTATGAAGAGATGACAGAGCGAATTGATTCCTCTGTTCGGTCAGATAATGTTCCTGAAGAAATCAAAGCAAATCATAAAGGATTTTCGGAATGGAGTACAAGACTTAGCTCAAAAGATCACCAGCCTATTGTTCAGGTAGCTTTCATATATCCTCCAAATTGGATAAAGTGTTTTCTTTTTCTTTCACAGTTATGGAGTAACAAACTTCATAGTGTTTGAGAATCCAAGTTCTAAATTCTTTGCTAGGTTGTGATAGATGGGAAAGACAGAAATGCAGTTGACAATGAAGGAAATGTGCTACCTACATTGGTTTACATGGCACGGGAGAAGAGGCCTCAATACCACCATAACTTCAAAGCTGGGGCAATGAACACTTTGGTACACTCATTAATCTTTATCAGCACATCACCTTTAAACAAACTTAACCAATGTATGTCCACATCGATTCATGAGCAGTGAATCATATACTTCTTAAAGTATCTGAAAGTTAAGGAAATATTTGAACCTCAATCCTCCTGACTTGTGGAAATATTTAAAAATCTTATTCTTCTACCTACTGTACGGCCATAAACATATGTACTCGCATTAGCATAGTGCCAGCTAAATGCTGGTCTAAAAAGAAGTGCCAGCCAAATGCAAAATATCATCTATGAAATACAAAGTTGGCTAGCTTAACCACAATGGACATTTCAAATATGTCAGCTTTCCTATTGAAATGCAGATAAGGGTGTCATCAGTCATAAGCAACAGCCCTATCATCTTGATTGTGGACTGTGATATGTATTCCAACAACAGTGATGCAATAAGAGATGCAATGTGCTTTTTCCTTGATCAAGAAATGGGTCACAAGATAGCATTTGTGCAGAACCCTCAGAACTATAACAATGTGACCAAGAATAACATATATGGAAACTCATCCAATGTTTTCAATCAGGTCAGTAATATGAGTTGTAACTTCAATATATGCAATCATCATATATGCAATGCAATGTCCCTAAAATTGCTACTAAATCTACAGGTGGAGCTAAGAGGTTTCGACGGTCTGGGTGGCCCTCTATATATTGGCACCGGATGCTTCCACAGAAGGGAGATCTTGTGTGGCAGAAGGTTCACCAATGACTCTAAGGAGGATTGGGACAGAGGAATTAAGGAAAAAGGAAACCTGTCCATAGATCAAATTGAAGAGAAAGCGAAGTCATTAGCAACCTGCATTTATGAACATAACACACAGTGGGGAAATGAAATTGGGGTGACATATGGTTCCGCAGCAGAAGATATCATCACTGGGTTGATAATACATTGCAGAGGATGGATTTCAGTTTTCAACAATCCACCAAGAGCAGCGTTTACCGGCGTAGGTCCAACAACACTTGCACACACAATACAGCAACACAAAAAATGGTGCGAGGGAGTTTTCTCAATTTTTCTTTCGAAGTACTGCCCCTTCATCTTTGGAAACGGAAATATCAGTTTACAACTACAAATGGCCTACTCAATTTATAGCTTGTGGGCACCCAACTCACTTCCTACACTATATTACCTTATCATCCCTTCAGTTGGCCTTCTCAAAGGCATCCCGCTGTTTCCTGAGGTATGCTAGCTAAATATATGATACGTATTAATTTAGTTTCAAACGAATGAATTGAAACTAACATGATACTCCTATGCCATTTAGATTACGAGTCTATGGATCATGCCTTATATATGTCTCAGTTGTGACGAACATTTACAGCGCATATGAGGCATTGTTATGTGGAGATACATTGAAAGGATGGTGGAACGGACAAAGGATGTGGATGATTAGAAGAATAACCTCATACCTCTATGGTGGCATTGACGCCGTTAGGAATACGTTAGGACTGTCAAAGATGGGGTGTCCAGTCTCACCAAAGGTAAGTGGTGAAGGCAAATCAAAAAGGTATGAGCAAGAAATCATGGAATTTGGATCATCATCTCCAGAGTACGTGATCATTGCAACCATTGCATTGCTCAACCTTGTGTGCCTCGTGGGAGGACCATGTCGAATCTTGACAAGTGGTGGGGATATGCCATTGACTGGATTTTTCCTCCATGTCGTTCTATGTGGACTTCTAGTGGCCATCAATATTCCAATCTATGAAGCAATGTTCCCCAGGAAGGACAGAGGGAGAATACCATTCTCAGTCACGCTAATTTCCATTGGCTTTGTGATGCTATCCCTCTTTGTACCATTACTTTGAGGCCTAAAATAAAAGGCAGCCTCACTGTGCCATCATGTTGATGTCTAAAAATGGCACAAAAGGAATAACAAATACTTCATGTGTTTAATCGTAAACTATCTATCTCTTGTATTATACTAAAAAAAAATACACCACGCAAAAAAGGATTCTTGAGTCTTGTATTTTAGCAATGCTTTCAGCTGTCCGGTGTAGCATTGTTGTGGCCGGACGATGGATGTGGAGTAGCGTACACCTCACGTGTACACAACCCCGATTGAGTATTGACACGGCATCCGTGACGCCATCCGAGGAGCTGACGTGACGGGGGACGGGCATCCTAACGAAAGGAAAACCACAGCCACTGAAAACATCCATGCATGCATGCACCCGGCCGGCCCCCAATCAGTAGTGTGCTCTGCTCCCAGATGCAGGTGGTGGCTGCCGTTGTGATTTCGACCTGCATGCGAGATAGGATCGAAAAGGCAACCAGGCACGACCCGCAAGCCAGAACGCGACATTGTTGACGAGCTAGTAGCTCCCCAGACGGCTGTGAGAGACTGCGAGATTCTGACGGCAACCTGGTGATCATCAAGAATTGGCTACATCAAGCCATCAACATACGTACACACAGTACTGAGAATGTTGAGGTTGATCTCGAGCCAACTGGGCTTTTGACTCGCGTCCTGATCGGGGACACCCAGCCCAATAGAAGGCTGGTGGGCCCCCGTCGCGCAGCCCTATATAGAGGAGGTGTGGGCTATGGCACAAGTGACGAGGTTCACCGCTGCCACTGTTCCCCACCGTCCTTAACCCTAACCCGATCTGAGAGGGAGGGCTGAAGCGATTGGAAGCGGCCGCTGTCTACACCACCCGTCGCTGCCTCTACACCACCCGTCGCTGCCCATGTGCAGCCTCCATCGGCTGAACCAGAAGGAACATCGGCTCAAGGTATGCCATCCAAAGTTCATAACCCACTTGATCTACTCCTAGCGATTATGTAAATCTATCAATGGTATCAAGAGCCTAAATCTAGCGAGTAGACTGTTGGGGAAAGAAAAAGTGAAGCACCGACGACTTCCCTTGCCGCCGGTCACCTTCGGACTGAATCAAAGAAAGAAAAATGAAGTAACTCGATCTTGGATCGAGAAAGAAACCGACAGACACTATGTAAGGCGTCTTCTAAGGAGACGCGGGTTAAAACACATAGGAGACGCGGTTTTTCCGCGTCTCCAAATTTACGTCTCCTTTTACATGACGTGGGAGACGCGGATTTTCTGCGTCTCCTATAAGCGACATTGTTGGAGACGCTGCTAATCCGCGTCTCCTTTTCTTGCCCCGGAGACGCTGGTAACCCGCGTCTCCTTAGCCACTTTGAACGCGTCTCCTTTTCTTCAACCGGAGACGCGGTTTCAGAAAGCGTGCCTCCTCTGACTGATATTGGTGGTGACACGGTTTCTAAACCCGCGTCTCCTATAATGCAATCCGGAGGAGACGCGGGCTCCTAAACCGCGTCTCCTCTGGATGTTATTCGTGGCGATGCGGATTTGTTTACCCGCGTCTCCTCTAATGGAAGCCAGAGGAGACGCGTGTAAACAAACCCGCGTCTCCTCTAATTCAAGCTACAGGATACGCTGGTTTAGAAACCCACGTCTCCTCTGGTTTATATTATAGGAGTCACTAGATTGACAAGCCGCGTCTCAGATAACCTGTGATAACATATAAGAGAAGCGGTTTGCCACGTCTCCTTTTAAACACATCACAGATCACAGGCTACAACCAGCATCAGGTTTTCAGCAACAAATCACAGATTCAATCGGCACAAGCAACAGATCACAGATTCAAACATCCAAATATAACAGAATTCATACAAGTACTGATGCAGTGGATACAGATACAGATCCAACAAGGTCCAATATAAGATCACAAGTACTCGACAGATTTCAACAGATCAACAGAATTCCACAAGTACTGCAGTGGAACTCAACATTCAATAGATTTCAACAGATCGACAGATTTGCTGCAGTGGAACTCAACAGAAGTCAACAGATTATCACAAGTACTCAAACACATCCAAGAGACCAAATTTCACAAGTTTTCCAACATCATAGATCGAGACCTAAGCAAGCCCTGGGTTGCTGCAGTGGAACTCTCCTTTGTCAGAGATCACCTGGTTCACGATGAAGGAGGCAATGTTCTCGCGAATGCCATGCAACACATCAACGCTGAGGGGGGTTGTCATCACTTCGAATTCCTGGTTGGAAAAAAAAGTAACAAAGTCAGAACACAATTGGGAACAAATGTAACAAATGAGTTACTAAGCAAGAAATGCAATCTATTTTGACACAGCCAAGAAGCCAGGACTGCCACAAGGAAGAAATGCAATCTATGTTGGGTGGGATTATGGAGTGTTGGTGGATCGAAATAAGTTGAATGTGATTAAGTGCAAGCTCTGTGGTCTACTGGTCACAACAGGGATATATAGGCTAAAGCTCCATATTGCTGGAATCAGTCCCCAGGTTAATATGTGATCTAAACTTGATTAAGCATGATTCTAGATTCATTGCTACTTGTATGCATATTGCATAAAACTTACTTTTAGTTTCTGTTTCTTATTGTGCAGGTCAAAGCTTGCAAACAGTCAAAGGAGGAGGACAAGGAAAAGTGCAGGAAAGCTTTCTTACATAGTGAGAAATGAATGATTCGATTTCGAATCGATGAAATAGATCCCCAAAGCAAGCCCTAACCCTAGAAGAAAAGTACGGCGAGGTTGTTCCAACCACTACTGCCGGCGGTCGCCTGGACGCCGCGCGGGTAGATGAGTCGCGTCGCCGAGCGGTGAGACATCGCCGGCGCACGGTCTCCGCCACTGACTCGGGCCTCGTGCTTGGGGCATAGGGCACCCTCGTGTGATCGCTCGACGGCGGCGTGCTCAACCATGGGCGAGCGCGCGCGCCGGTGAGAGGTCACATGGGGCGCCATCGCCCTCCTCTGGCCGTCAAGGACCGACCGTCGCCGCCTCTGAGGGGAGAGACAAAGGGGAGGCCGGTCGGGTGCTAGAAGAAGAGGGCCGGCTCGAGCTCGCCGGCCATGGCTGTTCCATGGCGCGGCGGTGGGGGCGGACGGCCGTGGCGGCGAGAGCACCGCCGGCTCGGGCCGGAGAGAAAAGAGAGAATGGGGATTAGGGTTTTGTAGAGGGCCGGCACCGCGATTTTGTTCGGGCGGAAACGGCGGACAACCGTCCAATCGAGCCAACGGCTCAAATCGGAGTGGCCGAAGGGGGGCGGTCGCGGCTGGGCCAATGGGCCGTCATCTGATGTTGGGCCACAGTTTGGCCAAAGAAGGGCACTGCGGCAGGCCGGTTCGACAGGTCCGCCGGCCGTTGGTTAACGGGCCTCGGGCCCACTAGGCCGAGCCGAGCGAGCGAGTCGGCCAGCAGGCCGTTTTTTTGTTGCTGGGCCGGAGTGGAAGTTGCACAGTAAATGTTTTTTTAATTCCTTTCAGAAGCATTTTTTGATGTTTTGAGTATAGTTTTCATGTCTACTCGAATTTGAACCGAAGGGATAATCTGTTTAGAGTGTAGAAAAGTAAACAGTGTTGCTTCTGAATAGAAAAATAGAAAAGTTAAATAATTGCTCCTTTTATTTATAATAATTGGAACTAACGGAAGAATTAAGTTTAAAGAGCATAGGCAGGTCGTGTGCCGGTTTTTTCGGGCCACACCTGACTGTGTAAGCAAGACGAGCTGGGCCATTTGACCAGCTTGTGGGCCGAGCCGTGCGAAGGCATGGACGCGCCGAGAATAAGTGGGCCGCGAGTGCACGAGCGGACTGTGGGCCGTTTTACGCGACTGGGCCAAAAGTACGCATTTAATATGATCTTTTTCAGAAGCAATCATATATTGAATTTTGTAAAGTAACGTGTCTATTCAAACTTGAAGCAAAGGGATAGTTTGTTTTAGAGAGAAGTAAAGATTATTGAAATGTTGCTTCTAATAGATTTAAAGTTTCCGCTGCAAAGTAAAGTTTCCATCCTCTAAATTATGTTTAATTATGAGGAGTAGATAGACATTAGTTTTTCAATTAAGATTATGATATTGTTATTTTCTGACCAAAGTTGATGATAACAATATTATAATTCTATGAGTCCAATATTTAAAGTTTCTATCTCTGATAAATTTTGTATCAAAGTGATCAATTTTTCAGAGAACTGGTAAAGATTAAGAAATGCCTTTAAGAAAAAAGTTTAAAGTTTCCGCTGTGATTGATTAAATCCTCATGTTAAATTCAAACCAGAGGGACAATTTAATTTGAGGAGTATAGTTTTAAAGATAATTGAGGTTTTCTACATTATTTTCATTTCTGCCTAAAGGTGATGTGAAATCAATGTAGAGATAAGGTTTAAGACATACTCTTGAAGTAGAGAAATGTTTGAAGTTTCTATGTTATTTTCATTTCTGCCTAAAGGTGATGTGAAATTAATGTAGAGATAAAGTTTAACAAATGCTCTTGAAGTAGAGAAATGTTTAAAGTTGTTTACGTTATTTCTATTTCTGCCCAAAGGTGATGTGGAATTAATGTAAAGAGATATTGTTCTGTTCTATTTTCTGCCCAAAGGTGATATAGAATAGAATATAAATGTTTGAAAGTGTAATAAGCATTATTGTTAATTTTCTCAGGCAAAAGATATTCATGCTCTTATTCTTGTCTGTGGTAAGAAAAATGTTTTGGCTACTTGAGACTCAGAAGATGACAAAAGAAGGCCATAGCACAAGGGACAGTGTTCTCTTTTAAATGCGTCTTCAAAAGAAAGCATTCTTGGACAGTGATCCAAGAAGAAAGATACATTATTGAGAATTATTTTTCATATACTCAATAAAGAAGAATGTATTTACATTTTCAATTATCATGATGAGAAGTAATAATTGACATACATGCTTATTTTTGACCAAAGTCGGGCTAAGCATGTGTGTTAAAGAACATTCAGATTTAAATATCTGAATTTGATGATTGAATATGCATACAAAAGAGCCAATTCTGGCATTTATGCCTCTCATGAAAAATGCCAGTAAGGGGGAGAAATTTAACGCCAGAGCCCGCATAGTGGATAAAGTTTGAGAAAATTACCCACATGGCGGGGTAAAGATGAAATAATGCTTATGTTAGACAATCCCTCATGCCGAGAGAAGGTTGGTAAAAGACTTATCCTGCAAGGCGGGAGAAAGTTGCTATAACTTTTGTGTTTTTTTGCATATCCCATAGCGGGAGAAATGTATGGAGTAGCTTTTATGCTATTTCTAGTATTGATCGTGCAATTTATTGTGTCATGGTCATCAAGCAATGAGTTTAAGAACATAAAGACATGAATTACATGCGAGTGAGACTTGTATGAGGACTAAGGATAAAGAACTATGTTGAGTTCTTGAAGAAAGATGAGGAAAAAGGCACTCCCGTACGAGCTAAGTTTTGCATGACGTAATCATGCAGGCGTAGAAGATAATTAAAGTTTCCTCATTCACGTTAGTTCTGAAAGGATTCAAAATTGTGGTAGAAAGATTCTAACCACATTTCGAGGGGGAGAAATATGAGATAATCAATAAAAAGTGAATAGATGAAACTTCCCCAATACTTAATGTAATGCAAAGTGATCTATAAATGATGAACGTGATCGTCAGGGGGAGTACGACGGTCATAATGACAATACCCCTAAAGTAAAGAAATAGCTATATTCCTGAATTCTATAAAGTTTCAAGGAAGATAGCTCAGTACCCATTATTCTATACTGGGCGAGTCTCAGTAGAATGAAACATAAGAAAATAACCATTGGGATTGTGGGTGGAGGTGCTAACGCTATTCATATTATCAAAAGAGTACAAAGTAAATATCTTCGCTAAACCACTTGCATGTGTGTGGGGGAGCTCAACGGAGGCTGAAGTTTTTAACCCATATATAGGGAAGTAGATCCCAGAAGCTGTCATTTCATTGGCAAACTTGAGATAAAGGATGAAATGATGAGGGGGAATATGGTGACTTGATAAATTGATCTTGAGGAGAAGAGGGCACAAGTACTCACTTCGTTGATGCAGGAGCCGTCTTGGCGGCTATATCATGACAACAATAAGCGAAAATCTGGAACCTGTCCTTCAGGAGCCGATAGAACCCAGTATTGCTCATGAGAAAGAACGTTACCAGCCCCACATGATAGAGTTTGTGCCATGAAGGGTGTTCACTTATCGAAGTGGCTCGTGGCCATGGAAAATGAGTTGAACTCGATAAGTTCCAACGTGTTTTGGGACTCAGTAGTTATTTCCTAATGGAGCCAAAACATCAGGCCGTGATGGGTCTGACAGTCGAATTGTGACTCCAAAGGGAACATGTAGAGAAGTGAAGTCCGCATAAATCGAAAGAGATTTTGCACAAAGTAATGGCACATCATTATCTGAGTTAATCAGATAATAGTAAAGACAACATCCTTAGATGTGATTTGTGTCAAGATAATTAAATGTCATAACCCAAAGGTTTTGTCATGGAGATAAAAGAACATAAGGAATGCTGCTTGAAGAAGTTATTTATAAGCTAGAGCAAGGACTCTAGGCAATAGTGTTTGAAGTTAAGACTTAGTTATTTTTGGGTTAGAGAAAAAGAAAGGATAATTGCATTTGTATAAAGGTATGGAATGGGAAGATCTTTTTCCTAATTCAAGTTCATGTAGATGACATTTCACTTACTAGCAGTGATGTCAGTCTGTTAATGAAAACAATAAAGTCTTTGTCCTCAAAGATTCAATCTCGGTGAAATTCATCAAGATGAAAAGAAAAGGGGTATTAGCAATATCGCACACGCACGCTAAGAAATGTTTCTGATTAAATAAAATGTGCATGCGAGAAAGCCTACGTCTGTCCTTAAAGTCAAGGGTAATGATTTTGAAAACTTTAGTGTTTCAATTATGAATAAGTAATGGTTATGGGAACTATAGTGTTCCAAGAACCAATAATGAGAAGATTAAGAGAATATGGTACCATATGCTTCAGCTGTTGGAAGCTTAACGAATGCATAAGATGCAAAAGTCTAGCATTACCCTAATATAGTTTAAGTATTCGGGTTGTTTTTAGCAATGTTCGGTCTAGATATAGATCACTGAAATGGAGTTAAGTATATCGGTCTCATGCTAAACTTAGAAAGAAATCACCAGTGCTCGCAAAAGATTGTGTGTACCGGGAAGAACTTGTGAAATGTGTAGCGAAATCCACAATTGCCGCTAACTTTCACATTTGGAGTTTTTGTGTGAAAAAGCTCCAAAGAGTTGAACAATTACCATCAATGTGATGTAAAGATATAGTATAGCATGATATGAGGCTGAGGGACAAGCAAAATGGTTGAGAAAACCGATGCCCGGAACTGATAATAGTTGATAACAGCAACAACCATCTGAATGTTTTACTCCTATGACAACAATCAATTGTGATGCCAAACAAATTGACAGAAAGACATACGTTGTAAAGGAGAAAGTCCGAATCATGTTGAAAATCAACAATCAAGTACTTACGGATCCGACTATTAAAGGCTTACCACCCAGTATGTGCAGAGGACACACGGTCGACATGGGTTCATGGTATAGCCTATGATTTATGGACTATAAAGGCCCAAAGTTATGATCCTTCAAAATGGATAAGATTGTGGCTGGCTAATCCGATTGTCATGACAATCATGATGACCCGTGCTCAATGTGCTATTTTGTAATGAAGTGGATGCTAAGCGAAGAGCTGAAGTGTAAGAAAACTTATGGTGAGATCAAGGGGAGATTGTTAGGTTGATCTCAAGCCAGTTGGCCCAAAGGCCAACCGGGCCTTTGACTCGCGTCCTGATCGGGGACACCCAGCCCAATAGAAGGCTGGTAGCCCCCGTCGCGCGGCCCTATATAGCGGAGGTGGGGGCTATGGTACAAGTGACGAGGTTCACCGCTGCCACTGTTCCCCACCGTCCTTAACCCTAACCCGATCTGAGAGGGAGGGCTGAAGCGATGGGAAGCTCCACCAGGCCGCTGTCCCGGCCGTCATCGTCGACGCCTCTACACCACCCGTCGCTGCCCGTGTGCAGCCTCCATCGGCTGAGCCAGAAGGAACAACGACTTAAGGTATGTGATCCAAAGTTCATAACCCACTTGATCTGCTCCTAGCGATTCTGTAAATCTATCATGCTCTAGCTATGTAAGTATTAATTAATACATAGAACATTGCCAATATTGAACCGTATGCCTGTGCTTGCGTCAATATCTGCAACGATTGGTCGACAGCCGCCTTGTCAGCGTTGGTCAGCATCCGTCGACGTACGATCAGAAAGGGGCCAAGCCGGCGTTTTTAATTTATACGCCGCTGCTATCCCATACTCATCAATAACTCTCCTGCCTTATCGACAGTTTGAGAGATGGAGATGGAGAGGCTGTTCGCCACGGAGAAGGTCGGGGGCAGGGCTCTGTACAAGCTCCAAGCCGTAACAGTGTTTGTGGGGATATGCCTGGTGCTCTGCTACAGGGCGACGCACGTCCCGGAGGCTGGCAGGGCGGCGTGGCTGGGGATGCTGGCGGCGGAGCTCTGGTTCGGCTTCTACTGGGTCATCACGCAGTCCGTGCGGTGGCACCCCATCCGCCGCCGCACCTTCAAGGACAGGCTAGCAACCAGGTGTGTGTGCATTTGTAAACTAGTCTCTTTCAAATTATTAACTCGTTGTCACGCGCATTAATCTTTGAACCTTAACATACATATATACCATTTCAATGAAATCTGGAGCAGATACGGAGATCGACTACCCTGCGTGGACATCTTCGTATGCACTGCAGATCCGCAGTCGGAGCCTCCAAGCCTCGTCATGGCCACTGTACTCTCACTCATGGCGTACAACTACCCACCTGAGAAGCTGAACGTGTACCTCTCTGATGATGGGGGCTCGATTCTCACTTTCTATGCTCTGTGGGAGACCTCCTCCTTCGCAAAGCACTGGCTTCCATTCTGCAGGAGATACAACGTTGAGCCTCGGTCACCGGCCGCTTACTTTGCGGAGTCAGAAAAGCCTAACGATCCACGAGACTCAGAAGAATGGTCATTCGTCAAGGTGAATAATTGGCCATATTCCTTACATTATTACTTGACATTAAAACTAAAAATAAAAAAAATAATATGCAAATAATTTCAAGCAGAGCAGCAACAAATAGCCTACATTTTTAGAAAAAAAAATTTGTACTAATTTTTGTATTTTTGTGCTTTGAAATGAATTAGTTATGCATTTTTTATTAAATCAAAACTTTTAAAATGTCTATAAAAAATGTAAAACCACCCTTAAAACCATCCAAATGGCCAAATTTGCCCGGTTTTGGTAGTTGAACGGTCCTTTCTACCCGGTTTTGTAGTTGTAGATTGAAAATCAGAGCTTTGCCATAATTGAAAATAAGACTTTTCCCTTTTTTTTTTAATATTGTCAAACGAAACACCTGCAGCCTGATGCCTAATAATCTTACTGATATTCTTATGGGCCGCAGGGCCTGTATGAAGGGATGACGGAGCGGATTGATTCCGTTGTTAGGTCAGCTAATGTTCCAGAAGAAATCAGAGAAAATCATAGAGGATTTTTTGAATGGAATACAGGAATTACCTCAAAAGATCACCAACCAATTGTTCAGGTGATTTCAGATATCCTCCAAATTGGAGAAAGTGTTTTCTTTTTCTTTCACAGTTCTTGAGTGAAGAACATTACAATGTTTGATTACTAGGTTCTGATACATGGGAAAGACAGAGATGCAGTTGACAACGAAGGAAATGTACTACCTACGCTGGTTTACATGGCACGAGAGAAGAGGCCTCAGTACCACCATAACTTCAAAGCTGGGGCAATGAACGCTTTGGTACACTCACAAATCTTTAACAGAAAATCACTTTTAAACAAACCTACCCAATATGTCCACATTGATTCATGACCAGTGAATCATAGTATACTGCCATCAAGTGTATGAAAGTTCAGGCTGCCTACTTAAAATCCTGCTCTTCTACCTACTATATTTCCAAACGAGATGGCCTATTCACATTTTCTAGAGATATCATTACCGCGGTATGGATTCTAACAGTTCTTATAAGCAATGTACTCGCATTAGCACAGTGCCAGCTAAATGCTTGTCTAAAAGTAAGTGCTAGCTAAAAGCAAAATATCATCCATTAACTACAAAAGATGGCTTAACCACAATTGGATATTTCACATATGTCAGCTTTCTGATTGAAATGCAGATAAGGGTGTCATCGGTGATAAGCAACAGCCCTATCATCCTGAATGTGGACTGTGATATGTACTCCAACAACAGCGATGCGATCAGAGATGCGATGTGCTTTTTCCTTGATCAAGAAATGGGTCACAAGATCGCATTCGTGCAGCACCCTCAGAACTATAACAATATGACCAAGAATAACATATATGGAAACTCATTCAATGTTCTAAATCATGTCAGTAATATGAGTTGTATCTGCAGTCTATTACCTGATAGAAGTATATGCAATCATCATACATGCAATGGTGTTAACATTGCTACTAATTCTATAGGTGGAGTTGAGAGGTTTCGATGGTGTGGGTGGCCCTCTATACATTGGCACTGGATGCTTCCACAGAAGGGAGGTCTTATGTGGCAGGAGGTTCACCAATGACTATAAGGAAGACTGGGACAGAGGAATTAAAGAAAAAATAGAATTGTCCATAAATCAGACTGAAGAGAAAGCGAAGTCACTAGCAACCTGCTTTTATGAACATAATACACAGTGGGGAAATGAAATTGGAGTGAAATATGGTTGCCCAGTAGAAGATGTCATCACTGGGTTGACAATACATTGCAGAGGATGGAAGTCAGTCTGCAACAATCCACCAAGAGAAGCGTTTACCGGTGTAGGACCAACAACACTTGCACAGACAATACTGCAACACAAGAGATGGAGCGAGGGTAACTTCTCAATTTTCCTTTCAAAGTACTGTCCCTTCATCTTTGGAAACGGAAATATCAGTTTACAACTACAAATGGCCTACTCAGTCTATGGCTTGTGGGCACCCAACTCACTCCCTACACTATATTATGTTATCATCCCTTCAATGGGCCTTCTCAAAGGCATCCCACTGTTCCCTAAGGTATATGTACGTAAAATGATTGGTACTCCCTCCGTTTCATATTATAGGTATGCTTAAATTACCTAAAATTTAGAACGGAGGTAGTATTATTTTAGTTTCAAATGACTGAATTGAAACTAACATGATACTCATATGACATTTAGGTTATGAGTCCATGGATCATGCCTTACATGTATGTCACAGTTGTGAAGAATATTTACAGTGCATATGAGGCATTATTATACGGAGATACATTGAGAGGATGGTGGAATGGACAAAGGATGTGGATGATTAGAAGAATAACCTCATACCTCTATGGGGTCATTGATACCATCAGGAAGATGTTAGGACTGTCAAAGATGTCATTTGTAGTTTCACCAAAGGTAAGTGATGAAGATGAATCAAAAAGGTACGAGCAAGAAATCATGGAATTCGGAACATCATCTCCAGACTACGTGATCATTGCAACCATAGCATTGCTCAACCTTGTGTGCCTGGTAGGAGGGTTTTGCCGAATCTTTACAAGCGGCCAGAATATGCTGTTGAATGGATTTTTCCTCCAAGTCGTTTTATGTGGACTTCTTGTGATCATAAATATCCCAATCTATGAAGCAATGTTCCTCAGGAAGGACAGAGGGAGAATACCAGTCTCAGTCACGCTAACTTCCATTGGCTTTGTGATGCTAGCCCTCTCTGTGCCATTATTTTGAGGTCTAAAATAGGGCAGCCTCCATGTACCACTATTTTGAGGTCAAAAAAAGGATCAAAGAAATAACATATGCACTTCATCTGTTTAATCATAATCATCTGGCTTAACATCTCGTGTATTATACTAAAAGGATACACGAGGACGTTGTGTGATGTGCTATTTATAACAGAGCTCCCAGTAGTGTGATATGTGTGGATGAGCACTGAAATGTGGCGCCTCTTGTATGATGAAGTTCCATCCTAATATTCTTTAAAGAAAGACCCACGACGTGGTAAAATATGTTATTCACTATAGTTGTGTCTAAGGAATGCATGGCCACACACCCATCTATTTAACTCTCCAAGTAACTTAAGACAGATTTGAAAAACAGAGTCATGAAACAAGCATGCACTACTCAGCTTGTTGGGCTTCAACTAGTGCTTTACTCATACAAACCACAAGTGTTAGAAGTCACAATGTCTATACTTAATTAGTTGAGTAAATTTTACTATGGGTTTGTAAACTTTTCCAAAGTCCCATCTAGGTGCACCTAACAAAGCGGGTCCAAGATATATTAAAGAGTGGTTGTAGAGGTCCACGAATATCTACATAAGCACATTTTACCTATGTGCAGTGGCGGAGCTACGTGCAAAATAAACTGGGTGTTGGCCCCCCTTCCGAAGGAAAAGATCAGTACTTTAGCCACGCTAGGCTGTACAACATCATGTAAAAATGCGCTGCAACGAGGAATTTTTCGATTGGCCCCTCCTTGCTTTTGTACCACGCTCCGCCACTACTTACATGGTGATGCCAGCGTGATAACAAATTGCAAAAGACCCTCTATCTCTCATTTACAAAATGCGAAAGACCCCTCCTGTCCCTCCGGTGAACTTTTCGAACAGAACTTTGGCGAGCTTTTCCTGAAAAATCGTAAGTCCTTGGCCAGCGCACCATCGTGTTCGTCTCATCACTCTAGTTCCGTTTTGTCGTTCGTGTGCGAGTTTGGTGGAGTCATGGTTGTCGCTCCCTTTCTCCCCTCTCTGTTTTCTTGCGCCGGCCATCGCCTCCGGACTGCTCGCCCCGCGAACCTTGCTTGTTGGCGCTGCGCTCCGAGCCTAGCTTCGCGCCGCCAAGCCCTCATCGCTAGGGAGCGTGCCACATGTCTGCTCCTGCTCACGTGGCTGCACCATCGCTGCCTAGACCCTCGCTGGCTGCCCAACCACCGTCCAAGCTGCCCCGCGCGCTTGCCTAGCGCCTTGCCGCTTGCTGCATGTGCACGCTCGCCGGCTCCCGCTCCTGCTGCGCCCACGCTGCCTGCGCTCGTCTGCGCGCCAACAACCATATGCAGTCGTGCGCCTTCACGCCGCCCTCTGCTGCGCGCCTGAGCTCGTGCCCCTACCGAGCCCCGCATCTGAGCTAGCGCGCAACCGCCCGCGCTGAGCGTCACCGGCCGATGCGTGGCCTCAGGACGCCCGCGCGCGCACCGGAGAGCTGCCCTGCACTGGCCAGTCAAACCGCCACCGGCCCGTGAAGCACCCGAGCGATTCGATCTCACACCGAAGAAGAAATCACTTTTTTTTTGATTTAGGGGGTGTTTGGTTTCGTTTGCTAAACTTTAGCACCTGTCACATCAAATGTTTAGACACTAATTTAAAGTATTAAAGATAGACTAGTTATAAACTAATTGCATAGATTGGTCTAATTTGCGAGACTAAAACTATTAAGTATAATTAGTTTATGATTAGACAACGTGGATGCTACAATAAACATGTATTAATGATGGATTAATTAGACTCCATGGATTCGTCTCGCGAATTAGCCATGACTTATGTAATTAGTTTTATATATCTCATGTTTAGTCTTCTAATCAGTATTCAAACATTTGATGTGACACCTGCTAAAGTTTAAGTACCTGCTTAGTCCGTGAAGAATTGCATAATGAATTTAATAGTTTATATGTCTTGCGCTTTTGTGATTTAGGATTTTTTGAGAAAATGAAAGAGGGAGGGGTCTTTTGCAATTTGTGGTAGAACTTGCCCACCGTGTTACATTCAATCATAGGTCACAAACTTATTGAATATAACACGATTCCTGTGGAGGTTAAAGAGACATGCATGCCGGAGGATTGAGTCAGTTTTTTTCCCTTGAAGAGAACCGGCTGGGCGTGGTGGTCTAGTGTACTCATCGAGCGGTAATCCTGTCATTACTGCAGGGCTCCGAAATTGTCTTGCAATCTTTCACCTTCCCTGCTGCACACATAGGTCCATGTCGGTCTCGATTATTGTTCAGTCGACACAATCACGACATCCACTCGAAGAACGATGGAGAAGGACAGAGGCAAGTGATCTGATGGCACGCTGTGAGCCCATCAACCCACGGACAAATTAAATAAAGACAGCTCTAATTCTGGCTTATGTTGGTTGTTGGCAGCCACGGGTTGCATTCGTTCTATTCATTGTGCAGAAACTAACAGTCCACCACCAGCTCTGATTCTGGCTTATGCGAACCCCACGAAAGTGGCTGACAAGGAGACAATTAAATGACAAGAGGATTTTTTTTTTAAATAAAGACAGGAGCACTACCATGTCCTTTAAGGAGGAGAAGCAAGCGTTCGATTATATAGTTGACATTACATAAAAGAAATACAACACAAAGCTCACGACGGTGTGCCAATGATACCCTGCAATATCATAGTATACACCAAACAGGCATAACATGCTCCAAACTTATAGCTAACTGTTAATAGTACATCCGTCTTAAATATCTAGTAAAAGCTACGAACTTAAAAGAACCAAAATAACTCAAACATCTAGTATAATTCAGGAAGGAGGGAGTAATCTTGTTCACCTAGGTAGTATTCTTTACCATCGGTTTCGAACCTTTTTGTCTTCACGGCACTCATCGCAACACGACACTGGCCAAGTTGGTAGTGATCCGATCGGGATAAGTTAGACCGAGGGAGAGTAATGTGTGTTCATGCTCCTCATCTGATCCGGATCGCAAGGATGAACGGATTCTGCCAGTCTTGCTCATGAACGAATCAGTAGACCAGTATGGGAAGAAGCCTCTATTTCTCTTCTCTTTTCTTTAAAAAAAGAGTAATGAATATGTGCATGTGTATGTTGTCTTTGTAAACCAGTACTCCGTATTCATCAAAGAGTTTCTATGAGTTATCCACAGAAAAAAGAAATACTTTCCTAGAATGCAAGAATGGCTTCAAAGCCTTTTGTAGGGGATGCATGTTTCGATCCCAGCCATAACATGCCACAGCACACCTGTGGCTGCCACAAAGAATCTGGTTGTTGCTTGGATGGGACTGCAACTGTGAAGTGTGGTAGCCACATAAGACCAGCAGGGAGGGAAGATTCTATGGCGCTAGAAATCAACGCCACAGCTGTGATGAGCGCATGTGTGGCATGGCAGCTTTTGGCCGCCATCCGAGCAGCCCCTACATCTTTACCCCTTTTTTTTTGTTTCTTGCTGCTGTTGTAAGATACTCTTTTTATTTAATATATAACCAATAAGGAATCATACTCTTATTGTATAAAAAAACAGTGATACCCCACGCTGGTCCACAGATATAGGTGAGGGACTTGCTTGGGCGCATCGACCACCATGAATACCGGTCGACCTGGCAAAATGAGCCAATCTCTCATGTTACCATGTAGTATGTTTGTGTGCCGCATTGGCGGCGTCCATCATCCGTGACATATGCTGGGACGACTCGGTCGTAATCACTGGATTTCACTCGCACAATATGCACACCAGCAGCGGTCGGAGGCACGCGCGGCAAGTCTTTATTTGTCCATTTTGGCTTGACCCGCGGCTGCCAACCAGGGGCGGAGCTGGGCCAGGCCCATGACTAGGGCCAGTCAATAGAGATGATGGGCTAGTTAAAATGGGCCTCTTATAGCTACAGTACATGGAGTGGAGAATTAAGCCCAGCGCCTAGGGCCATGGCCCTACTGGCCCTACCGGCTCCTCCGCCACTGCTGCCAACAACCAACATAAGCCTGAGAGGATAAAGCCATCTTGTCTTCTTCAGAATCAGAAGCAGCCCCTTCCACATTGTCACCTTCATAGTTTAAACCTCTCGATATACTCAGGAACAGAACCAGTGCCTAAGAGCATCGCCAGCGGCCAGTCTATTTGACTCGCCATCTCTGTTTTGGCTACTGAGACAGAAAAAAACTGCTCCTGCGGTCACGCCATGTGACACGCCATCTTTGGCAGCCCGCCATCCAGAGAGCCATTCACGGCAAATTTGGCTGGCCGCTTCTCCCTCTCCATCTAGGCACATTGCACGCCCCCCTGACACGTGTCACTGTTGGGTAGCACAATATAGGTTAATAGAATTTGGAGGGTGAGATTTGGCTAGTCTGCTGGAGCACCGAGTAATATGAAGGGGGAATCTTTTTGTAGTGGATAGCTAAATGAAGATATGAAGGGTGAAATTTGGAGTGTCCGCTGGAGATGCTCTTAATATGGAAAAACTGCCTCATGATGTGATTGTGTTGATCTCGTTCAAATCGATCAACCACACTTTTACAGAAAACCTCCCAACTGCACTTCTTGAGATCAACCTCTATGGATGGCATCCAGAATGCAGTTGAACTAGAAAAGTTCATCACAGCAAACTTAACCCATGAATCAGGAGGAACAGAATAAACATCAAAATAGGTCTCACATCACTTAGCCCAGATCTTAGGGTTCGAGCCATCAAACCGAGGAAAGTCTAATTGCGGTATAGCAGAATTGAACTCGCTATGAGTGAAGCAATAGGTGAGCTAGCACAATCAAATCCGCGAAAAGGTACTGGAGTGAGATTTGAGGGACGACCAACACCTTTGACTGGAGGTGGCACCAGGGTTGTAACAACCCCGGCACCAGCACTCCGGCGTAGTTGATCTTCGTAGTGGCAATTATGCCCGGATGCCTCCGTCGTGGCGGTAGCTTCTAGATGGGCTGGAGCAGGCGCCTCCAACTTGATGTCTCCCTCAGGGCCTCAGCTTGGGGAGTTCGTGGATGAAGAGGCCCACCTTGAGATTCAGATCGGACACGGAGTTTTGCAAGTCCGTGACCTTCCCTTCCAGCTGCGGCTTTCAGGATTCAATTTCTCCATGTCCTCCTGAGAGTCGATCGATCGATAGCTGCATACCTTGGATCTTCCGGTTGGTTTCATCATGCTTCAAGTTGGATTTATTCATCATCTTCGCCATCTCTTCAAGCTTGGTGGAGTTGTCCACCGGTGGCGCCATAGCTGTGACACTAACTTGATGGCGAGTATCATGTAATTGTTAGGTTGATCTCCACCGGTTGGCCCAACGACCAACTGGGCCTTTGACTCGCGCCCTAATCGGGGGCGCTCAGCCCAATATGAGGCTCGTGGGCCTCCGTCACGCAGTGCCATAAAAGAGGAGGTGGGGACCAGCGGCTAGGGTCACGAGGTTCACCGCCGCCACAGTTCCCACCTCATCCCCTGTCCGATCGAGAGGGAGCGCTGACAGCGACGGGAAGTCCACAGCCACCGCCACGACCTCGCCGTCCCTGCACCTCACTCGACGCCGGCGCCATGGCCAGAGAAGAGGGACCACCAGTAGGTCGAGGTATGCCCACCAAAAGCTAATCCCCGCTCGATCTACTCCTACCGATCCACAATGCTAACATTGGCATCAAGAGCAAGGTTTAGCGAGTAGATTTGAGTAGGGGAAATGAAAAGAAAACAGAAATAAGTCGATCTCGGATCGAAAAAGAATCAAAGAACAGAAAAGAAATAGATCGATTTCGATCTGAATCGGAAGAAAGAACCCTAACCCTAGATCACAGAAAGAGAAGGACGGACAGGGCGACTTACCTCGTCGCTCACCATCGTCATTACCGCCGGCAAAGCGTCGTCGCCGCGCGGGAAGCCCGGACGGAGCCGCGAGCTCGCCGGGATAGACACCCGACCCGCGGACTCGGGGGCCATGGGCACCATCACTGAGCCGCTCGACGGCGGCGCGCTCACCCTCGGGTGAACGCGCACGCCGGCGAGGGGGCCTGCGGTGGCGCCGCCATCCTTCTCCAGCCAAGGTCCGTAGCCGGAGCGCACCCTCTCGGGTTTTTGCTCTGCGAGAAAGATGGAGAAGAAGAGAAAGGGCTGGCCCGAGCTCGTCCGGCCATGGCACGGCCATGGCGCGGCGGCGAGGTTAGACGGCGCAGCGGCGCTCCGCGGGCGGCCGTGAGCAAGAAAGACGGGAGGAAAGGAAATGTTCTAGGGTTTTGGAGAGGCCGGCTGCTGATTTTGTTCCTGCGAGATCAACGCGCAGCCGTCCGATCGAATCGACGGTGCAGATCGATCGCGGGGGTCCGTTGCTGTGCTTTGGGCCGCGGCAGAGAGCCGAACTGCGCTTCTTATGGGCTGCAGTGGGCTGCGACGCGCCGCGCGACCGGGTCATGGGCCGTGAGCGCGTGAGAAAGTTTAAGGTGTTCTCACAGACTTATGCCTGTGGGCCATCTGAGAGATGGGCCGAAAGTGAAGTTATGCACAGTTTGTTTTCGATTATGGTTTCGCATTTTCAGAAGCATTTATTTGATGAATTGTGTATAGTTTTGATCCCTATTACATTTTGAACCAACGAGATAAATGTTCTAGAGATTAAAAGAATAATGTAGAAAAGTTTAAAGTGATAATGCTTCTGAATTTGCATGAATTTATTAGTTTCCGTTGCGAAAAGATTATATTGTTGCTCTTTAATTTAATTCGAATCAACGGGAAAATTAAATTTTAAGAGCATGAACGTGCTGTGTGTCAGACTTTTAGGCCACACAGACCGAGTTAGCGAGGGCCGAAAAGTTGAAATAACTCTCCCAAATTGAAAGAAAGAAGAGCTCCATGTATGAATTAGTTTTATTCCTTTCAGAAGCAATAGTTTGATAATTTTTGTACAATTTGAACTCTTGAAATTTGAACCATCGGTTTAATTTGTTTAGAGAAAAGTAAAGATAATGGTGATATTGCTTCTAAACAGAAAAGTTTCCGCTGCAAAAGAAAATAATTTTACTTCTCCAATTATTTTTGGACCAACGAGATAATCTAATTGGAGAACTACGAAAAGAAAGATATTTGTGCAAAGATAAATTATAGTATTGTTATTTTCTGACCAACGTTGATGATAACAATATTATAATTTCTTGATATTATAATTCCTTGATGTTTATGATTAAAGCGTTAAAATCTCTGAAATTTTTTTTTGCATCAAAGTGATTAATTTTCAGATTATAGATAAAGATTAAGAGATGCTCTTAAAGTAGAGAAATATTTTTTCTCGTTTCCGCTGCAAAGAAACTGATGATGTTGTTATTTTCTGTATAAAGTTACTTAATAACAATATCATGATATTGTTTATGAGATTGTCTACATTAATTCTTTTTCTGCCCAACGGTGATTTATAATTGATGTAGAAGAATGTTGTTTTATTCTATTTCTGCCCAACGGTGACTTAGAATATAAGTTAATGTGCATGTCTATAATCAAACTAACGTATGGTCATTTTCATGCTCATTATTGTTGATTATTGGCTAATATTTTCTCAGACAAAAGAACTTCATGTTTTTGAGGGCACAAAAGAAAAATGAGCTGGGTACTTGCGACTCAAAAGTTGAAAGGTGCAATATCTAATTGCAAGAAGATGAAAAGTGTTCTCTTTAATGAGTACCTGAAAAAAAAAGAATTCTTGGATATTGATCCAAGAAAAGAGATAGATCATTGAGAGTTTTACTTGAGAAATGATTTTTTTTTCATGTACTCTCTATGAAAAGAATATATTTTCTGATTTTCAATCATCATGATATGAGATGTAATAAGTGATACACATATTTAGTTTGACCAACGTCGGATTAAGCATGTGTGTTAAAAAGTGTATTCATATTTATTTCTGAATTTGATGATTGAATAGACAAAAGAGCCAATTCTGGCATTTATGTTCCTTATAAGGGATTATCCCACATGGCGGGGAAAGTAAATGATTGTACTCGCTCAACAGAAAAGAAATACCCGCATGACAGGGTAAAGTTGGCATAATACTTGTGTCAGACAATCCCGCACGACGGGAGAAGTTTGGCAAAGGACTTGTCCCGCATGGCGGGAGAAAGATGAGATGACTCATGTGCTTATTGGTGTATCCCACGACGTGGGAAAATAATAGAGTGGCTCTTATGCTATCCTAGTATTGACCATGCAAAAGCACTACTGATAAAAGGCTCGTTTTTTAGTTCTTGAAGTGAAATGAGGAAAAAGCACTCCTATACGGAAAAAGTTACTCCCATATAAGAAAACAATCAAAAGGTTCTGAATGGTTTTCGAAATTGTGACGAAATTGTGACAGAAAGTTTCTTGCCACATTTCGAGGGGGAGAAATGAAAGACAATTCAGAAATATGATATTCCTCAACACCATAGAAGACAAGAATGATCTATAAAAGATAAATATGATTGTCGGGGGAGTACGACGGTCATAATATCGATACCCCTAAAATAAAGAAAAATGCTTCGAATAGGAAGACATTATAGTCACCCAGTATGCTATTCTGGGCAAGTCTCAGAAGAATGGAGTAGCTGAAAGACAGAGCTACTCCACCTTGTCATTGGGATTGTGGATGGAGGTATTAAAAACCCCATTCATATTCTCAATAGAAAATGTACCCTCACAATACCACCTCCGTGTCTGGGGGAGTTCGACTGAGGTTAAAGTATTTAACCCAATACAGTGAGTTGTCATTTTATTGGCTAACATGAAAGATCAAATGTTTTTCGTTTCTACTATTTACAAAGATAAGTAAACAGATGATGAGGGGGAGCACGATGACTCGAGAAATTGATCGTGAGGAGAAGCGGGCATATGTGCCCACTTCAATGATTCAGGAGCCATCTTGGCATTTCCACTTGTGCAACAATGAGTGAAGATCTGGAACCTGTCCTTCAGGAGCCGATACAACCCATTGTCGCACATGAGGAAGAGTATCGGCAACCTCATATAAAAAGTTTGTGCCATGAGAAGCGTTCACTCATTGAAGTGGCCAGATGCCATGGAAGTTGAGATGGAGTATCAAACCAAAGAAGAAAGGGGCGGAGATGGGAGGAACTCACCTGGTCGACCGGGTTCCTCGCTGCCGTCCCCATGCTCACCGCACGGAGGGACGCCTCCACGCGGGAAAGCACGGGCGGTCCCGTGGTGGCCTGCGTGGCGCCGCGGGCTCGTCCACTGGACACCGCCGCAAGACCGCTCAACGGCGGCGCGTTCACCCTCGGGTGAGCGCACATGCCGGCGAAGGGCCTCGTGGCTGCGGTTAATGTGACTCCAAAAGGGAATATATAAAGATATAAAGCATAAATCGAAAGATTTTGCGCGAAGAGATTAAATAGATTACGTTGAGTATAAGTGGCACATCATAATCTAAGTAACATCAGATGAAAGTAAAGAAAACATTTTCAAATGATTACATATCACAACCTGAAGGTTTTGTTGTGAAAGTAAAATAACACAAAGGATACTACCTAAAGTATGGACTAGAGCATGTCTCTAGACAATGGTATTTAAAGTTAAGAGAATCAATTGTTGTTTTGGGTTAAAAAAAATGAGAGGACTATTGTATATGTGGAAAGTTATAGAATGGGAAATTCTTTTCCTAATCGTGTACATGTGGATGACATCTCACTTGCTAGCAGTGATGTTGGTCTGCGATGAAAACAAAGAAGTAGTTGTTCTCAAACTTTCAATCTTAGTGAAATTCACCAAGATAAAAGAAAAGGGGTATTAGAGATATTGCATAGGCATACTAAGAAAATTTCGAAAAGGGTATGCATGCGAGAGAAAATTACGTTTGTCCTTTTAGTCAAGAGTAATTGTTTTGGAAACGTTCCAAGAATCAGTATAGTAAATATTAAAAGAATATGGTACCATATCCTCCAGCTGTTGGAAGCTTAACGAATGCAAAAGATGCAAAAGTATAGCATTACCCTGACATAGTTTTGTATTCGGGTTGTTTTGGCAATGTCCAGTCCAGATATAGATCACTGCAATGGAGTTAAGTGTATTGGCCTCATGCTAAATTGAGAAAGAAATAATCAGTGCTCTCATAAGGTTGTGAGTACAAAGGTAGTGAAATGTATAGCGAAATCCACAATTGTCGCTAACTTTCACACTTGGAGTTCTTTGTGTGGAAAAGCTCCAAAGAATGAAATAATTATCATCAATGTGATGTAAAGATATGATATAGCATTATATGAGGCTGAGGGACAGGCAAACTGTTTGAGGAAACCTATACCCGGAGTTGATAATGGTTGACAATAGCAACAACCATCTAAATATTTTCACTCCTAAGACAACTAGTCAAGTGTGGTGCCAAACACATTGACGCAAGGTATACGTTGTAAAGGAGAGTCCGGAATCATGTTGAAATGCTTAGAGCATAAAAGTGATTGATAAAGAGCTTGCGGTTCCGCTTATTAAAGGCTTGCCGCCCAGTGTGTATAGAGAACACACAGTCGACATGGGTATACGGTATAGCCTATGATTTCCGGACAATAGAGGGCCCAAAGGTTAAAAGTATCTATTTCAGCACAGAGAGGTGTATTGTAGCTGTTGATTCTATCGGCGAGAGACCGTGACGATGATGCAGCTCATATACACTAATCCACGTTGAAATAGGTAAACAAACGATAAGAATGAAGAGATTAAAAGGTGTAAAGTGAAAAGTTTGAAATGTGAGATAAAGGGGGGAGAATGTTAGGTTGATCTCCACCGGTTGGCCCAACGGCCAACTGGGCCTTTGACTCGCGCCCTGATCGGGGGCGCTCAGCCCAATATGAGGCTCGTGGGCCCCCGTCGCGCAGTGCCATAAAAGAGGAGGTGGGGACCAGCAGCTAGGGTTACGAGGTTCACCGCCGCCACAGTTCCCACCTCATCCCCTGTCCGATCGAGAGGGAGCGCTGACAGCGACGGGAAGTCCACAGCCACCGCCACGACCTCGCCGTCCCTGCACCTCACTCGACGTCGGCGCCATGGCCAGAGAAGAGGGACCACCAGGAGGTCGAGGTATGTCCATCAAAAGCTAATCCCCGCTCGATCTACTCCTACCGATCCACAGTGCTAACAGTAACGAGCAGAATGGTGGAGTTGCCCATATAAAGGGCAGCCGTGCTAGAGTGGCCGGCTTGTATCGTGCTAAAGCTGGACTCTGGGGGATGAGACAGAACTTGATTAGGAACTTGAGGGTGTCGACAGCTTGTGGTGGTGATGGACGGGATCCAGAGTTGTTGCGGCAGTGGGACGGTGGGAATTTTGGCTAATCTGATACCAATGTTACACTCAAGATCACGAACACGAGTAGTATTACGAAATCTCGAGTTCAAGGTAGCTGGATGCAAGGACGAGGACCTCGCGGGGAGATCTGGAGCCGAAGCTCGCCGCTGCTGACACCCTCGAGTTCCTAATCGAGTTTTCGTCCTGCTTTAACACGATACAAGCTGGCCTATTTTACTACTGTGTCCATTCCGGCCTGCGTAAGAGAACACTGGTCTTCCTTTTCCTTGGCCGTAGCTGCTTGAACTCTGGCTCCGTGACGCAGCTCTGCTCCCAGCTGCGTGTGTGGCAACCTGCGAGATGGGATCGAAAAGGCAACCAGGCACTACCGGCAACTCCGGCTGCTAGCCAGATTGTCGTCGTCGTCGGTCTGCCGCTCCCACACGCACCTGCCGCCTGAATGCGACATTGTTGACGAACTAGCAGCTCCCGTACGATTGGAAAGGCCCCATGCCCTACGTTAATTAATACCCCATACACAGCATTGCTGACATTGAACCGTATGCCTGTGCTTGCTGTCGATCTCTGCAACAATTGGTCGACAGCCACCTTCTCGGCGTTGGCCAGCATCCATCCACGTACGATCGGAAAAGGGCCACGCCGGCGTTCTTATATGCCGCTGCTTGCCCATAGTTTCCCATCGACAGTTTGAGAGATCGAGATGGAGAGGCTCTTCTCCACGGAGAAGGTCGGCGGCAGGGCTCTGTACAAGCTCCAAGCCGTAACAGTGTTCGTGGGGATATGCCTGGTGCTCTGCTACAGGGCGACGCACGTCCCGGTGGCCGGCACAGCGGCGTGGCTGGGGATGCTCGCCGCCGAGCTCTGGTTCGGCTTCTACTGGGTCCTCACGCAGTCCGTGCGGTGGCGCCCCATCCGCCGCCGCACCTTCAAGGACAGGCTAGCTGCCAGGTTTGTATGCATTTGTAAATGAGTATCTTTCAAATTACTAATAACTCGTTGTCACGTGCATCAATCTTTGAGAAACATGTATATATCGAGCCTTAACATACATATATACCATTTCAATGTCATCTGGAGCAGATACGGAGAGCGGCTACCGTGTGTGGACATCTTCGTATGCACTGCAGATCCGCAGTCGGAGCCTCCAAGCCTCGTCATGGCCACTGTACTCTCACTCATGGCGTACAATTACCCACCTGAGAAACTGAACGTGTATCTCTCGGACGATGGGGGCTCCCTTTTCACTTTCTATGCTCTATGGGAGACCTCCTCCTTTGCAAAGCATTGGCTTCCATTCTGCAGGAGGTACAGCATTGAGCCAAGGTCACCGGCCGCTTACTTCGCTGGGTCAGATAAGCCTAATGATCCACGGGGCTTAGAAGAATGGTCATTCGTCAAGGTATGAGTGTTTTTTTTTTAAAAAAAAATATTGTCACATGAACCACCTGCAGCCTGATGCCTAACAAGCTGACTGATATTCTCATGGGCCGCAGGGCCTGTATGAAGAGATGACGGAGCGAATTGATTTCGCTGTTCGGTCAGCTAATGTTCCTGAAGAAATTAGAGAAAATCATAAAGGATTTTCTGAATGGAATACAGGAATTACCTCAAAAGATCACCAGCCAATTGTTCAGGTAGCTTTCAGATATTCTCCAAATTGGAGGAAGTGTTCTTTTTTCCTTTCACAGTTCGTGAGTCAAGAACTTCACAATGTTTGAGACTCCAAGTTCTAAATTCTTTGCCAGGTTCTGATAGATGGGAAAGACAGACATGCAGTTGATGATAAAGGAAATGTGCTACCTACACTGGTTTACATGGCACGAGAGAAGAGGACTCAGTACGACCATAACTTCAAAGCTGGGGCAATGAACGCTTTGGTACACTCACAAATATTTATCAGCAGATCACCTTTAAACAAACCTAACCAATATGTCCGCGTCGGTTCATGAGTAGTGAATCATAGTATATGTACTGACATAAAGTATTTCAAAGTTCAGAAAATGTTTGAATCTCTAATCTTCCTGCATCCTGCCTGCTTGTGGTGATATATGTGAAACGTATACTTAAAATCTTGTTCTTCTACCTACTATATTTCCAAACAAGATGACCTATTTCCATTTTCTAAATATCAGTACTGTGGTATGGAATCTAACAGTTCTCATAAGCAATGCACTCGCATTAGAACAGTGCCAGCTAAATGTTTGTCTAAAAATAAGTACTAGCTAAATGCAAAACGTCATCCATAAATACAAAAATGGCTTAACCGCAATGGATATTTCAAATATGTCAGCTTTCCGATTGAAATGCAGATAAGGGTGTCATCAGTGTTTAGCGACAGCCCTATCATCTTGAATGTGGACTGTGATATGTACTCCACAAACAGTGATGCGATCAGAGATGCGATGTGCTTTTTCCTTGATCAAGAAATGGGTCACAAGATCGCATTCGTGCAGCACCCTCAGAACTATAACAATATGACCAAGAATAACATAAATGGAAACTCATTCACTGTTCTCAATCAGGTCAGTAATATGAATTGTAACTTCAGTACTATTAGTATGCAATCATCATACATGCAATGGCCCTAACATTGCTACTAAATTACAGGTGGAGTTGAGAGGTTGCGATGGTGTGGGTGGCCCTTTTTATCTTGGCACTGGATGCTTCCACAGAAGGGAGGTCTTATGTGGCAGGAGGTTCACCAATGACTATAAGGAAGACTGGGACAGAGGAATTAAGGAAAAAAGAGAATTGTCCATAGATCAGATTGAAGAGAAAGCGAAGTCATTAGCAACCTGCATTTATGAACATAACACACAGTGGGGAAATGACATTGGAGTAAAATATGGTTTCCCAGCTGAAGATGTCATCACTGGGTTGACAATACATTGCAGAGGATGGAAGTCAGTCTACAACAACCCACCAAGAGAAGCATTTACCGGCGTAGGACCAACAACACTTGCACAGACAATACTGCAACATAAGAGATGGAGCGAGGGTAACTTCTCAATTTTTCTTTCAAAGTATTGCCCCTTCATCTTTGGAAATGGAAGTATCAGTTTACAACAACAAATGGCCTACTCAGTCTATGGCTTGTGGGCACCCAACTCACTCCCTACACTATACTATCTTATCATCCCTGCAATGGGCCTTCTCAAAGGCATCCCACTGTTCCCCGAGGTATGATAAATGATTGGTATTAATTTAGTTTCAAATGACTGAATTGAAACTAACTTGATACTCATATGCCATTTAGGTTATGAGTCCATGGATCATGCCTTACATATATGTCTCAGTTGTGAAGAATATTTATAGCGCTTATGAGGCATTATTATATGGAGATACATTGAGAGGATGGTGGAACGGACAAAGGATGTGGATGATTAGAAGAATAACCTCATACCTCTATGGCGGCATCGACACTGTTAGGAAGATGTTAGGACTGTCAAAGATGGGGTTTGTAATTTCACCAAAGGTAAGTGATGAAGATGAATCAAAAAGGTACGGGCAAGAAATCATGGAATTCGGAACGTCGTCATCTCCAGACTATGTGATCATTGCATCCATAGCATTGCTCAACCTTGTGTGCCTGGTGGGAGGGTTGTGCCAAATCTTTACAAGTGGCGGGAATATGCCGTTGAATGGATTTTTCCTCCAAGTCATTTTATGTGGACTTCTTGTGATAATAAATATCCCAATCTATGAAGCAATGTTCCTTAGGAAGGACAGAGGGAGAATACCATTCTCAGTCACGCTAACTTCCATTGGCTTTGTGATGTTAGCCCTCTTTGTACCATTATTTTGAGATCAAAAAAAGGCACAAAGGAATAACACATACTTCATGTATTTAATCATAAACCATCTGACTTTGTGTGATGTGTATTATACTAAAAAAGGATACACAACGACGTTGTGTGATGTGTTATATATAGGAAAAAAAAGTCCAAATTACTCCCCTCAAGTATAAGCAAAGTACAGATATCCCCTTAAAGTATGTTTTGATTCAATTTACCCCATAAACTATGGCATTTGGTTCATCCCAACTTACCCCTTAATACAGTATGTCTTTTCTTTTCTCCGTGTACAAGTGGAATTTTGAGTTCAAATTTTGCAAGATGATAATAGACATCATAACACATATTAAAAAAATATGTCATGAAATTTTTATTATTATTTTCATATGGCAAGATATTTGATAATATATTCATCATTGAGTCACAAAATTATGTGAAAATAATGACAAAAAATTATAATATATTTTTCGGATATACATTGTGATGTCAACTACCATCCTGTAAATTTTGAACTCAAGATTCCACTTATGTATGGAGAAACAAAAAATAAAATTTGTATTGGAGGGTAATTTGAACAAAATGTCATAATTTAGGAGATAAACTGAACCAAAACATATTTTAGAGGTTATACGGACTTTGCTTATACTTGAGGGGAGTAATTTAGACTTTTTCTATATATAACAGAGCTCCCAGTAGTGTGATACGTGTGGATGAGCACTGAAATGTGGTGCCTCTTGTATGATGAAGTTCCATCCTAAGATTCTTTAGAGAAAGACCCACAACATGGTAAAATCTGTTATTAACTATACTTGTGTCTAAGGAATGCATGGCCACACCCATCTACCTAACTATCCAAGTAACTTAAGATAGATTTGAAAAACAGAGTCATGAAACAAGCATGCACTAGCTACTCAGCTTGTTGGGCTTCAACTAATGCTTTACTCATACAGACCACACATGTTAGAGTTCACAATGGCTATATACTTAATTAGTTGAGTAAATTTTACTGTGGGTTCATAAACTTTTTCTAAAGTCCCATCTAGGTCCAACTAACAAAGTGCATCCAAGATCTATTAAAGAGCGGTTATTGTGGAGTTCCATGAGTATCTACATAAGCACATTTTACCTACGTGCAGTGGCAGAGCTATATGCAAAATTAACAGGGCGCTGACCCCCCTTCTGGAGGAAAAGATCAATACTTTGGTCACGCTAGCTATACAACATCATGTAAAAATGTACCGCAATGAGGAATTTTTCGATTGGCCCCTCCTTGCTTTTGTACCACGCTCTGCCACTGCCTACATGGTGATGACAGCGTGACAACAAGTTACAAAAGATCCCTCCATCCCTCATTTACGGATTCCAAAAGACCGTATGTAAGTCCTTGGTCAGTGCACCATCGTGTTCGTCTCATCTTTCTAGTTCCATTTTGCCGTATGTATGCGAGTTTGGTGGAGTCATGGTCGTCACTCCCTTTCTGCCCTCTCTATTTTCTTGTGTCGGCCATGGCCGCTGGTCTGCTCGCCCCATGGCCCCTGCTTGTCTTGCGCTTTTGTGATTTAGGGTTTTTTGAGAAAATGAGAAAGATGAGTCTTTTGCAATTTGTGGTAGAACCTGCCCACCTGTGTGTTCTATTCAATCATAGGTCACCAACTAATTGAATATAACACGATTACTGTGGAGATTAAAAATATATGCATGCCACTGGAGGATCTGAGTCTGGGTCATTTTTTTCTCTTGAAGAGAACCGGCTGGCCTTGCTGGTCCAGTGTGTACTCATGGAGCGGTAATCCTGTCATTACTGCAGGGCTCCGAAATTTGTCTTGCAATCTTTCACCTTCCCTGCTGCACACATAGGCGGTCCATGTCGGTCTCGATTATTGTTCAGTCGACACAATCACAACATCTACTCGAAGAACGATGGACAAGGACAGCGGCAAAGTGATCTGATGGCACGCTGTGAGCCCATCAACAACTCAAGGACAAATAAAGACAGCTCTAATTCTGGCTTATATGTTGGTTGTTGGCAGCCACGGGTTGCATTCGTTCTATTCATTGTGCTGAAACTAACAGTCCACCATCACGCTCTGATTCTGGCTTATGTCAACCCCACGAAAGTGGCTGACAAGGAGACAATTAAATGACAAGAGGATCAATGATACTCTGCAATGTCATAGTAGTATACGCCAAGCAGCAGGCATCGGAATAAAAAGGACCACACTCCGGCTGCCAAAGGGAGAATACAATATATAACATACTCCAAACTTACAGCTAACAGTTAATACACCATCCGTCTTAAATATCTAGTACTCCCTCCGTATCGAAATACTTGTCGCTGTTGACTTTTTTTTGCAAACTTTGACCATTCGTCTTATTCAAAAAATTATTGTAAATATACGAAAAGACAAGTCAAACTTAAAATTCATTTGATGATAAAGTATGTCATAAATAAAATAAAAGATACTTGTATAATTTTTTAAATAAACGAATGGTCAAACGTTGCGAAAAAAGTCAATGGCGACAAATATTTCGATACGGAGGTAGTATAATTTAGAAAGGAGGGAGAGTAATCTTGTTCACCTAGCTAGTACTCTTTACCATCGGTTTGGAACCTTTTCGTCTTGAGGCACTCATCGCAACACGACACCGGACAAGTTGCTAGTGATCCGATTTGATCCGATCGGGATAAGGGCCCGTTCGGTTCCATAGAAACCATTCTACCCGGATTGAGGTCATACAGTAAGAAATTCATTATAGGCATAACAAGAGATTGTGATTCGTTCCATGTAGGAAGCCAATTTGCTCATGATACATACAACAAAAGACCGGGAATCAATCCACTAGTCAAGAGACGGAGAACTAATCTGGCTTTTTTATTGCACGTATCATGAGTAAATTGGATCCCGACCCGGAATAAATCTCGGTCTCTTATTATACCTATCATACTATATCTACCTATAAAGCCTTAATCCGGGTGGAACCACTCCTCACTAACCGAATGAGGCCTAAGTTAGACAGAGAGGGAGAATAATGTGTGTGTTTATGTTCCCTGATCCGATCCGGATCGCAAGATGGACGGATTCCGCCAATCTTATTCACGAACAAATCAGTAGACCAGTAGGAAAAACACCTCTTGTTCTCGTTTCTTTTCTTTAAGAAAAAGGAGTAATGAACATGTGCATGTTGTCTCTGTAAAAGCAGTACTCACTCCGTTCCTAAATATAAGTCATTTCAGCATTTTTAGAGAGTCAAACTATTTTATCTTTGACCAAAATTATAGAGATGGCTTCAAAGATTTATGATACTGAATAGTTATACTATGAAAATATATCTAATGAAAAATCTAATGGTACTTATTTGATATCATAAATGTTAGTATTTTATTGTATAAATTTGGTCAAAGTTAAGAAAGTTTGACTCTACAAGAAAGTTGGAATGACTTATATTTAGTAATGGAGGGAGTATTCATCACAGAGTTTCCTAGAATGCAAGAATGGCTCCAAAGCTTTTGTAGGGGATGTGTGTTTGGATCCCAGTCACAAAAAAAATGTGGTTGTTGCTTGAATAAGACTGTCAACTGTGGAGTGCAACGCGGATCTTCTAGGACCCATGTGAGCTACGCCTGTTTTTTTGCTGACGTCAGCGCTGACGTCATAGATGACATCAGCGCTGACGTCATTGTCTTCCTCCTCCAGCCACCGCACCCCCGGCCGCCCCCACCCCGGCCGGCCTCCATCCGCGGCCGGCGGCTCTCTTGTCGCCGTGCCGCGCTGCCCATCCTCCACCGCCGCCCCTCCCGCCGGCCGCGGCCCGCACGCCCCGGCGCCAAACCATAAACCAGCGCCGCCGCCCCGACCTTGCCCCGGCCCAACCGCCCTCCACCGCCGCCCCGCCGGCGGCGCCCCCGCCGCCGCGCATCGCCGCCCCCGCGCCCGCAGCCTCCGCCGGGCCGGCCTACCGCTGCCGGCCTTCCCCTAGATCCAAGAACTCCGGCCAATCGAAGAACTCTGACAACCCCGAATCCCTAAGGCCGCCGGCCTCCACCGCTGCCCGCTCCGCCCGCTCCGAGCGCCGCCGGCCGCCGCCTGCCGTCATCGCCGCTGAGCTCTCCCTGCCACGTCATCGCCACGTCATGCTGACGTCATCATCAGAAAACCCTAACACGAATCTTAAAAGGACCAGTGTACGGTGGATAAGTGGGGTGGGAGCTAACGGGCGTCCCACAAAAACAAAAACGCTGTGAAGTGTGACAGCCACATAAAACAGACCAGCAGGGAGAGGGAAGATTATGTGTCGCCAGAAATCAATGCCACAGCTGTGCAGAGTTCATTTATTGCGTGGCAGCTTTTGGCCAGCATCCAAACAGCCCCTACATCTTTACCTCTTTTGTTTCTTGCTGCTATTGTAAGATACCTTTTTATTTAATATATAACGAGTATGAATACTCATATTGTATAAAAAACGGTGATAAGCTAAGTTGATTCCATGGAGATATCGGTAATGCTTCGCTACGAACGGCCGACGTTCAGGCCACGCGTCGGACGTTGGCCAAAAAAAAGTCGGCCCACCACCGTTCATTCTCATCCATGCGAGCGACTCCCACCTACGCGCACAATATTATTCTCTCGCTATGTTCCTATCCACATCGTTCATTCCTACCAACGCCCGCTCGTAGGATGGACTTGCCGCAGCAGCCAGCGAAGGCTTCGCCGCCGTCTTCGCCCACCACCACTGCACCTTCGGCCTGAGCCCGTTCCCGTTGGCTGTCGCCGCGCCCACCACCACTGCATTCCCTTGCTCGTCACCACTCCCGCTGCCCCCTCGCGCCGCTAACCATGGGCCTGACGCTGCTCCGCGCGGCGCGCAGTCGACCCCTTCATCCCCGCCGCCGGCAGTCGGGCTCGTCGCCACCCGGCCTCTCGAGGGCTCGTTGCCGCGCTCCATTCCCTGTCGCAGAGTTCGTCGCCCGTGATGTGGCCGTTAGTCCAACGAGAAGGGCAGCACACGAGGTTGACGGTGAGCCCCGCGCGGGTGGCGAGGCGAGCTCCTCCAGCGGTGCGAGTTCCCCACGAGGACGAGGTCCCCTGGCCGCGCGAGCTCCCTTGAGTGTTCTCCCCGACGGCGAGCTCCTTGCTCTCCATCCTCTTCCTCCTCGGTCCACCTGTGCAGTTCTCCTCTTTTGCTAGGGTTTGCTGCATGTTTGCAAGTGTATATTTCACGTGTTTATATGTTTTAGAAAAATGTTGCAATTGTTTTATGTGAATGTTGCAAAAGTAGATCTGGATGTTGCAAATGCTGCGTATGTTTCACGCACATGTTGCAAGTGTTTTATCCGTATGTTGCATTTTCAACAAGAGGTTTTGACTGTGCCCGTGCATGGCTGAGAGTTGGGAGCGCGTTGTCTTCAGTGTTGCAAACGATGACTTTTCATGTTGCAGATCTGTTCTTTGATGTTGCATATGCTATTTCTAGATGTTGCAAAAAGTTGTACATGTTGCATGAAACATTGCACGATGTTGTGGCAGGAATTTTACTCCCCGCATCCAGATGTTTCACTGTGTTTCGGTACGCAGTTTCTGATATTGCAAACATGTATTCTCAATGTTTCAAATGTGTATTTTCGATGTTGCAACGACCGTCCGATGAAAAAAATCCATTGGATGTCCGGGCGCTAGCACTTCCCTAGAGATATATATAGGTGAGTGTCGGTGTTCCTACCGTCGATCCTACCGAGGGGTATCCCGAGGTAGTAGAGTTTCAGGTGGGTTTCGCCGAGATCAGGAACGCAAAGGCAAAGAGACTCAGGATTTAGATAGGTTCGGGCCGCTTAGAAGGCGTAATACCCTACGTCCTGTGTGGTGATTGGTATTGATGAGATCGTCTTCTCTGTTGAGAGACTTCCGTTCCCTTGAGAGGGTCCCTGCCCAGCCTTATATTCACGGCGGGCAGGGTTACAAGGTTGGTTTCGAGTAGAATCATAACCAATTACTACTCGGAGAGTGCTTTTCAAGGCAATCCGAGTAGTTTACAAGTCATACGACTAGTTTCCATAACGAGAAGAGTCCTTGCAGTACTCTACTCGTGTTCTTCACGCCTGGTACGACTCTGTCTGGAGACAATCCATGCGTCCCTGTGGGCCCATGTTCGTACCTCCAACAAGCCTCCAAGCGCTTCATCGTCGAGTATCATCAACCGAGTGCTTGCCAAGCCAATCGAGTGCTTTTTTGAGTTCTTCGAGTGCTTGATCAGTCTTGGACAGGTCTTGGTTGTCACGAGGCCATGAGGTGCTTAAGCCCCGTTTATTCTGATTAAATCAGTAGTCTTCAAAATATTATATGGTGGATAATCGCACTCATATGGAGTAGCCCCCGAGCCTTAAGTTGAATCGAAGAATCAGGTTGAGGGTCCACAGAATCTTGAATCTTCATCTTGTTCTTGAAATGTGCAATTTTGGAAAAATTGCACTTGATATCAAGTAGCCCCGAGCCTTGGGTTGAATCAAAGAATCAAGCCGAGGGTCTTGATTTAAGTCTTCAGTCTTCAGGAAAATAAAATCAGCAGTCGATGTATATCGCCTATCAGCCCCCGAGCCTTGAAACGATTCAGAATGATCAATTCAAGGGTCCAGCGAGCTTTAGGGTTCTTCAAATCATCTTGGAGATCATCATCCGAGTGGTAGTTTGCACCCAGAAATATCGAATCATCTTGGAGATCATCATCCGAGTGGTTTTCTTGTACCCAGCCCCCGAGCATAGGAGCCAGCGGAGATGCATCGAGTAGTATGTAGTCAAAATAGCCACCATCAATAGAGTAGCGAAACAGAGGAGGTCGTGGTTGACTTGTCACGCCGCGATCTCCCCAGATACAGGAGTCAGGTGCCAATGTAGTCGAGGCCCCATCATTGGTATTTGGCGACTCAAATATGCTGGAGAAAGACAACTAGGTAAGCTTGATGGCGAACCGAGTTGTAATTTTAGCATCAGCCTCCGAGCCTAGAAGCTGGCGAAGATGTGATAGCACGCTGTGCGGCCTAGAAAGTTGTCATCCAAACAAAGTACTCGGCGCTTGGCCAATCTTGTTAGAATAAAATAAAAAATAATTGAAATAAGTAACTTAGCTTGTTTGTTGCCGTTTGTTGATGAAGCGGACTTAGTCAGAGTTGATTCCGACTAGTTTGAGTTCATCACAAGCATATTGGCGATGCGGCAGTACCGCGGCACAAGCTGAAGTCGAGCTTTGACTTGATAACTTGCAACGGGTTGAGGCGACCACACATCGATGAATTCCATTGATCATGAGGTGCCCGAAAAAGTCATCCAAACCACTCTTGCAGTGTAATCAGGAAGCCCCCGGCAAGTTGTACTCATTTTGCGAGTTATACTTCAAAGCACTTGATAACTGGTACTTGAAGATCACTACTCATACTGTGGAGTAGACTCTAGAGTACTTTCAATAAGTACTCAGAGATTTGAAAACACTACTCTTTTATGGAGTAGACTCTGTAGTACTTTCAAATAAGTACTCAGAGATTTGAAATCACTACTCTTATTGTGGAGTAGACTCTGTAGTACTTTCAAATAAGTACTCAGAGATTTGAGATTACTACTCGCCTTGTGGAGTAGACTCTGTAGTACTTTCAAATAAGTACTCAAAGATTTGAAATCACTACTCTTCTTGCCGAGTAGACTCTGTAGTACTTTCAAATGAGTACTCAGAGATTTGAAGTTACTACTCTTCTTGCCGAGTAGACTCTGTAGTACTTTCAAATGAGTACTCAGAGATTTGAAGTTACTACTCTTCTTGCCGAGTAGACTCTGTAGTACTTTCAAATGAGTACTCAGTGATTTGAAATTACCACTCGCGGGTAGGTGCTTTATAAGGCTAGCTGGCCTCTATAGGTGTTCAGCCTGGTCTTAGTTACATCTAAGTACTCAGGGATCCTGGAAAGTAGTCATGTGATCTACTCTTCGGATTTTGACCGATGTATACTTTGTTGAATCAACAAGTATCAAAGGGAACTCCGGAACTTCTGCACGAGTGTAGTTGACGCACATGCACCACTCGTTGTTGTTCTTCTTTCTCACCAAGACTGGATTTGCCAACCAGTCGGGTGGAAGACTTTCTTGATGAATCCTGCGGCGAGTAGTTTCGCCAGCTCCTTCTTGATCGCCTTTCGCTTGTCGGTTGCGAACCGTCGCAACCGTTGCCTCTTGGGTGTAGCTTTGGGATCGTCGTTAAGGCTGTGCTCGATCAGGTTCCTTGGCACTCCTGGCATATCTGCAGGTTTCCACGCAAAGATGTCGCGGTTGGCTTGCAGAATCCTGACGAGCTCGCCTTCTTATTTCGGGGTTAAGCCGGCCCCGATTTTGGTGGTCTTCGACTGGTCTCCTTCCAGTAGTGGTGCGTCCTTGGTCGCCACGCCTTCAGGGACAGCCGCCTTGTGTGGTCCGGACTCCTTGCTCTGGACCGCATACTCTGTCTGCTTCAGCTTTTGAGCCGCTACAAAGATCTGGGCCATGGCGTTGGGTACCTGAGTGGTAGCCGCAAACTCCACAGCCTCTCTGTCGCAGTTGTATGATCGTCGCAAGTCGCCGCGGATAGAGATAACGCCTCTGGGTCCTGGCATCTTGAGGACGAGGTAGACATAGTGTGGTATGGCCATAAACTTGGCCAAAGCAGGACGTCCGAGGATCGCTTGATACGAAGTCTCGAAGTCCGCCACCTCGAACTTGATGTATTCCGTCCTGTAGTTCTCCTGCGTACCGAATGTGACTGGTAATGTGACTTGGCCGAGGGGAAGACTGCCATTACCAGGGACAATGCCGTAGAACGGGGAATTGGTGGGAGTCAACATTTTTCCAATGTCGAGTCCCATCCGCTTCAGGGTGCCATAGAATAGCACGTTTAGCCCTGCCCCGCTGTCGATGAGCACCTTGGTGAGTTGTGATCTTGCCACCGTGGGGTCCAGGACGAGTGGCAATTGCCCTGGTTCGTCGTAGCTGTTCCATTGGTCTGCCCTGGACAAGGTGATTGGAACCTCCGAGTACTTTAGGTATCTGGGGACGGCTGGCTCAATTGCCATTATGTGCCGTAGAGCGAGCTTATGCTTCCTCCGAGTGGAGAAACCATAGTCGCCCCCCATGATGACCATGAGTACATTCTTGGGCTTTTAGGAACTTGTTCGTCTGGTCCTCCTCGTCTTCGTCATCTTCGTCGTCGGTCCTTTCCTTGTTCTTGGCTTCAGGATCGAGTGGTTCCCTTGCAATCTTCTTCTTGGCCTCGTTCTCTTGATCCTTCTCGGCGTATATGCGTTGGAGATCGTAGCACTGGCCCATGGTGTGCTGGTGCTTCGGGTGCATTGGGCACGGCCTGTCCATGATCTTCTCAACGTCACTCTTGCCGGGTAGTTCTTCTTTTGGCTTCGCATGCCAGTCTCCAGAGTTGCGACTGTGTAGACTCTGTAGTACTTTCAAATAAGTACTCAGAGATTTGAAATCACTACTCTTATTGTGTAGTAGACTCTGTAGTACTTTCAAATAAGTACTCAGAGATTTGAGATTACTACTCGCCTTGTGGAGTAGACTCTGTAGTATTTTCAAATAAGTACTCAGAGATTTGAGATTACTACTCGCCTTGTGGAGTAGACTCTTTAGTACTTTCAAATAAGTACTCAGAGATTTGAGATTACTACTCGCCTTGTGGAGTAGACTCTGTAGTACTTTCAAATAAGTACTCAAAGAGTTGAAATTACCACTCGGCTGGGGTTTGGGAGGCGATTCTTGTCGCGGGGAGGTTGACGTCCGCTGCTCTCGACTTCTTCGCTGCGCGATGGTGCGACGGCGATGGCCTTGTCGAGAGTGCGGATCATGTCGTTGATCCTTTCGAGTGCAGCTGCCGTCTCTGGGGTTCTTGGCAGGCTGCGGACGTGGTAGGCGATCTCCATGGCGTTAGCCATAGGAGAGTCGTAGCGTGCCACTCGTGCGAACTCTTGAGCGAGGTTGCGACTAGCCATGACGCGATTGCGAGCGTTTAGGCGGCGCTGAGCCCTCTTGTTGTTCCGGAGTTCTCTGTCCGTGGCCGCTTGAGTGGATTCGCCAGCGGGTGCGTCTTCATTTGCGGAGATATCTCCTTCTAGCTCGAAAGCGTAGCGCGGGTCGTTGTCGACGTCGCCAGCTGCTGCTGCGCCAGCCATGAAGACTTGTCGATTGGGCTCGACAGAGTCGCTGGAGCTTGGTGTGATGAGCTCTGTAGAGCTTTCCTCTTCTGGCAGCAGTGGTGTGCCGTGCTGGAACGGCAGGTCGTCAGTAGCGTCAGACCCAAAGAGTACAAAGATCTGGCGGGACTCGTAGACGTCCCGTGGGATCCTGTCTCTTTGGTAGACTGATCTTCCTTCAAGCGTGGCGTAGATCACGAGGTCGTGTTCGCCATCGTCTTGTAGTGACTCCTCGTCCGAGTCCGAGTGGCATTCGTGGACCGCTTGGCTCAGAGAGTTGGCGTGTCCTGCCATGACTCGGACTGGGACGTCCCGCTCCTGAGTCCATGACGGACTCGAACTGGCTCCGTAACGCCTCACAATATGCGTGGGTCGAATTACGGAGTCCAAACGGGAATTGAGGTGGGAGGGTTGTCTTCTTCTCCGTAGTCATGATCGACTCGGACTCTTGCCCGCGGATGAGGTCCGCGAGTGTGATCTCGCCGAGTTGCTCGGTCAAATCTTCCACAATGGGCGCTTGCTCCTGCTTCAACTCGACAGGTGTCTCGTAGTAGCTGTAGAAGCCACCCGAGCCGTCGGCGACGTAGACCCACGAGCCAAAACGGAACATTCTGCCCTCCTGAGGCGCTTCAGCTTGAATGTAGGTCACCATTGCGTTCTCCACGGGATCTTCGAGGAAAACCCCTACCTGGCGCGCCAGATGTCGGTGTTCTACCGTCGATCCTACCGAGGGGTATCCCGAGGTAGTAGAGTTTCAGGTGGGTTTCGCCGAGATCAGGAACGCAAAGGCAAAGAGACTCAGGATTTAGACAGGTTCGGGCCGCTTAGAAGGCGTAATACCCTACGTCATGTGTGATGATTGGTATTGATGAGATCGTCTTCTCTGTTGAGAGACTTCCGTTCCCTTGAGAGGGTCCCTGTCCAGCCTTATATTCACGGCGGACAGGGTTACAAGGTTGGTTTCGAGTAGAATCCTAACCAATTACTACTCGAAGAGTGCTTTTCAAGGCAATCCGAATAGTTTACAAGTCATACGACTAGTTTTCATGGTCGTACCTCCAACAGTGAGAGACTTGCTTGGGCGCATCGACCACCATGAATACTGGCCGGCCTGGCAAAATGAGCCAATCTCTCATGTAACCATGTAGTACTTCCGTGTGCTGCATTGGCGGCGTCCGTCATCCGTGACATATGCTGATTGCTGACAGAGGGACGACTCGATAGTAATCACTAGATTTCACTCGCACGCTGCATGTACCTGCGGCGTCGTTTGGAGGCGCGCCCGGCAAGTCGGGAGGCGACACCGGGGCCAACGGATCATGCGCGCGCAGCCGCGGATCATCTTGACCATTTTGGCTTATCTTCTTTTACTTGAAAAATACCATTTTGGCTTATCTTCTTTTATTTCAAAAATACCACTTTGGCTTATCAGACACTAAAGTTGGCGCCATAGCTTAGAGTATCGATATTACTGCCATCATGCTATAATAATACATGCGTGACGCAATCAAACAGATTCTGATTCCCGGCGGCTAATGGCAGATATATGATAGTACCACGTAGTTTGGAACAAACCGTCAGCCTTTGATTATGAAGGTATCTGTGTACATGTTTTTATTTCAAATAGAAGAACTAAATAATGAGCTCCATGCACCGACCAAAATTAGACGATTTACATATAGTGTATATATGCCAACACTCTCCCTCCCATGCATGCTCCAAACGTGAAAACAAGAGTCCATTGCAATTATTGTGTTTAATCATCACATATGCTATGACTCAAACTCAAGACCATGACACTCATATGATATTTTGAGTTACATACATCCACCAGTACAACCTCAAAGCTTGAGCAGAAAGGAAAATGTAGGCAGTTTACTTATACATCAACATTATATATTATGTATATGGCCTTTGCTTAAATACTACAGTTACCTCCTAAGAGGTAAGACCTCAAAATAATCTGAACCATTGAATTTTTAGAAGGATAAGTTAATTAAAAGTAATAATAAAATAAAAACCCACATAGTTTTTTTTTAAAAGTTATCCGTGAGAATTTAGCTGGCCGCAAAATTGTGTGCATCATACTGAGCTTGAAAATGGTGGTTTCTCCTTTTTCTAATGCATGCATGATCTGGTTGCTTACAAAAAAAAAAATCCAATTGTTTTGCCTCAAATCAAAATTGGATATCTTATGATGCCAAATCTAAACTGATTTCTTCTACAAACCCAAAGTAGTTCATGTCATGTTAAAAATAAATATTCCCGCTCGCACATGACGTACATATCTGGCCAACAATCTTTGCATCGTCCAAAATAATATTAGACATATTCATACAATCCAAATAAATGGCTTAGACATGCACAAAATTTCTATGTGCAACACATTTTTTGAACAGACGTCACGTTTTTCTATCCTTGTTTATTTTTGTAATGAAGAAGGCCGGCCTTAATCACGTGACGGGGATAAAAAGAATCGTACCTCTGTTTTTTGTTATATATACGGATGTGCTGTCCATAATATGGAAAGCGAAAAAATGTAACAGATCTATATTTGTCCGACACGTTATTTTCTAACCAAACCCCCAGACTATAGTATAGGATAACTTGGTAAATATCCTCAGGCAAACACACCATGAACTACACGAACCAGACAAGTTAAGTCGATGAAAGTAGCTATAGCTGGCAAAAACAAAAAAACATACCAGAGGTTCATGTAGTGTCCGATACATTGCGTGAGAGAGAAAGAAAAAGGAAGAAGTTAGATCCAATAAAAATATTTTTCTGATTTTTAGCTTTAAAAAATATATAATAAATATGAAATGTATTACCTCTTAGGAATAAGAGGCAATATGTCATTAGATCTACCGTCCACAATTAATTGGGAGTAGCTTAGCAAAATCCTGTATACAATCACGTTTAATAATACTAGGGCACGTGCCGCAGGCATGTATTTTAAAAAATTACTAAATTAGTGATGTAATCAATATGTTGGACTCTTTAGATTAATTTAGAGCATGCGGTCATCATTAAATATCCGACGATGTAGGCATTTTAAGAGTAAGATCTAAAATTGATTTTTAGATTAATCTAGATCATTCGGTCATCGTAAAATCTGACGGTGTAGGCATTGTTAGAGTAAGATGTATAGGTATAGATAATGAATCTTGTAACATTAACCTTATATTATCAATCATAATATAATTTTTTTGTTATACAACCAAAGTTAAAAGGATATGATTTAGAGGAAATTGAAGGGATATATATACTCAAGTTGGGGGACATGCTCGCGCCGGATCTTTTCTGTTGTCATAGCTACTAGTAAGTTCATCCCTTGGGAGGTGCTTGCTTGTACTCCATCATTATTGGAGCATGAATGCATGATGACAGCAGTAGTAGATAGACAGAAGGATTCACCCGCAACATTTGCCCGGCGAAATTGAACGCGCGCAATTGATAGCAGATGTGGAGTAGTGTAGACCTCGCGCGTACCCCCCGATTGACACGGCATCCATGACGCCATCCGAGGAGCTGATGTGCATCCTAACGAAAGGGAAAGCCAGCCACGGCAAACGTCCATGCATGTACCCCGGCCGGCCCCCCAATCAGTAGTGTCTGCTCCCGCGCGGCTGCAAGGAGATGGGATCGGAAAGGCAACCAGGCACGACCCGCAACACTCCGGCTGCTACTGCTAGCTAAGCTTGTCGTCGCCGTCGTCGGTCTGCCGGTCGAGCACGCACCTGCCGCCTGATAGGCCAGTTGCAAGGCGACACCGCGCGCGCGGGGGGGGGGGCGGTCGAGATCGACCATCACGCGCGCAGCCTACGATCATACAGTATTATATCATCTCGTACCATACAGTATTATATCATCTCGGGATACGACCAGAGTTCAGCGCGCCAACCCGCCACCGCGATCGATCACACGGGCCATGCCGCGTCGCGCCTCGATCGGACAAATAAAACTGCCACACCACACGTACCAGTACGCGGGTGCTGGATCGATCTTTACTTGGATAGCACTATTAGTATACTCCCTTTGTCCAAGAAAGGATGCAACTATCATATCCGTTGCATGTCAGTTAAAGTAACTCACGTTTGACCAAGTTTTTAAAAAATTGTATTCATATTTATGACTATAGATAAATTTATTTTAAAAATATACTTTGTAACGAATCTAATGGTATATATTTCATATTATAAGTATTGATATTTTTTATTTATAATTGATCAAACTTAAGATTCTAAAATTTCTCGGAAAGTGAGAATTGCATTCTTTTGTGGACGGAGGGGGTCCTGAAATGTTATGCTTCGTTACCGGTAACGAAGCAGAACATTCAGGACGACCCCCGCACCTCCGTGGAACCATGTATGTACGAGCAAATAAAATGGCCATCGTATACGCCAGAGCTCACTGGCGACGCTTGCCGACGGCGGCTGCCATCCAATAGCGTCGCACCGTACATAGACGGTGTTTAATTCCATCCGAAATCTAAAAAGTTTCCATCTAAAAAATCGTGAAAGTTCATTATTTTTTCTTTATGCACATAACCCAATCTAAAAATTGTTTCACCTTTTTCGTGAACTAAACACGCACCCCATACCATATACAAAAGGGCCTGATCTCTCATGTGTCATGTGCATTCCGTCTCTGCAGCAGCCAGCAGCCATTGGTCGTTATACTAGCTACCTTGTCCTTGTCGTTGTCAGCAGCGATACACTACGATCAGGAAAAGGGCCACGCCTTCGCTCCACCGGCGTTTGATGTTATATAAACCAGTGCTCTACGATCCTCTACCGCGAGAGTAGCTACTCCATATCGAGACTGCAGGGCAGGGCTAGGAGAGATGGAGAGGCTGTTCGCCACGGAGAAGGTCGGTGGCAGGGCTCTGTACAAGCTCCATGCCATAACGGTGTTCGTGGGGATATGCCTGGTGCTCTATTACAGGGCGACGCACGTCCCGGCTGCCGGCAGGGCGGCGTGGCTCGGGATGCTCGCGGCGGAGCTGTGGTTCGGCTTCTACTGGGTCATCACGCAGTCCGTGCGGTGGTGCCCCATCCGCCGCCGCGCCTTCAAGGACAGGCTCGCTACCAGGTCTGTCTATGCTGCCATATATAGTACTACGGTATTACCGGTGTTTCTAAGGCGTCCTTAACGCGTCGACTAGGCGACAAGCCGGTGGTGACTCGTCTCGTTTTAAGTGTCGTCTTGACCCGTCTTAGACCGCCTTATCCCGTCTAGACGATAAGGCAGTGGTGGCTCGCCCCGCCTCGTCTTGACGCTTTAAAAACCATGAGTATTACGTGCCCATCCTCTAGGCTTTGTTTACACAACACGCAGTTCTTACTTTTGTTTGTATATCAGTATGTGCACGTTCGTCGTAACTTTCCGAAAGACGCGTCTTCAAGGTGATACTGCTGCGCTCGTGTTAACGAGTAGCTCATCAGTAGATAAGATGGGTAGAAGTAGATCGAAATGACTGGGTGCTCCTAGAATCCAAGGCAATTCGTTCGGACCTAGCACAGCAACAACAGTTGACATGTATCGAGTACTTTTATAATTTGAAGCCTGTCCACGCAAAAAAAAACCTTTTAAATCATATTTCCTCCGTCTATCTTTATAAGGCACGCACGCATATTAAAATTCAAACTTTGCGATCTTTAACCATTCATTTAGCTAATAATTAACTTAGGCCTTGCTAGGATACTCTAGGTTACCTCCTAAGAGGTAAGAGTTAAAATGAATCATATTCATTGATTTTTAGAATATAGAAAAAATAAATAATTCATAATAATTCATACAAAAAATAAGAAAGGCCACCATCCGCCATGAGATCCTTGGCCTCCCGCCATGAAAAAATAAGACAGGTGTCACACTGAGGCGGATGGTGGCCTTTCTTCCTAAATGTCAGTGTGACACCTGTCACGTTCACATCATTTAGGAAGAAAAAAACGTCCATTACACATATTTATATATGTGACTATATATGTCACGCTAACCATAGGGAAAATAATCGTTCACGTGAAGGAAATAACGAAGCTAACGGTACAGTCTTCAGCCATCATGCATCCATGTAACCATGTCACGTTATTTTTTTTCTTTAAAACTCTATCACGTTGGATCTAATACAACTATGCATGTAAGTTAGATTACGTTAGTTTTTTCTTTGAATCTCCATCACGCTAGATTAATACGAGGATGCATGTAAGTTAGATCTAATAGAAAGATATTTTCATATTTTTTATTTCTAAAGTTAATAAAATATATAAATAAACATTGATCTAATATAAGCCATATCCCACATATAGGTTCAAGTTATGGAACATAATCCGCCAGTTTCGATGGTGGATAAGTTCATTGGTTGTGGCTGATTTTAGTTGTTTCAATAGTATTATGTGAGAACGAAGAAGATAGAATAAGCTAGAACAAGCTCGTTGCGACTAGAAAACAAATAAGCAGAACGGGCTGAATGAAAAAAAGGTGGTACGTCACATTTTTTCTCTTAAAGCGTGTCACGTTTTCATTTTCCCCAAAAAAAAAAAACTGAGAACGTCAGTTTTCTCCTTTCATTCCGTCGGTTAGATCCGTATATGCAGGTAGTTAGATGTAGGAAGATATTTTTTCATACTTTTAGAATTAAAAAATATATTAGACAAGCATTTATTATAGTTCATCCTAAAAATGGACTGCACAGTCATTTGGGAGTACCGTAGCAAAGCCTTTTTAATTTTATTATATTGAAAACTTGAAATGGTATAAATAATATAATATAAAAAAATAATTGTTAAAGCGTAGTTTGAAAGACCGTATCAAATTTGACTCCGCCCGTAAAAGTAAAAGTAGATAGAGGGAGTGCTTGTGTAGTGTCGCGGCGACCAAATAAAGGGCAGAGCTACTGACCACAAGCACCATGACCGGATAATAGTGAGAGTGAGGACGGGTTGGGCGATTTGATGACATGCACGTCAGATTCTGGTCCACTTTCTAAACGCAGAAAATCGCTGCGGCCTTTATTTTTTAAATTAAATGCGGCCTTTATTGTGGTGTGGGCTCTGCTGCACCACCCTCCACACCTAATAATAATGGGGGCGACTCGCACACGCATGTGCTACGGACCACCGGTCGCCGCACACCCCACGCCCGCTTCCTCTCAAACCCCGCAGCCACCCCATATCGGCAGGCCCCATAAGGATGAACATTAAAAAAATTAATATTTCACAAATCAAGTTTCAAGTTTCGATTGCACCACTGTATTTTTTAATTAGATATTTAAAATTAGACCACATTTGCTTATGTTTGAAATTAAAAAAAAACTGGAACATTTTTTTTAAAAGAGGAACAATTCATCCAATTTTAGCAACTAGAACAAATCATCTAATCTTGTGGAAAAAAAATTGTATAGAAGGAACATAAGTCTTAATATGTGGAACAAATCATGCAGTGAAACAAAACATTAGCATATAGAAGTAGGTTAAATTGGAACAAATCATCAAACTTGTGGAACAAATATATCGTATGGAAGGAACATAAATCTTAACATGCGGAAAAAATTATCTAAACTTATAAGTTAAAGTTACATGAAGAACAAAATGTCATACGAAAAGAACAAAACTAAAAAACCCAGGCGCATGGACAAAACCATTCATATCGAATGGTTTAAAATATATTATAATACAAAAGTACACAATATATTCAAATAAAGAAAGAAATAAGAAAAAATTGTGACACCATCGGAAAACGAATAGTAAAAAGGAATAGATAGAAGGAAAAATAGAAAAAAAGTAATATAAAAAATGCAATCCACAACCTTGTATGCATGCGCGCCACTACTGATTGCATACGCCCAAAGCCTTGCATGTACGCATGCGTGAGGATACCAACTGACTGCGTGCATGCGCACAGCAGGCTGCTGCGGGACCAGCTGACGCAGCCTTGCATGTGGCTGCGGAGTCCACTGGTACGCTACTTTAACGCTGTGGCCTGCGGACCGCGCTGCGGTGGCCTCGTATACACCGCATATGCGGCCTGTAGTAATTCCGAATAATAATCTGATCCACTGCCAGTCCAATCGAGCACAGGACCGTAGCCTAAATTATAGTCTGAATGATCTATTTCAACTCATGTTTGTTGTACTCATGCCATCATTAGCTGTCGTTTCTTGTCCTTTTTGATGTTTTGAAACCTTGCCCTTTATGTGCACTTTTCCTGTAATACTTGGCTCTGTTGTCCGTGGGAGTAGAGGCAGTAACATTTTTCCTTTATATAAAAACTCATGCCATCATTGAAATGTAACCATTAGCATAGATACCGTGTCATTTGGAGCAGGTATGGACAGCGGCTACCCTGCGTGGACATCTTCGTATGCACTGCAGATCCGCAGTCAGAGCCACCAAGCCTCGTTATGGCCACAATCCTCTCACTCATGGCGTACAATTACCCACCTGAGAAATTGAACGTGTACCTCTCCGACGACGGTGGCTCCATCCTCACTTTCTATGCGCTGTGGGAGGCCTCCGCCTTCGCAAAGCACTGGCTTCCATTTTGCAGGAGATACAACATTGAGCCAAGGTCACCTGCAGCTTATTTCCCCCAGTCAGATAAGCCTAATGATCCGCGAGCCTTTGAAGAATGGTCACTAGTGAAGGTGTGTGCATTTATTAGACTGTCTGGTGAAATAGTTGTGATCATTGCAACTGATATTTGTTTTTGGGTAGGGACTGTACGAAGAAATGACGGAGCGGATCGATTCTATTGTCAGGTCAGGCAAAGTTCCCGAAGAAATCAAAGTAAATCATAAAGGATTTTCTGAATGGAGTACAGGAGGCAACTCAAAAGATCACCAGCCAATTGTTCAGGTGGCTTTCCTATCCCATGAACTGGAGGAAATATTTTCTTAATTTTTATTGAAGAATATCAGAGACAGATATTAATATTTCAGAGTGCTAAACTCGCTCATTTGCCAGATTCTGATAGATGGGAAAGACAGAGATGCGGTTGATAAAGAAGGAAATGTACTACCTACACTGGTTTACATGGCACGTGAGAAGAGGCCTCGGTACCACCATAACTTCAAAGCGGGGGCGATGAACGCTCTGGTACACTAGCTAATCTTTGTCAGTCCATCTCTACTTTACAAATATGTGTACACCCTGCAATTCATATTAGTTTATAATTGCTAGCAACAAGATTGTTGAAATAAACTCTGTTTTGCATAATCTCAAGTTTCTAGTTATGGCAAGACTAGCCAAAAGGTCAGAAAATCATAACACGGAGTTGAAACATTTGTCAGGACTAAATCATAACACTTCAAATCTACTGTTCCTACATATATATGGATATATGAGACAGCCTATTCACGACCGTCAGATTCCCCAAGTGTGTTATTAGTTATTACTGCAGAGTCTGAAAATTCTCATAAACAAACTCACATTAGTTAGTATCAAGCCAATTAATTGCAAAGTGCCCTCCATGAAAGAAAAATGGCTTGACCACAATGCATATACCTAAGTTCCCAGCTTTTCATTTGAAATGCAGATAAGGGTATCATCGGTGATAAGCAACAGTCCTATAATCATGAATGTGGATTGTGATATGTATTCAAACAATAGTGATTCAATCAGAGAGGCACTGTGCTTCTTCTTGGATGAAGAAATGGGTCACAAGATCGCATTTGTGCAGTACCCTCAGAACTATAACAATATGACCAAGAATAACATATATGGCAACTCACTCAATGTCATCAATCAGGTCAGTAATATCACATAACTTCAATATTGTTCTCTCCTAGCAGCATATGCAATCATCATACATGCAATCGCTCTACCATTGCTGACTCTAAAGGTGGAGATGGGTGGTATGGACACTTGGGGTGGGCCATTGTATATTGGCACTGGATGCTTCCATAGAAGGGAGGCCCTATGTGGTAGGACCTTCACCAAAGATTATAAGGAAGACTGGGACCGAGGAATTAAGACGCAACAACGCATAGACCTGACTGAAGAGAAAGCAAAGTCATTAGCAACCTGCACTTATGAACTGAACACACTATGGGGAAATGAGATTGGATTGAAATATGGTTGCCCAGTGGAAGATGTTATCACTGGACTGGCAATACATTGTAGAGGATGGAGGTCAGTCTACAACGATCCCCCAAGAGCTGCATTTGTTGGTGTAGGACCAACAACAATTGCTCAGACAATACTTCAGCACAAGCGATGGAGCGAGGGTAATTTTTCAATCTTTCTTTCAAAGTACTGTCCCTTCTTATTTGGACATGGAAAAACCAGGTTACCACATCAAATGGGCTACTGCATCTACGGTTTATGGGCACCCAACTCGCTACCTACATTGTATTACGTTGTCATCCCTTCACTAGGCCTTCTCAAGGGCACCTCCCTATTCCCTGAGGTATGTTGCATGACAATTCTTACTTCAGTTTCGTATGATTTGCATTAAAACTAACATGATTCCTCTATTGGTCTAGATTATGAGTCCATGGATCACACCTTTCATATATGTCTCTGTCGTGAAGAATATTTACAGCCTATATGAGGCATTAACATCTGGAGACACAATGAGAGGATGGTGGAATGGACAGAGGATGTGGATGGTTAAAAGAATAACCTCTTACCTTTATGGCGTCATTGATAATATCAGGAAGTTATTAGGACTGTCAAAGATGGGGTTTGTAGTTTCACCAAAGGTAAGTGATGAAGATGAGTCAAAAAGGTACGAGCAAGAAATCATGGAATTTGGAACGTCTTCACCAGAATATGTGATCATTGCAACCATCGCATTACTCAACCTTGTGTGCCTAGTGGGAGGGCTAGCTCAATTCTTGACAAGTGGCCAGAATATGCTGTTGAACAATTTTTTCCTCCAGGTTATTCTATGCGGGTTGTTAGTAGTCATTAATATCCCAATCTATGAAGCAATGTTTCTCAGGAAGGACAGAGGGAGAATACCATTCTCAGTCACACTAGCTTCTCTGGGCTTTATGATGCTGGCCCTCTTTGTACCAATAGTTTGATGTCCTACAAAGGCACCGATTAATCACAAATACTTTTCTGTTCTAATAAAAGACTATCTACCTTAATATCTCTTACAAGAGACTACAGAATTACACGATGCAAAAATGAGAATACAAATGCTTTTATTCTGTTCTATGAACATTTGTTTAAGTACAATTTAATTATTTATGTACCTTTTCTAAATAACATAGGATATTGTACCCAATCTCTGGTATTACCGTTCAATCATTTGTGCATGTAGAGAATTAGGCAAACACCACACGCCCTAGGAGGGGGGGTGACCTTTCATTATATAGGCCGAATAGGCTTGGAGTACAAGTCAAATACAATACAAGACTAAACACCTATACATATCTAATACCCGCCCGCAGTCGCAGGAGGGGAACTAACACCAAGACTGGACCGAAAATCAGTAAACAACTGTACAGGAAGACCCTTAGTCATGATGTCAGCATACTGATGGGACGACGGAACGTGGAGCACCCGAACCTGTCCCAAAGCAACCTTCTCTCGAACAAAATGAATATCAATCTCAATATGTTTAGTGCGACGATGATGAACTGGATTCGCAGCCATGTAGACAGCACTGACGTTGTCACAATAAACAATAGTTGCCTTGTCGAGAGGAAGATGAAGCTCCTGAAGAAGCTGGCGCAGCCAACAACACTCAGCCACAACGTGAGCTACAGCACGATATTCTGCTTCAGCGCTGGAGCGAGATACCGTTGTCTGTCGCTTAGAAGACCAAGACACCAGACTATCTCCGAGATAAACACAGTAACCAGAGGTAGAGCGCCTAGAGTCTGGACAGCCTGCCCAATCCGCATCAGAGTAGGCAGTGAGGGAATCCACTGAACCGGAACCAATGTAAAGACCATCGTCCAAAGTACCCTTCAAATACCGAAGAATGCGTTTCAAAAACGCAAGGTGAGGGTCCCTTGGATCATGCATGAACAAGCAAACCTGCTGAACAGCATAGGCAATATCTGGCCGAGTCAGGGTAAGCCACTGAAGAGCACCAGCAATGCTCCTGTAGAGAGAGGGATCAGCGACTGGCGGCCCTTCTTCAGCAGACAACTTGGACTTGCTATCAACGGGAGTGGAGGTCGGGTGACACTCGGTCATGCCGGCGCGTTGAAGAAGTTCCAGGGCATATTGTCGCTGAGAGAGAAACAATCCATCCGAAGTGCGCTTGACGGAAATGTTCAGGAAGTGGTGTAAAGAACCAAGATCCGTCATGGCAAACTCGGAGTGCAGGCGCTGAATAACAGAAGCAAGCAAATCTGAGTTGGAGGCAGTGAGAACAATGTCGTCCACATATAAGAGAAGGTAGGCGAGATGCGAGCCACTCTTGTAAATGAACAGGGAAGTGTCAGAAACCGATGGAACAAACCCAAGTTGCTGAATATAAGTAGCAAATCGCTGGTACCAAGCACGAGGAGCCTGTTTCAGACCATAGAGCGACCTCTGCAACAGACAGACATGATCAGGATATGAAGGATCAATAAATCCAGGTGGCTGCTGACAATACACAGTCTCACTGAGATAACCATGGAGAAAGGCATTCTTGACATCAAGCTGATGGATTGGCCAATGACGAGAGCTAGCAATACTCAAAACAGTCCGGATAGTAGTTGGCTTGACAACCGGGCTGAAGGTCTCATCATAATCCACGCCATATTCCTGATTAAAACCCCTGACAACCCAACGAGCCTTGTGTCGAGCCAGAGAACCATCAGAATGAAATTTGTGTTTATAAATCCACTTCCCTGTCACAACATTAGCGCCAGGTGGCCGAGGAACAAGACGCCAAGTACCATTATCCATGAGAGCTTTATACTCATCTGCCATTGCAGCTCGCCAGTTAGGATCAGCAAGAGCACTGCGATAATTCCCTGGAATAGGTGAAGCGACGACATGCTCAGCAGAAAGATTCCGATAACTGACAGGCTGAATAGTACCGGTCTGCAGACGAGTGAGCCGCCGAAGAGTCGGCGGAGGTGAGGCACCACGCATAGGACGTGGAGGCGCAGGTGGCGGCTGTAGTGCGCTGGCTGTTGCACCGTAGCGGCGGACAGGAAGCGGACCATTGACCGGACGACGGCTGAAAACCTGCCCTCGAAAGCGCCCTGGAGGCAGTACTGGACCAGCCTCAGGCGCTCCAGGTGGTGGCTGCACTGGGACAGCAGCTGCAGGCGCTGCTGCAGCATGAGGAGCGGGCGCCGCGGCCGCTGCTGGTGCGGCTGCAGGAGCCGCTGTGGCTGCGGCACGATCAGACGGGGGCACGAAGCCACTCCCGCCCGATGTAGAAGGCTCCGAACGTCCAGGTGGGGGCACGAAGCCGCGCCCACCGGGAGAAGACTGCGGTGGCGCAGCGTCCGTAGTGGACGGGGCGACCGCTGAAGGGGCTGGTGAGGGTACTGAACCGCTCTCACCAGCACATGAGGGATGCTGCTCGGCGTCCAAAGTTCCTGCTGCATTGTTAGTAGAGCAAGGCACAACAAAATCCAAATCGTCGTCTCGTAGAAAATCATAGGAAGAAGAAGGAATCCGACCATCGTGTGCAAAGGGAAACGAAAGTTCATCAAAAACAACATGACGAGAGATAACAACACGACGAGTGGTAAGATCAAGACAACGATAGCCTTTATGTGCCGAAGGATAGCCCAAGAAAACACATGCAGCTGAACGAGGTGCGAGCTTGTGAGGGGAGACCGCTTGAAGGTTCGGGTAACAAAGGCACCCAAAAACTCGCAAGTGGTCATAGCTAGGAGCGCTGCCATGAAGCCGGGAAAAAGGAATTTCGCCAAAAATAGAGGTAGACGGACGCCTGTTCAGGAGGTATGTAGCTACAGATAAAGCCTCAGCCCAATAAATTGGAGGCATGGACGCATGCATCAGGAGAGTGCGCACAGAATTATTAAGGGTACGAAGAACTCGCTCGGCCTTACCGTTCTGAGCGGACGTGTAAGGGCAAGAATGTCGGAATAAAATACCACGTGATGCTAGAAAGGTTGTGGTAGAAGTGTTCACGAATTCTCTACCATTATCAGTTTGAAAGCATTTAACGGGAAGGCCAAACTGTGTCTGTGCATAGGCAACAAACTGAACAAAAATCTCATGAACATCGGACTTAAGGTGAAGAGGATATGTCCAACAAAAATGAGTAAAGTCATCCAGCAAGACGAGATAATATTTATAGCCTGAAATACTCGGAATAGGAGACGTCCAAACATCACAATGAACTAGCTCAAAGGCAGAAGATGTCTGAGAGGTAGATGCACTAAAGGGAAGACGCGTATGTTTGCCTAGCTGACAGGCATGACACATAGAGCGATCTACTTTATTACAAGTGATGTATTTATTCTGGCGAAGCGAGGCAACGGCGGCAGGAGCAGGATGTCCGAGACGCTGATGCCACAGGGAGGCGGAGGCGGCGATGAGGGCGTGGGCAGTGGTAGGTGTGGCAGCAGTGATGGTGTACAAGTCTCCGTCGCTATTGCAGCGAAGAATCACGCGTCGCGTCCTGAGGTCCTTCACAGAGAAACCAGAGGCATCAAATTCAATTGAGCAACGATTGTCACGAGTGAACTGGCGAACGGAAAGAAGATTACGAACGATAGAAGGGACGACAAGGACGTTGTTCAGAGTAAATTTGGATGCAGGTGTATGGAGGACAGACTGACCACGAGACGTGACAGGAAGATGAGTACCATTGCCTACAACAATAGAAGAGGGCAGCGGGAAGGAGCGGGAGAGGAGTATACCTTCCGAAGAATGCATATGGGTGGAAGCACCGGAGTCGAGGACCCATGGAGTAGACCCTTGCACCGACATTTGCTGGAGGGCAGCAATGAGACCCGCCTGGTCAAAATTGGGCGCCTGCTGCTGGCTGGAGTACTGCGCAGGTGCGAAGGCTGTTTGGGCCGGAGGAGCATAGCCTAACAGCCCTGCACCCGGCATGTTGGAGCCACCAGCACCTTGTGGGCGCCAACCGCCCGCCTGTCCCCCTCCCTGACCGGGCCATGGAACGCAGAACCACGGAGCGGTAGGATAGGGCAAGCGAGGATGTCCACCTTGCTGGCCGCCACTTCTCTGCTGGCTGCCGTAGCCCTGCTGACCGCCGCCGTAGCCGCGCTTCTTCTTGGGACGACGCTGCTGCTGCTGCGGAGGCGCGTCGGAGGAGGAAGACGACATGCGGCAGGCAGAGCCACACCCGCTGGAGGAAGCAGAGGCGACGAGAGCAGTGGACGTCGCAACCTTGGTCTCATTGGCCAAGCGCAGCTCTTTCAGGGCAAGCTGATCGAGTGCCTTGGAGAAGGTCATGTCGGCGGTGGCAGCAATCATGTCGGCGGTGGTGCTGTACTTGGGGTTGACGCCGCGCAGGAGATTGAGCACCATGTTTGGCTCAGAAACAGCCTGTCCTGCATCACGGAGTCGGTCGGCAGCCTTCTTCATCAAATTCCCGTAGTCTTCAACAGAGAGATCTCCCTGAGTCAAGGTGTGGAAGTCATGACTCAGGTAGATGGCGCGAGGAGCCTGATTGGACCGGAAGTGCTGCTCGATGGCGACCCATAATTGGCGGGCAGATTGCCCTGGCGCCATGGTGAAGTCCAGGACTGGTTCGGAGACGGAGCCGTAGAGCCAGCTCCGGACGCAACAATCTGCTTGAGTCCAGGCAGCGCTAGGGTTTGCAGGGGGTGCTGTCCCATCTATGTGCTGGAGAAGACCGAACTTGCCGCACATCGCCTGGAAGAAGGCGCTCCACTTGGTGTAGTTGCCGGAGCGGAGTTCCAACGTCACAGGGACGTGAGCCTTGACGGGAATCGACGCGTAGGGGCTGATTGCTTCACCCATTGCAGGAATTGGGGAGGGGGAGGAAGCGGAAGTGCTGCTGGAGACTTCGGCTGGGGAGGAGGGAGCAGCGAGAGGCTCGTTGATCACCTCGGACATCAACAGGAGGATCTGTTGGAGGGGGGAGGGGCGCGCCTAGGGAGGGCTGCGCCGTGGTGGGTGTGCAGGGGAGGGGCAGCGCCTGGAGGCGGCGCCTGGAGGTGGGCGCACGTGGGGGGAACCCACGGCGAGTTAGGGCAGCGGAGGGGAGGGGGGGGGGGGGGGGGGGGGGGGCGCACGGCCTGGCCTAGGATAGGGCCCGGACTCGTGATACCATGTAGAGAATTAGGCAAACACCACACGCCCTAGGAGGGGGGGTGACCTTTCATTATATAGGCCGAATAGGCTTGGAGTACAAGTCAAATACAATACAAGACTAAACACCTATACATATCTAATAGTGCACATTTTGTATAAAAAAATGTTCTATGTTGCACATTCAATTGCCATTGCCAGGAACGAATTGACTAGAATACTGGATATTAGATTAAATTTGCTTCCTTGCATGAAACTATTGGGCTTTTTTATTGCTGGTTTTGACTGAAAGGAACAATCAGAAAAGGAAATGAATGCGCAAGTGGTGAAAATGAAGAGACAAAGACTGATAAGTGCAGATAAGGTCGATAACCAAGTGGTTAATCTGTGGATAAATCTACCAGTGGACCTTACCTTCTGCACCATCGTTTTCAGCTGCTAACGGTGACAGGGGGCACCCATCAGGAACCAGCGATTCTTCCCATGGAAAGAGGCAGCTAATGAGGCCCATTGCCAGGCAACAACGAAGAAGCCATAAGGTAGTAAAGATGCATCTGTACTCTGTCACTAGTCACCTAGCTCCTGTGAGGCTGCTGCAATTCTGACCTGACCCCTGGATTTGGCGCTAGCAACTGCATCTGGATGATGCACACAGTCTATCTTTGGGAAATGGGAATAGAACATTATCGAACTGGAAGATACAAATCATGTGGGGAAATTGCAAAAGCTGACAGTACAGAGTTTTTCATGGTGTGTTTTGCTGTGTCCAAGGGTATATTTTGATTCCATTAGATATTGTTACAATCTGGATTGCGCAATCTGTTTGTCGCTGGGAATAGATTGTTACCGACTAGGCAGGTCTTATGTTCCCTCCATTCATTTTTACAAGACATGGTTTGGCTCTAAACTCACTCTTACGGTCACATCGGTTTTGCAATTAAACTATGCCCTATAAAATGAACCGAGTAGGATTCACTCGATCAATCAAAAATGCAAATGCCACCACATACCACCACACGACAGATTGAGTAGTACTGCTCCCTCCATTTACTTTTACGAGGCATAGTTTGAACAGTTTGCCTCAAGAGAAACTTGGGAGAGATCAGGTGGGAGGATGGAGCGACTTTTTGCTACCGAGAAGCTCGGGGGCAGGGCTCTGTACAAGTTCCATGCCATAACCCTGTTCGTGGGGATATGCCTAGTGCTCTACTACAGGGCGATGCACGTCCCTGCGGCAGGCTCTGATGCGGGTAGGGCGGCATGGATAGGCATGCTCGCGGCAGAGCTGTGGTTTGGCCTCTACTGGGTCATCACACAGTCCGTGCGGTGGTGTCCCATCCGCCGTCACACCTTCAAGGACAGGCTCGCCGCCAGGTTTCTCCGCCGGTCCCTCTACTCACACACCCATGCACTGTTTGCACTTTCTGAAAGGATCTTCATCAACGTGCTACCAGTTGCCTGGCACCAGTCGGCAGTCGAACTTGTGTTTGTATGACATAGCATCATATTGTGGTCCATGAGTCGGACTGGATTTAAATCTACATATATCTGATCAACAGGTGCCTACAGTTCTGGATAACAAAATAACCACAGACGACAAAGTCGTAGCACAGGAACAGACAGGATAAAACTAGCCTAAATCATAGTGGGAATGATTGATATCTGTCAAAATATATTTCTGTGCATATGAAAAGTAAGTAATTATGCTATCTGCAGAGAGCTTTAATATACTTACCATGTCATGTGGAGCAGATATGGAGAACAGCTACCTTGTGTGGACAGCTTCGTATGCACTGCAGATCCACTAACAGAGCCCCCAAGTCTCACCATCTCCACGGTCCTATCAGTCATGGCGTACAATTACCCAGCTGAGAAATTAAGCGTGTATCTTTCAGATGATGGAGGCTCCATTTTCACTTTCTATGCTCTATGGGAGGCCTCCCTGTTCGCAGAGCACTGGCTACCATTCTGCTTACTTCTCAGAGGCAGATAAGTCCCACGATCTGCACACCTCAAAAGAACACTCATTCATCGAGGTAATAAGTAGGGCATGTATTATGACTCACGAGTATACGACTAGTTGAGTAAGGGCATGTGGCCTTTTTCAAATCAAACATTTGATATGGCAACTGATACTTTGGACAGGGCCTGTACGAGGAAATGATCGAGCGAATTGCTTCAGCTGTCATGTCAAGTGAAATTCCAAGGGAAATCAAATCAAAACACAAAGGATTTTCTGAATGGAATACAGAAACAACCTCCGAAAATCACCAGCCAATTGTTCAGGTAGTTTTTCTGTCCTCCAAATTGGAGCATAATGTCCATGATTCTGAAGTGAAGAGAACTTCAAAGTCTAAACGTTAATTCTTTGCTAGATTCTTATAGATGGGAAAGATATAAATGCATCTGACAGCAAAGGAAATGCGCTACCAACACTGGTGTACATGGCACGTGAGAAGAGGCCTCAATACCACCACAACTTCAAAGCTGGGGCAATGAACGCTCTGGTCCACTCACTAACCTTGACTAACCTTGTTTTGTATCGTTTTCTTGGAGCTAATTTAACAAATTTACCTTTAAACCCCAGACCTCACACAATAGTATGCACCCATTTTCTTATATGTAGTTATGTACTAGCAAGAACACCTGCACACCTTGTCATTGAATTTGGCTTACTAAGGGGTTCACCTGCACACCTTGACTACACTATACTTAGTGCATTGGTTTATGTGACATAAAATTAATTTTTACAATTTGAATAAAGATAAGGTGTAGCACATTTCAGAACATTGACAATGCAAACATGAGCAATGTATAATTATACTTGCATCAGCAGTATGCCATAGAATTATCCAAGTACTTGAAAGTTTAATAAATTTTAAAATCACCACTATTCAGTCCTTTGTGGAAACCTGTAGTTCAAATCTGTTGATTTTGTGCAAGTAACAATCATAACTGGAAGATACATTAGAACTCACATTAGAGAGTGGTATAGAGTCTGACAATTGTCATCAACAACTCAAATTAGAACCATAATGGCTTAATATAAATACTGTGTACTGTATATTCCATGAAAGACTACAACACATTGATCACAATGAAAAAATTCTAAAATGTCATTTTTATTGAAATTCAGATAAGGGTATCATCAGTGATAAGCAACAGCCCTATAATCATGAATGTGGATTGCGATATGTATTCCAACAACTGTGATTCAATCAAGGATGCGTTATGCTTCTTTCTTGATGAAGAAATGGGTGACAAGATTGGATTTGTGCAGTACCCTCAGAACTATTATAATTTGACGAAGAATAATATATACGACAATTGTTTCCTGGTCCATGACATCAAACAGGTTAGCAATATCAGTTGTAATAACTTCAATACTGCTCACGCATGGAAGTATATGCATTATCCAATCAGTATGCAAGCCATGACACTAATATAGCAAATGAATCTGAAGGGTCTGATGGGTATGGATAGTCTGGGCGGCCCTCTCTATGTTGGCACTGGATGCTTCCATAGAAGGGAGATCCTATGTGGCAGGAGGTTCACCAAATACTACAAGGAAGACTGGGACAGAGGAGCTACACAAAAGACGCAATTGTGCATAGATCAGACTGAAGAGAAAGCAAAGTCATTAGCAACCTGCACGTGTGAATATAACACACAATGGGGAAATGAGATCGGATTGAAATATGGTTTCCCAGTGGAAGATGTCCTCACTGGATTGGCAATACATTGTAGAGGATGGAACTCAGTCCTCATGAGCCCACCAAGATCAGCATTTATGGGTGTAGGTCCAACAACACTTGCTCAGACAATACTGCAACACAAGAGATGGAGCGAGGGTATTTTCTCAATGTTTCTTTCAAAGTACTGCCCCTTCTTCTTTGGCCATGGAAATATCAGCTTAATACATCAAATGGGCTACTTAATCCCTGGTTTGTGGGCACCCAACTCACTCCCTACACTATATTATGTTATCATCCCTTCACTTAGCCTTCTGAAGGGTATTCCCCTATTCCCGGAGGTAATGCTACATAATGAGTTTCACTTTAGCTCCATAAGATTTGTAGTGAAGCTAATGTGATTGTTCTTATATCATTCAGATTATGAGTCTATGGATAGCACCATTTATATGTGTCTCATCAGTGAAGAATATGTACAGCCTATATGAGGCATTATTAAATGGACAAACATTGAGAGGATGGTGGAATGGGCAGAGGATGTGGGTAATTAAAAGAATAACCTCGTACCTCTATGGCGTTATTGATGCTATCAGGAATTTGTTAGGACTGTCGAAGATGGGGTTTGCAATTACATCAAAGGTCAGTGATAAGGATGAATCACAAAGGTATGAGCAAGGTGTCATGGAATTTGGATCATTTTCACCAGAATATGTGATCATTGCAACCATCGCACTGCTCAACCTTGTGTGCTTGGTGGGAGGGCTAATTCAAATCGTGGCAGGTGGCAGGAATATGTTTTTCCTCCAGGTCATTCTGTGTGGGGTGCTAGTGATCATCAATGTCCCAATCTATGAAGCAATGTTCCTCAGGAAGGACAGAGGGAGAATACCTTTCTCGGTCACACTAGCCTCCAGTGGCTTTGTGATTTTGGCCCTCTTGGTACCGATAATTTGAGGTTATAGAAGCACAGGTGAATTTCTTAGAGATCAGCTGAGTATACCACACAAAAACCACATGATGCAAAAGGTGTTTGTATTCTAGCAATTATTTGAATATCTGTATGAAAAACCCAAACCGTCATAGAACAGCACTGGCTTATGTGTTATGTTTGGTGCATTATGTGTGTATTATTTAGCAAAAATAGTAGGAAAGGCCAAACCATTCTATTGCTTTGCCAAGTTCAAAAAAAGCATAGATAAGTTGATTCTGTTCATGTATTGATCAAAATATAAAATAAATTAGTGCCAAAGATAAGATGGATCAAAAGGAAGACTGACCAGTCTTGTAGACAGTAGAAAAAAGTCGAGGTACATCAGGAGCAGAATTCCCAGCTTCATCTCGGAAGTTTCAACCCAGAAAATGGCCTATCAGCTGACACAGATGTTTGGCCATTGGGCACTCAAATGTGTGTGAATGAGTGTATGTTATATGTATGGATCAACACTCAAGTGTCTTCAGTAGAATGAAACGTCGCTGCTTGCTAATTATTGTTGGCATGCTCCCCATAAAATTCTTCAGATCCTCAAACAAAAAGATTAGCCCTGCTTGCTAAATATTGGAGAATCTTTTTTTTTTAAAGGGAGAACATAAAAAGGAAGTTGAGCTGACGGCAATCAGATATGAACAACAGTATGTGACACATAGCTCACAAACATTTTACAGGAGGTTGTGCAGCCTCTACTGTGACAAACAAGATACACAGAATGTGTAAAAGATCTGCAAAAATATGTGGCAATTCTTCAAAGCTACTCACTCATCAATTGCATTCCTCTACAAAACATTTGGTGCCTGTCTACATGCTGCTAGATAAGTCTTGTAGTAGTAGTGGTGGGTGGTGCATTAGCACCTTATCTTTAGTCTAGCATCTATTTAGAATATGCTTTCTTAGCTACCAAGGAACCTACTCCTATATGTACCCCAAGGCAGCCATCTTTGTGGCTTGGATTGAATGGAATAGATCATTGCAGCCTAACACATGCTACATTTGATTCCTTGTTGAATAAATCTCCTTTCACTTGAAAATTGCTGCAAGGCCAGGCCATCTCGTTAACAATCACCGGTAGCAATTATACAATCAAATACAGTAGAAAAAAATCTATTTAATCATTGCCAATAATGAACAGTATATAACTTTCATGTTGATAATAAACCTTGTTTTGTCCACAGTAGTGGTTGTTACACTTGTCTGATAGTGCTTATAAATAACATGCACTACAATATTTGTTTGGGAATGCAATACTTAACTAAATGTATGTACATTAGGCTACATTTGGATGTGTAGGAAGTATAGATTGCACATGAATCGTGGGTTGTATTACATTGAGCCTCAAGCACGAATATATAGGGTTACAAGACTTGGGGGGCAAGAGCCTCCCCGAGACATTTCCTATACTACTAAATATAATCTAACATAATGCGAACACTCATCTGGAAAATTCTTGTCAACCCAAACTCACATTTGCAGCATTGGACAAAAGCATCCAGCAGGTGCAGACCATTCAGGCAAGTATGGTTCCAGGTACCTTAGATTGCAGCAAACATTATTATGGTACTTGTCACCAAAGACTCCATCAGGGCAGCTTCAGCATTCTTCTTCATGATGAAACTAATCATTCTTCTTCATGATGAAACTAATCTGGGTGCTGTACAGGAAGCAATATCGCATGAATTTGACCATGCTCCTTTTTTGTGAATCAAATTACGGTACTTCTTAATGCAGACTGTAAGAGGTAAGCGAAATTTCAAGATTGTGTGAGGTAAGGATATTGGAGGAGGGGATCGATGCACTTTAACATTAGGGAAATACAGGTGGTTCCTGGTTTGACTTAATCTCACCTAGTTTTGGCCTTGTGGCACTCCTAGAATCTTGTGCATTGACCGGACAAGACGAGCAGCAAATGCCCCATCCATAGAGTGCTTGGTTGGATTTGACGAATAGAAACCTTCATCCGTGACAAATTTTTTAGGAACATATTCACACACACTCTGTGTGGCAAATTCCTGCAGCGTATCACAAACTAATTAATATACACGTGCAAAAAAAAAGTTACCAAAATACGATTGTTATTGGGCTGTAAAAGAATACAAAACATTGCGTCACCAAGGCTGTAGACATAAATCATTATGCAAGAATTTGAGTTGCAGAAAAAAGAGTGGTGCAGCAGGTTCAATTGTACATGTTTTTGTGAGTACTACATGTGCGCTGTTAGCAAGGGGTATAGCAGGATGGCCCTATGGGCCTTGCATGCTGGCCGCACGGGCCTTAGCCGTGCCCCTAGGGTTTTTGGTAGATGATGGTGTATTAGGCAAGGATCTCCTAACAGGTGCTATTTCTATAAACCCTAAAAACCCTTGGCTATATATCTATACATGTCTTTGGCATTCTCATCAATCCAATCATTCATGAGCAATACTTGCTTACATGGTATCACGAGACTAGGTTTCACCCTAGGCCTCACCTCTTCCACTGCCTAGCCGCGCGTCACTTCTCTAGCTACGCCCCACCGCCGGGTCCCCTCCCCGCTCTCCCAAGGCCGCCGCCGTCGCTGCCAACACCACCAAGGCCAAGAGCATCGCCTCCCCCGATGTCGCCGATGAGGAGGAAGCGCACATTAAGGCTGACGCCGAGCGCAAGAAGCACCAAGAGGAGCGTGACACTACTCTCGTCAGTACCACTCCGACCGAGCAGGAGGCGAGATCGACGCCATCACTGCTAGCCAGCGCGAGGCCCTCAAGCGTGTCGCTGTCGGGCGAAAGGCGGCTGCTGCTGCCATCGACGACGCGCCGGAGTCCGACCAGCAGTCCCACGTCTCCGATCAGGACCCCGAGGATCTCCATCATGCCATTATTTTTCATGAAGTTGCCCATCTGGAGATTGGTCCACGTCGTCCTCGACCTCGCCGGCGGCAACTACGCCCGCTGGCTGGACCAGTTCCTCCTCATCGGCGGCAAGTACTCGCTCGAGGACGATGTCCTCGACGACAGCCCTACGTTGACCTTCACGGACTGGGTGCGCATGGATTGCGCCGTCAAGTCCTGGATCACCGAAACCATCTCCGCCGACCTCGCCGAAACCATCATGGAACACAGCGCTACCACACATGTCGTTTGGCTCGCCCTCGAGGCCCAAATCCTTGGGAACCGAGAGACGTGTGCCCTCTACCTCAACGTCCAGTTCCGGAACTTCGTCCAAGGTGATCTTTCCATCAACAACTGTTGCAGGCACTTCAAGACCATAGCGGAAGCCCTCCGCCCTTGGCAAGATCGTCACCGGCCGCATGCTCGTGCTCAATGTCATCCGTGGCCTCAACGACCGCTACCACAACATCGGCATCCATCAGCGTCGCGGCCGCCCTTCCCCAAGTTCCAAGATGTGTGCTCCGAGCTGCTTCCTGAGGAGATGACCTTGGCACACAAGGCATCGGCGCCCTCCACCGCCAAACATGGGCGGCGCCACCTCTTTCTGCGAGGACCATCGGGCGCCTTATCAGCACGCCCCATCGAGCGCCTCAAATTCCGAGGGCACCCCGCCCAAGCCCAAGAACCGCCGCAGCAAGCGCAGCGACAAGCCTTCGTCCGGCGCCACACTGCCCACCTCGAGTGGCGGCGCTTCTACTAGCTCCAAGCCTCTAGGCCCTAGGCGTCGCTCCACAACCTGTGGACCGAATCTATTCAGATGTGGCTTGGCTCGCAGGCTCCGCTTTGCCATCCAGCAGCCACAGCACTCCTTAGCGGCCCGTCTTCCTCGCTCTGCATCGACATCTCGGTCATGAGGCCTTATCCAAGCTTGCTGCTATTTTGCCCTCTTGTAATAAAGATAGCACATCTTTATGTCATGCGTGTCAGTTAGGGTGCCATGTATCTCCCCTTTCATACGTCGTCTTCTTGTGCGTCTACTAATTTTGATCTCATACATTGTGACTGACAGTGTCTCTGGTTACAAATATTATTTGGTCATTTTGGATGATTGCTCACACCATTTATGGACCTTTCCCTTGACTATGAAATCTAATATGTTCCCTACTATTGCTAATTTCTTTGCTCATGTGGCAACACAGTTCAACAGTTTGGCGCCACCATCAAGGCAGTTCAGTGCGAAAACTTACGTGAGTTTGATAACTCTAGCGCCCGCACGTTCTTCCTCACCCATGGCGTCCAACTCCGCATGTCTTGCCCATACACATCCCCTTAGGACAGTAAAGCTGAGAGTGTCATTCATTCCACCAATAACATCATATGCTCGCTCTTGTTTCAGGCTTGCATGCCACCATCCTACTGGGCTCTCGCCGCCACCACGTACCTGCTTAACATCCTCCCCACCAAGAACTTCAGTTCGTGACGCCGCACTTTGCCCTGCATGGCACGCTATCGTCATACAAACATCTTCGCGTTTGTGGGTGCACTTGCTATCCTGACTTGTCCGCCACAACTATCCATAAACTCACCCGATGTTCCACGCTTTGCATCTTCCTTGGCTACCCTTCTATCACAAAAGATATCGCTACCTTGACACCATCGCTAACCGAATCATTATCTCCCAGTATGTCACGTGACGAGGCAACTTTCACCTTTGCTAGGGAGACTCCCGCTCCCACCCTAGCGGATGATTTCACTAACATTGTCGGCCTCCATTGGACCGACTCAGCCCGCCCCCTCCCCCCCTGCACGGCCACGTGCGGTATCTGCTGCAGCAGGTGCCACCTTGGCGCCCTCGCAGGTGCCTCTGCCAGCCCGAGCTGGCCCCTAGCTCTCTCCGGCCGCCCACCAATCGTCCAGCAGCTGGCCCCTCGACGCCCCCACGGTTTTGTAGGCAATACCTAAAACTTTTTGGCCGCTCATCCAAGACATCAAGCTACTGACGATAGTCGAAGACACCGGGACTTAGAGATGGTGCGCAAGCACCACCTATCCTGCACGTTCGCTTACAAAGCCTTCTTCGAGGGATCGATGCGGTTTGCCGGCGCAAAGCCAATTTGGAAAGCATGGGCGCCACTGAAAGTGAAATTCTTTGTGTGGCTTGCCATCCGGCAGAGAATCTGGACAGCGGACCGCTATCACCGACATGGCCTGCAAGACCCAGCAGCCTACTCCCTTTGCGATCAGGAGTTGGAGTCTGCGGACCACTTGTTTGTGCAGTGCAGCTACACCAAACAGGTGTGGAACGCAGTTCTGGCCAAGCTAGGGCATGCTTTTCAAGTGCCAACGGAAGCGACTGACATGCTAGAATGATGGCTGGAGTTCAGGGTTGACCATAACAAACTGAGACAGACAGGGCTGACCATAACAAACTGAGACAGAGGGGGCTGGACTCCATCTTCATGCTCATCTCTTGGTGTGTTTGGAAAGAACGAAACAATAGTGTTCAGAGGCACCTCGTTCCAAAGCACTGATCTGTTGGCGACTGGTGGAGAATGAAGGACATTGTTGGATCAAGGCAGGAACCAAGAACATGGCTGTGGCGGGCTGAGTGGGGCACGGGCAGGGTGCTCAGTAGATGCATTAGCCTAGAAAGGTGTTATGGCAAGGGGGCCGGCCTTGGCCTAGACGTGGGAGCAGCAATCGGCAGCAGGAGAGTAGGATGAGTTTGTTTAGGTTTGTTAGCATATAAGATTAGTTAGTCATTTCGATAGGATTTGTTAGCAGGTTTGTTAGGTGCCTTGCTTATAAAAGGCAGTCGAGAGTCCTAGATTGGGCAAGCAGAAAAAGGATAGCCTCAAGCTCAGGGCCTCAAGCTCAGAGCCTCCTAGGGAGGGCGAGCCGGTTGATTATCCATCTGCTATCGTGTTCAATAACCGGTCCATATCAACTTGGTATTCAGAGCTTTTGTTCCTGCGACATCTGCTTCCGCCGCCGCCGCCGCAAATCCCACCCAATTCCCACCCCTTCCTGTTCGCCTAGATTGCATCTGTTCACCGTGTCGGGATCCGCCGTGCTCCGCTGCCGCATGCCATGGAGGTCGCCCCTGCCCACTGCGTCGCCAACATCGTGCTTGCGAGGGGGGGCATCGGAGCCCCCGCAGCCTCAGTCGCCGTTACCGGCTACCACGGCGCCACTTCTTGACATCGGCGAACCACCAGCCGGATTTTCCGCCGCCACCGCCTATCCTATCCAGACGAAGCTTGCGCTTCGGAGGGATTGATGTCATTTACCATGTGGGCTAGGAGGCCTCGGCCTTCTTCAGCATCCATGTTGGGCCACGATCTATCCTGGCGGGCTCGGCTTGGTACATGGGCTTCACATGCTCGATCCTGCCAAGCCGTGTCCATCTCTGGGCCTTATAGCGTCGGCACTGGCGCCGCCGTCGCTATGCACTACACCTCTCCGTCTCCGGATTTCACTGCCCACGACGCGCAGCTCGTCTTCGGCTATCGTCTGCGGCCGCACCGTCGTTCCACGACTCGCGCCTGCGTCGGCCCTGCAAGCGCCACGCGCGGCCTCATCTCCGGCGCTCGCCGTGCCACGCACATAGCGCAAAATGCGCTTGAGTGCAGCAAGATGTGGCTCCCGGGGATCATGCATGTAGAGGCAGACCTGCTGAACTGCATAAGCAATATCCGGGCGAGTGAATGTCAGCCACTGAAGGGCGCCAGCAATACTCCGATAATCTGTAGGGTCCTGGACAGGTTGCCCATCAGCAGGCAGCTTGGCGTTGATGTTGACGGGCGTGGAAGAAGGCTTGCACTCAGCCATACCTGCACGATCCAGGATCTCCAACATATACTGGCACTGAGAGAGAAGCAAACCGAAGCCATGGCATTGTACGTGCATCCCCAAGAAGTGATGTAGCTCACCTAGGTCCTTCATGGCGAACTCAGTCCGTAACGCAGCGATGGTGCGCTGTAGAAGAGCCGTGGAGGAAGCCGTGAGGACGATGTCGTCGACATAGAGTAACAGGTAGATCATGTCATTGCCGCGACGGAAGATGAACAGCGAAGTGTCGGTCTTGGCCTCAACGTATCCCAGAGACAGAAGATATGCAGTAAAGCGACTGTACCAAGCACGAGGCGCCTGTTTGAGTCCATACAGGGACTTGTTCAGGCGACAAACAAAGTCAGGATGAGCAGTATCTTCAAAACCAGATGGCTGGGTGCAGTAGACGGTCTCTGATAGCGTTCCATGAAGGAAGGCATTCTTCACATCAAGCTGGTGAATCGGCCAGCTACAGGAGAGAGCCAGGGACAGCACGGTCCGGACGGTGGCCAGTTTGACAACCGGACTGAACGTCTCATCAAAGTCGACGCCGGGACGCTAGGTGAAGCCGCGAAGAACCCAACGGGCCTTGTACCACTCAAGGGTACTGTCGGCGTTGAACTTGTGCTTGAAGATCCACTTGCCGGTGACGACATTGGCCCGAGGAGGCCGAGGAACAAGAGACTAAGTCTCGTTCTGGAGCAGAGCGCCGTACTCATCCTCCATAGCGGCCCGCCAGTTCGGGTCGACGAGGGCGCTACGAAAGGTCTTCGGAATCGAGGACAGCGGTGTGGCGTGGTAGAGCACCGGAAAGCGGAGTTTCGCCTTGGCCCTGGTGGTCATGCCGTGATCGTTCGCCACTGGTGGGACGGGCACGGCCCCCTTTGGCAAGGGAGGAGGACGAGCAGGGGTGGCTGTCGACGAGTGTAGACGTTCGGAAACGCCGGTAAGAGGTCGATGGAGGGCGTCCGTGGCGACGGGGGCCTGCGATGGCCGGCTGAGCGACGTCGTGGCCGGCTACGGCCGGCTGGGAGAAGCTGTGGCCGGCGGCGGCCGGCTGCGAGATGCTGTGGCCGGCGGCGGCCGGCTCAACGAGGCCGTGGCCGGCTCCGGCCGGCTGGGAGAGGCCGTGGCCGGCTGCGGCCGGCCGGGCGAAGCTGAGGCCAGCTGAAACCGGCTGGGGGGACGAGTGAGCAGCCGGGGCCGGCTGGGAGCTGGCCACAGCCGGCCGTGGCCCGGCAGGTGGCGACGAGAGGGCAGCCGGTGCCGGCTGGAAGGTGGCTGGGACTGGCCGTGGCCCGGCGGGAAGCGGCGGAAAGCCAGGGGGTGGCCTGGCCATGCACCTGGTCGGGGTACCCCCTGATAGTGTCGACGCCGCATCAGGAGCCGCGCGTGGTAGCGCGGCATGGTCGCCAGAGGGTCCTGCAGGGGAAACAACACGTTTCGGTCCAATTGGAACCGGCACATTAGTAGTATAGTCATCCAGAAACTCAAAATCCGCCTCACTGGGGGCGGGTGGGCTCAACAAAGGGAAAATGCATCTCGTCGAAGGACACATGACGAGAGATGATGATTTTGTTGGTGGAAACATCAAGGCAGCGGTATCCCTTATGGTGAGGTGAGTAGCCAAGTAAGACGCAAAGAGCATATCGCGGCGCGAGCTTGTGAATGGCGGTGGCAGCAATGTTTGGATAACAGGCGCAACCGAAAACTCGAAGGTGATCGTACGACGGCAGAACCTCGTGAAGGGCAAAGTGTGGCGTCATGAACCCTAAGGTTTTGGTAGGCAGAATGTTAAACAAATATGTGGCTGTCACGAGAGCCTCAACCCAGTATGAGGGCGCCATACTGGCCTGAAAAAGGAGCGAGCGAATAATGTTATTAATGGAACGAATGACACGCTCGGCTTTACCATTCTGGGAGGAGGTATAGGGGCACGACATGCGCAGGTGTGTCGTGGGTGAGGAAGAACGTGCGAGCGCTGGAGTTATCAAACTCGCGACCATTGTCGCACTGAACTGCCTTTATGGTGGCGCCGAACTGGGTGGTCACAAAAGCAAAGAAGTTAGCAAGCGTCGGGAACGTGTGACTTAAGGCGCAACAGAAAAGTCCACAAGTGATGCGAGCAATCGTCAATGATGACCAGATAGTATTTGAACCCGGAGACACTGACCACAGGGGACGTCCAGAGATCACAATGAATAAGATCAAAATTATTTGTTGCACGTGAAGTGGATGAACTAAATGGCGACCATGTGTGGCGGCCAAGTTGACACGCATGACAGAGGGAAGTGCTAAGATCTTTATTACATGAAGGTATGCCGAAGCTAGCTTAGTCATGACTTCATGACCGGGGTGACCAAGGCGGCGGTGCCAAAGCGGGGATGATCCGGCGATGAGGGCGGTGGCAGCAGGGAGGCGCAGGGGGTACAGCGGCCCGACGCTATCACATCGGGCGAGAAGTCTCCGAGACCGCAGATCCTTCACAGAACAACCAGCGGGGTCAAACTCAACAGAACAGTTGTTATCAGAGGTAAACTGACGCACATAAATCAAGTTCTTAATAAGGCTAGGTGAAACTAGAACGTTATTAAGAGAAAAAGGACCCGGAAGTGACGATGTGCCAGTGGAAGTGACGGGAAGTAAGGACCCGTTGCCGACAACAATGGACGAGGGATACCGCGAGGTGAAATTATGTGTAAGAGTGGAAGGATCGGAAGTCATGTGAGAGGTAGCACCTGAGTCGAAGTACCAATCATATGAAGAAGGCTGGTTCAAGGAGACGGTGCTGAAGGCCGACACGAGGGACTGCTGATCCTAGCTGGCTGGAGAGACGACCGGGTTGTAAAACCCCGGTGCCCAGGGGAAGTGCGCCTGCTGTCCCTGGGTGGCCTGTGCCTGTGCTGCCTGTGCCTGAGCCAGCGCCTGCGCCTGGGCTGCCTGGATCGCATGAGCCTACGCCTGTTGGGCAAGGAGGGCATGTGCCTTATGTGCCTGAGCCTGCTGCGCCACGAGTGCCTGCTGCTGCGGAGCTGGAGGTAGAGGCGACGATGGCCAGGGGCCAGGCCACATCTGGATGGCCCCGGCCCACGGGTGGAGGAAGGAGGGCCAAGTGGCGGCGCCAGCACCACCTGTGCTGGGCGCCGAGGCCCGAGGGGCCCTTCCTGCCGCCGCCTCCGGTCTGGCTGCCACTGGTCGTCTGATTCCCGCCCCCGGAGGGGCGATCATCCCTGCTGCGGCGGTCCCTTGGACGACTTCCCTCCGGGTGCGCCCCCGGAGGTGGAGTCCCCTGGACGCGAGGGCTGCTGGGGTGGTCGTGAGGAAGACGACGACGGCGATGGCGCCCCGGCGGGGGCGCCCTTCCCAGTGGAGGCGAGGAGAGCCGCGGGGAGAGCCGACGCTTCATGCACCATGGTCAGCTCTTCGAGGACAAGCTCGTTGACGGCGTCCTTGAACTTGGGGAAGGGGGTGTCGCAACGGAGCTGGCGACCGACGTCTTTGAAGCGCTCGTTGAGACCACAGATGAGGTTGAGGGTCAACGTGAGATCGAGGACGGGTTCTCCAAGGTCTGCAAGCTGCAGTGCCATGCCCTTCATGCGCCTGGAGTAATCTACAATAGAGAGATCACCTTGGCTGAAGTTGCGGAACTGGATGTCGAGGTGAAGGGCACGTGTCTCCTGTTCCCGAGGAACTGGTCCTCGAGGGCGCGCCACGCCGTGCGAGCAGTGGCGTCGCGGTCGATCGCCGTCTCGACGAGGTCGGGGGAGATCGTTCCGGCGATCCAAGACTTGACGACGCAGTCCATACGCGCTCAGTCCAGGAACTCGGGCGCGGGAAGATCGGCGAGGACATGGGCTTCCAGCGAGTACTTGCCGATGACGAGGAGGATCTGGTCGCGCCAGCGGTTGTAGTTGTCGGCGTTGAGGTCGAGGGTGACATGGACGAGACTCCGGATATTCTGCACGCTAATGGCCTGGGCGTGCAGATTGACAAGGGCGGCGGCATCGTGCGCGAGGACAGCGCGGTTGAGGTCGCGGCCGTCGCAGTCAAAGACATTGCCGTCTTCGGGGTCCCCTTCCTGGCGCTCGTCGCGGTGGGCGTCAGGATCGCCTTCCACGGCTGCGCGCGCTCGCTTCGGTCGCCCTGGTATGGGCGGCGCGAACACGCTCGGCGGCGGCGTCGGCAGCCTCCTTCTCCGCGGCCTCAGCCCTGGCGAGCGCGGCATCGCGCTTAGCCTTGAAGGCGGTGAGGCGAGCGTCGCGCTCGGTGTCGGTTTCGGCGGCCGGAGCAGATGGAGAAGCGGCGACCTTGGGGTCGCCGTCCTTGGCCGCAGGAGGAAAGGTGTCAGGCATGGCTGCCCGAGGGAGGGGCGCGTTGGAGGACGCGCGGCGCGGCCGGATGGCGGCGCTAGATGGCAGCGGAAGCGAGCCGGGGTAGAACCCTAACTCGTGATACCATGTAAGCAATAGAGATTGCTAGGAAATATTAGATTGATTGATAGGGTGCACAAAGGTGTACATATATAGGCTGGAAACCTTAGAAGGGATCCCTGCCCCTCTACCCTATCTGGCGGGCGGCGCACAAGACCAGGAAGGTCTTGTGCGCCAGCCTTACATGGGCCCCAATGGGCCTGGCTATTAACCCAATAAACCTCTCGCTAACAGTGGTACCTCCTGGACCTTTGAGCTCGACGGCGTCTTTCCGGATCACGACCTTAACATCGACACCGCCATGACCCTTCCTTCGTTTTACCACCAAGTCTGCAGCTCCGAGCATTGCCACAGCTCGAGGACGGGTTGCCTTCGAGGGGGATGAAGTGTTATGGCAAGTGGGCCGGCCTTGGCCTGGACGTGGGAGCAGCAATCGACAGCATTAGATTGGGATGAGTTTGTTTAAGTTTGTTAGCAGATAAGATTAGTTAGTTATTTGGATAGGATTTGTTAGCAGGTTTGTTAGGTGCCTTACTTATAAAAGGCAGCCGAGAGTCCTAGATTGGGCAAGCAGAAAAAGGATAGCCTCAAGCTCAGAGCCTCCTATGGAGGGCGTGCCGGTTGATTATCCATTGATTATCCATCGGCTATCGTGTTCAATAACCAGTTAAGATTGTCAATATGCCGAGTAATATCCCTTTGTAATCCTCATGTATGCATGCGCCTCCCAAGGCCCGCGTTGTAAAACTCTACTAATTTCTTCTTAATACTAAGATACGCAGTTCTCTCGCGTATTCAAAAGTGAGTACTACATGTGCACAAAGAGCTATACCAGTTTATAGACCTGAAATAGTAAGACCAAAGGGTAGTAGGAATGGATGGTTATGTAAAGCTTCCCGTTACTGGACAAGGATCTTCAAGGGACAACAGTTATTCAGAAGTTTCTTGTGCTGCTGCTATTTTGAATGGAAAAATTATGTGCACACTTAATAATACCTACAGTCTCCAAATAGTATGGACAGACATAGTTTTCATAAGTCAACTTAGAATATCATGTTTATAACTTCTACCAAAAAATCTGTGCTGGTTGTTATGAACAAGTACCGGATGCCTTTGGACAAAAGCACTAATCCTCTTTTCATTTTCTTCAGGGTCAATCGAACATGTACTGTAGATTAGTATGCCACCAGGCTTTACCAACCTGAAAGTAAAACCGTTGTAACTTGTAAAAAACCTCTGATGCTGTTCAGACATATTCTTTCACAACGTTGCAGAGCAAGGAATCTCACGTTGATGCTGAATCAAGAAGCTCGTCTTGTAGACACATCAACTCTTCCAAATCTTCAAAC